>OZ017742.1:120399216-120806212 GCA_963969285.1 Odontomyia ornata | reverse complement strand
GAAGGTTGAAATTGGAAAAAAAAACACCAAAACTTTAAATGGCTTTTTCTCCCCTTAAACGTGCGAACTCGGCGTTTTTACGATTTAATTTAAAGGCTTGGTAGATCTCTCGCTTTGACCGTTCACTGTGCCCACAATTTCCATCCGATTGTCAAAATTTTGGTCTCATTTTGTAGCTGCCAGTCTATTCTTTCTGACAAAAACAAATTTGTAATATTATTTACAAATACACTATTTTTTATGAAGGTTGAAATAGGAAAAAAAACACCAAAACTTTAAATGGCTTTTTCTCCCCTTAAACGTGCGAATTCGGCGTTTTTACGATTTAATTTAAAGGCTTGGTAGATCTCTCGCTTTGACCGTTCACTGTGCCCACAATTTCCATCCGATTGTCAAAATTTTGGTCTCATTTTGTAGCTGCCAGTCTATTCTTTACGACAAGTACAAATTTGTAATATTATTTACAAATACACTGTTTTTTATGAAGGTTGAAATAGGAAAAAAAAACACCAAAACTTTAAATGGCTTTTTCTCCCCTTAAACGTGCAAATTCGGCGTTTTTACGATTTAATTTAAAGGCTTGGTAGATCTCTCGCTTTGACCGTTCACTGTGCCCACAATTTCCATCCGATTGTCAAAATTTTGGTCTCATTTTGTAGCTGCCAGTCTATTCTTTACGACAAGTACAAATTTGTAATATTATTTACAAATACACTATTTTTTATGAAGGTTGAAATAGGAAAAAATACACCAAAACTTTAAATGGCTTTTTCTCCCCTTAAACGTGCGAATTCGGCGTTTTTACGATTTAATTTAAAGGCTTGGTAGATCTCTCGCTTTGACCGTTCACTGTGCCCACAATTTCCATCCGATTGTCAAAATTTTGGTCTCATTTTGTAGCTGTCAGTCTATTCTTTACGACAAGTACAAATTTGTAATATTACTTACAAATAGACTATTTTTTATGAAGGTTGAAATAGGAAAAAAAAACACCAAAACTTTGAATGGCTTTTTCTCCCCTTAAACGTGCGAATTCGGCGTTTTTACGATTTAATTTAAAGGCTTGGTAGATCTCTCGCTTTGACCGTTCACTGTGCCCACAATTTCCATCCGATTGTCAAAATTTTGGTCTCATTTTGTAGCTGCCAGTCTATTCTTTACGACAAGTACAAATTTGTAATATTATTTACAAATACACTATTTTTAATGAAGGTGTATTGTAAATAATATTACAAATTTGTACTTGTCGTAAAGAATAGACTGGCAGCTACAAAATGAGACCAAAATTTTGACAATCGGATGGAAATTGTGGGCACAGTGAACGGTCAAAGCGAGAGATCTACCAAGCTTTTAAATTAAATCGTAAAAACGCCGAATTCGCACGTTTAAGGGGAGAAAAAGCCATTCAAAGTTTTGGTGTTTTTTTTTCCTATTTCAACCTTCATAAAAAATAGTGTATTTGTAAATAATATTACAAATTTGTACTTGTCGTAAAGAATAGACTGGCAGCTACAAAATGAGACCAAAATTTTGACAATCGGATGGAAATTGTGGGCACAGTGAACGGTCAAAGCGAGAGATCTACCAAGCCTTTAAATTAAATCGTAAAAACGCCGAATTCGCACGTTTAAGGGGAGAAAAAGCCATTCAAAGTTTTGGTGTTTTTTTTCCTATTTCAACCTTCATAAAAAATAGTGTATTTGTAAATAATATTACAAATTTGTACTTGTCGTAAAGAATAGACTGGCAGCTACAAAATGAGACCAAAATTTTGACAATCGGATGGAAATTGTGGGCACAGTGAACGGTCAAAGCGAGAGATCTACCAAGCCTTTAAATTAAATCGTAAAAACGCCGAATTCGCACGTTTAAGGGGAGAAAAAGCCATTTAAAGTTTTGGTGTTTTTTTTTCCTATTTCAACCTTCATAAAAAATAGTGTATTTGTAAATAATATTACAAATTTGTACTTGTCGTAAAGAATAGACTGGCAGCTACAAAATGAGACCAAAATTTTGACAATCGGATGGAAATTGTTGGCACAGTGAACGGTCAAAGCGAGAGATCTACCAAGCCTTTAAATTAAATCGTAAAAACGCCGAATTCGCACGTTTAAGGGGAGAAAAAGCCATTTAAAGTTTTGGTGTTTTTTTTCCTATTTCAACCTTCATAAAAAATAGTGTATTTGTAAATAATATTACAAATTTGTACTTGTCGTAAAGAATAGACTGGCAGCTACAAAATGAGACCAAAATTTTGACAATCGGATGGAAATTGTGGGCACAGTGAACGGTCAAAGCGAGAGATCTACCAAGCCTTTAAATTAAATCGTAAAAACGCCGAATTCGCACGTTTAAGGGGAGAAAAAGCCATTTAAAGTTTTGGTGTTTTTTTTCCTATTTCAACCTTCATAAAAAATAGTGTATTTGTAAATAATATTACAAATTTGTACTTGTCGTAAAGAATAGACTGGCAGCTACAAAATGAGACCAAAATTTTGACAATTGGATGGAAATTGTGGGCACAGTCAACGGTCAAAGCGAGAGGTCTACCAAGCCTTTGAATTAAATCGTAAAAACGCCGAATTCGCACGTTTAAGGGGAGAAAAAGCCATTTAAAGTTTTGGTGTTTTTTTTCCTATTTCAACCTTCATAAAAAATAGTGTATTTGTAAATAATATTACAAATTTGTACTTGTCGTAAAGAATAGACTGGCAGCTACAAAATGAGACCAAATTTTGACAATCGGATGGAAATTGTGGGCACAGTGAACGGTCAAAGCGAGAGATCTACCAAGCCTTTAAATTAAATCGTAAAAACGCCGAATTTGCACGTTTAAGGGGAGAAATAGCCATTTAAAGTTTTGGTGTTTTTTTTTTCCTATTTCAACCTTCATAAAAAATAGTGTATTTGTAAATAATATTACAAATTTGTACTTGTCGTAAAGAATAGACTGGCAGCTACAAAATGAGACCAAAATTTTGACAATCGGATGGAAATTGTGGGCACAGTGAACGGTCAAAGCGAGAGATCTACCAAGCCTTTAAATTAAATCGTAAAAACGCCGAATTCGCACGTTTAAGGGTAGAAAAAGGGATTTAAAGTTTTGGTGTTTTTTTTTCCTATTTCAACCTTCATAAAAAATAGTGTATTTGTAAATAATATTACAAATTTGTACTTGTCGTAAAGAATAGACTGGCAGCTACAAAATCAGACCAAAATTTTGACAATCGGATGGAAATTGTGGGCACAGTGAACGGTCAAAGCGAGAGATCTACCAAGCCTTTAAATTAAATCGTAAAAACGCCGAGTTCGCACGTTTAAGGGGAGAAAAAGCCATTTAAAGTTTTGGTGTTTTTTTTCCTATTTCAACCTTCATAAAAAATAGTGTATTTGTAAATAATATTACAAATTTGTACTTGTCGTAAAGAATAGATTGGCAGCTACAAAATGAGACCAAAATTTTGACAATCGGATGGAAATTGTGGGCACAGTGAACGGTCAAAGCGAGAGATCTACCAAGCCTTTAAATTAAATCGTAAAAACGCCGAATTCGTACGTTTAAGGGGAGAAAAAGCCATTTAAAGTTTTGGTGTTTTTTTTCCTATTTCAACCTTCATAAAAAATAGTGTATTTGTAAATAATATTACAAATTTGTACTTGTCGTAAAGAATAGACTGGCAGCTACAAAATGAGACCAAAATTTTGACAATCGGATGGAAATCGTGGGCACAGTGAACGGTCAAAGCGAGAGATCTACCAAGCCTTTAAATTAAATCGTAAAAATGCCGAATTCGCACGTTTAAGGGGAGAAAAAGCCATTTAAAGTTTTGGTGTTTTTTTTCCGATTTCAACCTTCATAAAAAATAGTGTATTTGTAAATAATATTACAAACTTGTACTTGTCGTAAAGAATAGACTGGCAGCTACAAAATGAGACCAAAATTTTGACAATCGGATGGAAATCGTGGGCACAGTGAACGGTCAAAGCGAGAGATCTACCAAGCCTTTAAATTAAATCGTAAAAATGCCGAATTCGCACGTTTAAGGGGAGAAAAAGCCATTAAAAGTTTTCGTGTTTTTTTTTCCGATTTCAACCTTCATAAAAAATAGTGTATTTGTAAATAAATATTACAAACTTGTACTTGTCGTAAAGAATAGACTGGCAGCTACAAAATGAGACCAAAATTTTGACAATCGGATGGAAATTGTGGGCACAGTGAACGGTCAAAGCGAGAGATCTACCAAGCCTTTAAATTAAATCGTAAAAACGCCGAATTCGCACGTTTAAGGGGAGAAAAAGCCATTTAAAGTTTTGGTGTTTTTTTCCTATTTCAACCTTCATAAAAAATAGTGTATTTGTAAATAATATTACAAATTTGTACTTGTCGTAAAGAATAGACTGGCAGCTACAAAATGAGACCAAAATTTTGACAATCGGATGGAAATTGTGGGCACAGTGAACGGTCAAAGCGAGAGATCTACCAAGCCTTTAAATTAAATCGTAAAAACGCCGGGTTCGCACGTTTAAGGGGAGAAAAAGCCATTTAAAGTTTTGGTGTTTTTTTTCCTATTTCAACCTGCATAAAAAATAGTGTATTTGTAAATAATATTACAAATTTGTACTTGTCGTAAAGAATAGACTGGCAGCTACAAAATGAGACCAAAATTTTGACAATTGGATGGAAATTGTGGGCACAGTGAACGGTCAAAGCGAGAGATCTACCAAGCCTTTAAATTAAATCGTAAAAACGCCGAATTCGCACGTTTAAGGGGAGAAAAAGCCATTTAAAGTTTTGGTCTTTTTTTTCCTATTTCAACCTTCATAAAAAATAGTGTATTTGTAAATAATATTACAAATTTGTACTTGTCGTAAAGAATAGACTAGCAGCTACAAAATGAGACCAAAATTTTGACAATCGGATGGAAATTGTGGGCACAGTGAACGGTCAAAGCGAGAGATCTACCAAGCCTTTAAATTAAATCGTAAAAAACGCCGAATTCACACGTTTAAGGGGAGAAAAAGCCATTTAAAGTTTTGGTGTTTTTTTTCCTATTTCAACCTTCATAAAAAATAGTGTATTTGTAAATAATATTACAAATTTGTACTTGTCGTAAAGAATAGACTGGCAGCTACAAAATTAGACCAAAATTTTGACAATCGGATGGAAATTGTGGGCACAGTGAACGGTCAAAGCGAGAGATCTACCAAACCTTTAAATTAAATCGTAAAAACGCCGAATTCGCACGTTTAAGGGGAGAAAAAGCCATTTAAAGTTTTGGTGTTTTTTTTCCTATTTCAACCTTCATAAAAAATAGTGTATTTGTAAATAATATTACAAATTTGTACTTGTCGTAAAGAATAGACTGGCAGCTACAAAATGAGACCAAAATTTTGACAATCGGATGGAAATTGTGGGCACAGTGAACGGTCAAAGCGAGAGATCTACCAAGCCTTTAAATTAAATCGTAAAAACGCCGAATTCGCACGTTTAAGGGGAGAAAAGCCATTTAAAGTTTTGGTGTTTTTTTTTCCTATTTCAACCTTCATAAAAAATAGTGTATTTGTAAATAATATTACAAATTTGTACTTGTCGTAAAGAATAGACTGGCAGCTACAAAATGAGACCAAAATTTTGACAATCGGATGGAAATTGTGGGCACAGTGAACGGTCAAAGCGAGAGATCTACCAAGCCTTTAAATTAAATCGTAAAAACGCTGAATTCGCACGTCTAAGGGGAGAAAAAGCTATTGAAAGTTTTGGTGTTTTCTTTCCTATTTCAACCTTCATAAAAAATAGTGTATTTGTAAATAATATTAAAAATTTGTACTTGTCGTAAAGAATAGACTGGCAGCTACAAAATGAGACCAAAATTTTGACAATCGGATGGAAATTGTGGGCACAGTGAACGGTCAAAGCGAGAAATCTACCGAGCCTTTAAATTAAATCGTAAAAACGCCGAATTCGCACGTTTAAGGGAAGAAAAAGCCATTTAAAGTTTTGGTGTTTTTTTTCCTATTTCAACCTTCATAAAAAATAGTGTATTTGTAAATAATATTACAAATTTGTACTTGTCGTAAAGAATAGACTGGCAGCTACAAAATGAGACCAAAATTTTGACAATCGGATGGAAATTGTGAGCACAGTGAACGGTCAAAGCGAGAGATCTACCAAGCCTTTAAATTAAATCGTAAAACGCCGAATTCGCACGTTTAGGGGGAGAAAAAGCCATTTAAAGTTTTGGTGTTTTTTTCCTATTTCAACCTTCATAAAAAATAGTGTATTTGTAAATAATATTACAAATTTGTACTTGTCGTAAAGAATAGACTGGCAGCTACAAAATCAGACCAAAATTTTGACAATCGGATGGAAATTGTAGGCACAGTGAACGGTCAAAGCGAGAGATCTACCAAGCCTTTAAATTAAATCGTAAAAACGCCGAATTCGCACGTTTAAGGGGAGAAAAAGCCATTTAAAGTTTTGGTGTTTTTTTCCTATTTCAACCTTCATAAAAAATAGTGTATTTGTAAATAATATTACAAATTTGTACTTGTCGTATAGAATAGACTGGCAGCTACAAAATGAGACCAAAATTTTGACAATCGGATGGAAATCGTGGGCACAGTGAACGGTCAAAGCGAGAGATCTACCAAGCCTTTAAATTAAATCGTAAAAACGCCGAATTCGCACGTTTAAGGGGAGAAAAAGCCATTTAAAGTTTTGGTGTTTTTTTTCCTATTTCAACCTTCATAAAAAATAGTGTATTTGTAAATAATATTACAAATTTGTAGTTGTCGTAAAGAATAGACTGGCAGCTACAAAATGAGACCAAAATTTTGACAATCGGATGGAAATTGTGGGCACAGTGAACGGTCAAAGCGAGAGATCTACCAAGCCTTTAAATTAAATCGTAAAAACGCCGAATTCGCACGTTTAAGGGGAGAAAAAGCCATTTAAAGTTTTGATGTTTTTTTTCCTATTTCAACCTTCATAAAAAATAGTGTTTTTGTAAATAATATTACAAATTTGTACTTGTCGTAAAGAATAGACTGGCAGCTACAAAATGAGACCAAAATTTTGACAATCGGATGGAAATTGTGGGCACAGTGAACGGTCAAAGCGAGAGATCTACCAAGCCTTTAAATTAAATCGTAAAAACGCCGAATTCGCACGTTTAAGGGGAGAAAAAGCCATTTAAAGTTTTGGTGTTTTTTTTCCTATTTCAACCTTCATAAAAAATAGTGTTTTTTGTAAATAATATTACAAATTTGTACTTGTCGTAAAGAATAGACTGGCAGCTACAAAATGAGACCAAAATTTTGACAATCGGATGGAAATTGTGGGCACAGTGAACGGTCAAAGCGAGAGATCTACCGAGGATTTAAATTAAATCGTAAAAACGCCGAATTCGCACGTTTAAGGGGAGAAAAAGCCATTTAAAGTTTTGGTGTTTTTTTTCCTATTTCAACCTTCATAAAAAATAGTGTATTTGTAAATAATATTACAAATTTGTACTTGTCGTAAAGAATAGACTGGCAGCTACAAAATGAGACCAAAATTTTGACAATCGGATGGAAATTGTGGGCACAGTGAACGGTCAAAGCGAGAGATCTACCAAGCCTTTAAATTAAATCGTAAAAACGCCGAATTCGCACGTTTAAGGGGAGAAAAAGCCATTTAAAGTTTTGGTGTTTTTTTTCCTATTTCAACCTTCATCAAAAATAGTGTATTTGTAAATAATATTACAAATTTGTACTTGTCGTAAAGAATAGACTGGCAGCTACAAAATGAGACCAACATTTTGACAATCGGATGGAAATTGTGGGAACAGTGAACGGTCAAAGCGAGAGATCTACCAAGCCTTTAAATTAAATCGTAAAAACGCCGAATTCGCACGTTTAAGGGGAGAAAAAGCCATTTAAAGTTTTGGTGTTGTTTTTTCTATTTCAACCTTCATAAAAAGTAGTGTATTTGTAAATAATATTACAAATTTGTACTTGTCGTAAAGAATAGACTGGCAGCTACAAAATGAGACCAACATTTTGACAATCGGATGGAAATTGTGGGCACAGTGAACGGTCAAAGCGAGAGATCTACCAAGCCTTTAAATTAAATCGTAAAAACGCTGAATTCGCACGTTTAAGGGAGAAAAGGCCATTCAAAGTTTTGGTGTTTTTTTTCCTATTTCAACCTTCATAAAAAATAGTGTATTTGTAAATAATATTACAAATTTGTACTTGTCGTAAAGAATAGACTGGCAGCTACAAAATGAGACCAAAGTTTTGACAATCGGATGGAAATTGTGGGCACAGTGAACGGTCAAAGCGAGAGATCTACCAAGCCTTTAAATTAAATCGTAAAAACGCCGAACTCGCACGTTTAAGGGGAGAAAAAAGCCATCTAAAGTTTTGCTGTTTTTTTTCCTATTTCAACCTTCATAAAAAATAGTGTATTTGTAAATAATATTACAGATTTGTGCTTGTCGTAAAGAATAGACTGGCAGCTACAAAATGAGACCAAAATTTTGACAATCGGATGGAAATTGTGGGCACAGTGAACGGTCAAAGCGAGAGATCTACCAAGCCCTTAAATTAAATCGTAAAAACGCCGAATTCGCACGTTTAAGGGGAGAAAAAGCCATTTAAAGTTTTGGTGTTTTTTTTCCTATTTCAACCTTCATAAAAAATAGTGTATTTGTAAATAATATTACAAATTTGTACTTGTCGTAAAGAATAGACTGGTAGCTACAAAATGAGACCAAAATTTTGACAATCGGATGGAAATTGTGGGCACAGTGAACGGTCAAAGCGAGAGATCTACCAAGCCTTTAAATTAAATCGTAAAAACGCCGAATTCGCACGTTTAAGGGGAGAAAAAGCCATTTAAAGTTTTGGTGTTTTTTTTCCTATTTCAACCTTCATAAAAACTAGTGTATTTGTAAATAATATTACAAAATTGTACTTGTCATAAAGAATAGACTGGCAGCTACAAAATGAGACCAAAATTTTGACAATCGGATGGAAATTGTGGGCACAGTGAACGGTCAAAGCGAGAGATCTACCAAGCCTTTAAATTAAATCGTAAAAACGCCGAGTTCGCACGTTTAAGGGGAGAAAAAGCCATTTAAAGTTTTGATGTTTTTTTTCCTATTTCAACCTTCATAAAAAATAGTGTATTTGTAAATAATATTACAAATTTGTACTTGTCGTAAAGAATAGACTGGCAGCTACAAAATGAGACCAAAATTTTGACAATCGGATGGAAATTGTGGGCACAGTGAACGGTCAAAGCGAGAGATCTACCAAGCCTTTAAATTAAATCGTAAAAACGCCGAATTCGCACGTTTAAGGGGAGAAAAAGCCATTTAAAGTTTTGGTGTTCTTTTTCCTATTTCAACCTTCATAAAAAAATAGTGTATTTGTAAATAATATTACAAATTTGTACTTGTCGTAAAGAATAGACTGGCAGCTACAAAATGAGACCAAAATTTTGACAATCGGATGGAAATTGTGGGCACAGTGAACGGTCAAAGCGAGAGATCTACCAAGCCTTTAAATTAAATCGTAAAAAACGCCAAACTCGCACGTTTAAGGGGAGAAAAAGCCATTTAAAGTTTTGGTGTTTTTTTTCCTATTCAACCTTCATAAAAAATAGTGTATT
This sequence comes from Odontomyia ornata, assembly GCA_963969285.1. Lineage (NCBI taxonomy): Eukaryota > Metazoa > Arthropoda > Insecta > Diptera > Stratiomyidae > Odontomyia > Odontomyia ornata. The sequence continues at coordinate 120,796,554 of OZ017742.1, read as the reverse complement.
TGTAAATAATATTACAAATTTGTACTTGTCGTAAAGAATAGACTGGCAGCTACAAAATGAGACCAAAATTTTGACAATCGGATGGAAATTGTGGGCACAGTGAACGGTCAAAGCGAGAGATCTACCAAGCCTTTAAATTAAATCGTAAAAACGCCGAATTTGCACGTTTAAGGGGAGAAAAAGCCATTTAAAGTTTTTGGTGTTTTTTTTCCTATTTCAACCTTCATAAAAATAGTGTATTTGTAAATAATATTACAAATTTGTACTTGTCGTAAAGAATAGACTGGCAGCTACAAAATGAGACCAAAATTTTGACAATCGGATGGAAATTGTGGGCACAGTGAACGGTCAAAGCGAGAGATCTACCAAGCCTTTAAATTAAATCGTAAAAACGCCGAATTCGCACGTTTAAGGGGAGAAAAAGCCATTTAAAGTTTTGGTGTTTTTTCTCCTATTTCAACCTTCATACAAAATAGTGTATTTGTAAATAATATTACAAATTTGTACTTGTCGTAAAGAATAGACTGGCAGCTACAAAATGAGACCAACATTTCGACAATCGGATGGAAATTGTGGGCACAGTGAACGGTCAAAGCGAGAGATCTACCAAGCCTTTAAATTAAATCGTAAAAACGCCGAATTCGCACGTTTAAGGGGAGAAAAAGCCATTTAAAGTTTTGGTGTTTTTTTTCCTATTTCAACCTTCATAAAAAATAGTGTATTTGTAAATAATATTACAAATTTGTACTTGTCGTAAAGAATAGACTGGCAGCTACAAAATGAGACCGAAATTTTGACAATCGGATGGAAATTGTGGGCACAGTGAACGGTCAAAGCGAGAGATCTACCAAGCCTTTAAATTAAATCGTAAAAACGCCGAATTCGCACGTTTAAGGGGAGAAAAAGCCATTTAAAGTTTTGGTGTTTTTTTCCTATTTCAACCTTCATAAAAAATAGTGTATTTGTAAATAGTATTACAAATTTGTACTTGTCGTAAAGAATAGACTGGCAGCTACAAAATGAGACCAAAATTTTGACAATCGGATGGAAATTGTGAGCACAGTGAACGGTCAAAGCGAGAGATCTACCAAGCCTTTAAATTAAATCGTAAAAATGCCGAATTCGCACGTTTAAGGGGAGAAAAAGCCATCTAAAGTTTTGGTGTATTTTTTCCTATTTCAACCTTCATAAAAAAAAAAGTGTATTTGTAGATAATATTACAAATTTGTACTTGTCGTATAGAATAGACTGGCAGCTACAAAATGAGACCAAAATTTTGACAATCGGATGGAAATTGTGGGCACAGTGAACGGTCAAAGCGAGAGATCTACCAAGCCTTTAAATTAAATCGTAAAAACGCCGAATTCGCACGTTTAAGGGGAGATAAAGCCATTTAAAGTTTTGATGTTTTTTTTCCTATTTCAACCTTCATAAAAAATAGTGTATTTGTAAATAATATTACAAATTTGTACTTGTCGTAAAGAATAGACTGGCAGCTACAAAATGAGACCAAAATTTTGACAATCGGATGGAAATTGTGGGCACAGTGAACGGTCAAAGCGAGAGATCTACCAAGCCTTTAAATTAAATCGTAAAAACGCCGAATTCGCACGTTTAAGGGGAGAAAAAGCCATTTAAAGTTTTGGTGTTCTTTTTCCTATTTCAACCTTCATAAAAAATAGTGTATTTGTAAATAATATTACAAATTTGTACTTGTCGTAAAGAATAGACTGGCAGCTACAAAATGAGACCAAAATTTTGACAATCGGATGGAAATTGTGGGCACAGTGAACGGTCAAAGCGAGAGATCTACCAAGCCTTTAAATTAAATCGTAAAAACGCCAAACTCGCACGTTTAAGGGGAGAAAAGCCATTTAAAGTTTTGGTGTTTTTTTTCCTATTTCAACCTTCATAAAAAATAGTGTATTTGTAAATAATATTACAAATTTGTACTTGTCGTAAAGAATAGACTGGCAGCTACAAAATGAGACCAAAATTTTGACAATCGGATGGAAATTGTGGGCACAGTGAACGGTCAAAGCGAGAGATCTACCAAGCCTTTAAATTAAATCGTAAAAACGCCGAATTTGCACGTTTAAGGGGAGAAAAAGCCATTTAAAGTTTTGGTGTTTTTTTTCCTATTTCAACCTTCATAAAAAATAGTGTATTTGTAAAATAATATTACAAATTTGTACTTGTCGTAAAGAATAGACTGGCAGCTACAAAATGAGACCAAAATTTTGACAATCGGATGGAAATTGTGGGCACAGTGAACGGTCAAAGCGAGAGATCTACCAAGCCTTTAAATTAAATCGTAAAAACGCCGAATTCGCACGTTTAAGGGGAGAAAAAGCCATTTAAAGTTTTGGTGTTTTTTCTCCTATTTCAACCTTCATACAAAATAGTGTATTTGTAAATAATATTACAAATTTGTACTTGTCGTAAAGAATAGACTGGCAGCTACAAAATGAGACCAACATTTCGACAATCGGATGGAAATTGTGGGCACAGTGAACGGTCAAAGCGAGAGATCTACCAAGCCTTTAAATTAAATCGTAAAAACGCCGAATTCGCACGTTTAAGGGGAGAAAAAGCCATTTAAAGTTTTGGTGTTTTTTTTCCTATTTCAACCTTCATAAAAAATAGTGTATTTGTAAATAATATTACAAATTTGTACTTGTCGTAAAGAATAGACTGGCAGCTACAAAATGAGACCGAAATTTTGACAATCGGATGGAAATTGTGGGCACAGTGAACGGTCAAAGCGAGAGATCTACCAAGCCTTTAAATTAAATCGTAAAAACGCCGAATTCGCACGTTTAAGGGGAGAAAAAGCCATTTAAAGTTTTGGTGTTTTTTTTCCTATTTCAACCTTCATAAAAAATAGTGTATTTGTAAATAGTATTACAAATTTGTACTTGTCGTAAAGAATAGACTGGCAGCTACAAAATGAGACCAAAATTTTGACAATCGGATGGAAATTGTGAGCACAGTGAACGGTCAAAGCGAGAGATCTACCAAGCCTTTAAATTAAATCGTAAAAATGCCGAATTCGCACGTTTAAGGGGAGAAAAAGCCATCTAAAGTTTTGGTGTATTTTTTCCTATTTCAACCTTCATAAAAAAAAAAGTGTATTTGTAGATAATATTACAAATTTGTACTTGTCGTATAGAATAGACTGGCAGCTACAAAATGAGACCAAAATTTTGACAATCGGATGGAAATTGTGGGCACAGTGAACGGTCAAAGCGAGAGATCTACCAAGCCTTTAAATTAAATCGTAAAAACGCCGAATTCGCACGTTTAAGGGGAGATAAAGCCATTTAAAGTTTTGGTGTTTTTTTTCCTATTTCAACCTTCATAAAAAATAGTGTATTTGTAAATAATATTACAAATTTGTACTTATTGTAAAGAATAGACTGGCAGCTACAAAATGAGACCAAAATTTTGACAATCGGATGGAAATTGTGGGCACAGTGAACGGTCAAAGCGAGAGATCTACCAAGCCTTTAAATTAAATCGTAAAAACGCCGAATTCGCACGTTTAAGGGGAGAAAAAGCCATTTAAAGTTTTGGTGTTTTTTTTCCTATTTCAACCTTCATAAAAAATAGTGTATTTGTAAATAATATTACAAATTTGTACTTGTCGTAAAGAATAGACTGGCAGCTACAAAATGAGACCAAAATTTTGACAATTGGATGGAAATTGTGGGCATAGTGAACGGTCAAAGCGAGAGATCTACCAAGCCTTAAATTAAATCGTAAAAACGCCGAATTCGCACGTTTAAGGGGAGAAAAAGCCATTTAAAGTTTTGGTGTTTTTTTTCCTATTTCAACCTTCATAAAAAATAGTGTATTTGTAAATAATATTACAAATTTGTACTTGTCGTAAAGAATAGACTGGCAGCTACAAAATGAGACCAAAATTTTGACAATCGGATGGAAATTGTGGGCACAGTAAACGGTCAAAGCGAGAGATCTACCAAGCCTTTAAATTAAATCGTAAAAACGCCGAATTCGCACGTTTAAGGGGAGAAAAAGCCATTCAAAGTTTTGGTGTTTTTTTTTCCTATTTCAACCTTCATAAAAAATAGTGTATTTGTAAATAATATTACAAATTTGTACTTGTCGTAAAGAATAGACTGGCAGCTACAAAATGAGACCAAAATTTTGACAATCGGATGGAAATTGTGGGCACAGTAAACGGTCAAAGCGAGAGATCTACCAAGCCTTTAAATTAAATCGTAAAAACGCCGAATTCGCACGTTTAAGGGGAGAAAAAGCCATTTAAAGTTTTGGTGTTTTTTTTTCCTATTACAACCTTCATAAAAAATAGTGTATTTGTAAATAATATTACAAATTTGTACTTGTCGTAAAGAATAGACTGGCAGCTACAAAATGAGACCAAAATTTTGACAATCGGATGGAAATTGTGGGCACAGTAAACGGTCAAAGCGAGAAATCTACCAAGCCTTTAAATTAAATCGTAAAAACGCCGAATTCGCACGTTTAAGGGGAGAAAAAGCCATTTAAAGTTTTGGTGTTTTTTTTCCTATTTCAACCTTCATAAAAAATAGTGTATTTGTAAATAGTATTACAAATTTGTACTTGTCGTAAAGAATAGACTGGCAGCTACAAAATGAGACCAAAATTTTGACAATCGGATGGAAATTGTGGGCACAGTGAACGGTCAAAGCGAGAGATCTACCAAGCCTTTAAATTAAATCGTAAAAATGCCGAATTCGCACGTTTAAGGGGAGAAAAAGCCATTTAAAGTTTTGGTGTATTTTTTCCTATTTCAACCTTCATAAAAAATAGTGTATTTGTAGATAATATTACAAATTTGTACTTGTCGTATAGAATAGACTGGCAGCTACAAAATGAGACCAAAATTTTGACAATCGGATGGAAATTGTGGGCACAGTGAACGGTCAAAGCGAGAGATCTACCAAGCCTTTAAATTAAACCGTAAAAACGCCGAATTCGCACGTTTAAGGGGAGAAAAAGCCATTTAAAGTTTTGGTGTTTTTTTTCCTATTTCAACCTTCATAAAAAATAGTGTATTTGTAAATAATATTACAAATTTGTACTTGTCGTAAAGAATAGACTGGCAGCTACAAAATGAGACCAAAATTTTGACAATCGGATAGAAATTGTGGGCACAGTGAACGGTCAAAGCGAGAGATCTACCAAGCCTTTAAATTAAATCGTAAAAACGCCGAATTCGCACGTTTAAGGGGAGAAAAAGCCATTTAAAGTTTTGGTGTTTTTTTTCCTATTTCAACCTTCATAAAAAATAGTGTATTTGTAAATAATATTACAAATTTGTACTTGTCGTAAAGAATAGACTGGCAGCTACAAAATGAGACCAAAATTTTGACAATCGGATGGAAATTGTGGGCACAGTGAACGGTCAAAGCGAGAGATCTACCAAGCCTTTAAATTAAATCGTAAAAACGCCGAATTCGCACGTTTGAGGGGAGAAAAAGCCATTTAAAGTTTTGGAGTTCTTTTCCTATTTCAACCTTCATAAAAAACAGTGTATTTGTAAATAATATTACAAATTTGTACTTGTCGTAAAGAATAGACTGGCAGCTACAAAATGAGACCAAAATTTTGACAATCGGATGGAAATTGTGGGCACAGCGAACGGTCAAAGCGAGAGATCTACCAAGCCTTTCAATTAAATCGTAAAAACGCCGAATTCGCACGTTTAAGGGGAGAAAAAGCCATTTAAAGTTTTGGTCTTTTTTTTCCTATTTCAACCTTCATAAAAAATAGTGTATTTGTAAATAATATTACAAATTTGTACTTGTCGTAAAGAATAGACTGGCAGCTACAAAATGAGACCAAAATTTTGACAATCGGATAGAAATTGTGGGCACAGTGAACGGTCAAAGCGAGAGATCTACCAAGCCTTTAAATTAAATCGTAAAAACGCCAAATTCGCACGTTTAAGGGGAGAAAAAGCCATTTAAAGTTTTGATGTTTTTTTTTCTCTTTCAACCTTCATAAAAAATAGTGTATTTGTCAATAATATTACAAATTTGTATTTGTCGTAAAGAATAGACTAGCAGCTACAAAATGAGACCAAAATTTTGACAATCGGATGGAAATTGTGGGCACAGTGAACGGTCAAAGCGAGAGATCTACCAAGCCTTTAAATTAAATCGTAAAAACGCCGAATTCGCACGTTTAAGGGGAGAAAAAGCCATTTAAAGTTTTGGTGTTTTTTTTCCTATTTCAACCTTCATAAAAAATAGTGTATTTGTAAATAATATTACAAATTTGTACTTGTCGTAAAGAATAGACTGGCAGCTACAAAATGAGACCAAAATTTTGACAATCGGATGGAAATTGTGGGCACAGTGAACGGTCAAAGCGAGAGATCTACCAAGCCTTTAAATAAAATCGTAAAAACGCCGAATTCGCACGTTTAAGGGGAGAAAAAGCCATTTAAAGTTTTGGTGTTTTTTTTTCCTATTTCAACCTTCATAAAAAATAGTGTATTTGTAAATAATATTACAAATTTGTACTTGTCGTAAAGAATAGACTGGCAGCTACAAAATGAGACCAAAATTTTGACAATCGGATGGAAATTGTGGGCACAGTGAACGGTCAAAGCGAGAGATCTACCAAGCCTTTAAATAAAATCGTAAAAACGCCGAATTCGCACGTTTAAGGGGAGAAAAAGCCATTTAAAGTTTTGGTGTTTTTTTTTCCTATTTCAACCTTCATAAAAAATAGTGTATTTGTAAATAATATTACAAATTTGTACTTGTCGTAAAGAATAGACTGGCAGCTACAAAATGAGACCAAAATTTTGACAATCGGATGGAAATTGTGGGCACAGTGAACGGTCAAAGCGAGAGATCTACCAAGCCTTTAAATTAAATCGTAAAAACGGCGAATTCGCACGTTTAAGGGGAGAAAAAGCCATTTAAAGTTTTGGTGTTTTTTTTCCTATTTCAACCTTCATAAAAAATAGTGTATTTGTAAATAATATTACAAATTTGTACTTGTCGTAAAGAATAGACTGGCAGCTACAAAATGAGACCAAAATTTTGACAATCGGATAGAAATTGTGGGCACAGTGAACGGTCAAAGCGAGAGATCTACCAAGCCTTTAAATTAAATCGTAAAAACGCCGAATTCGCACGTTTAAGGAGAGAAAAAGCCATTTAAAGTTTTGGTGTTTTTTTTTCCTATTTCAACCTTCATAAAAAATAGTGTATTTGTAAATAATATTACAAATTTGTATTTGTCGTAAAGAATAGACTGGCAGCTACAAAATGAGACCAAAATTTTGACAATCGGATGGAAATTGTGGGCACAGTGAACGGTCAAAGCGAGAGATCTACCAAGCCTTTAAATTAAATCGTAAAAACGCCGAATTCGCACGTTTAAGGGGAGAAAAAGCCATTTAAAGTTTTGGTGTTTTTTTTCCTATTTCAACCTTCATAAAAAATAGTGTATTTGTAAATAATATTACAAATTTGTACTTGTCGTAAAGAATAGACTGGCAGCTACAAAATGAGACCAAAATTTTGACAATCGGATGGAAATTGTGGGCACAGTGAACGGTCAAAGCGAGAGATCTACCAAGCCTTTAAATTAAATCGTAAAAACGCCGAATTCGCACGTTTAAGGGGAGAAAAAGCCACTTAAAGTTTTGGTGTTTTTTTTCCTATTTCAACCTTCATAAAAAATAGTGTATTTGTAAATAATATTACAAATTTGTATTTGCCGTAAAGAATAGACTGGCAGCTACAAAATGAGACCAAAACTTTGACAATCGGATGGAAATTGTGGGCACAGTGAACGGTCAAAGCAAGAGATCTACCAAGCCTTTAAATTAAATCGTAAAAACGCCGAATTCGCACGTTTAAGGGGAGAAAAAGCCATTTAAAGTTTTGGTGTTTTTTTCTGTGTAATGTGACGACTACGCCCAGGAATCGAAGTGATTCCGATCCCGAACCCTTGTAACCTGCCAGATGGATATGTCCTCGAAGTGCCAGCGGACTTCATCTGTTGTGCGGATATCGTTGTGCAGAAAATATTTTTTTTTTTCTGTCCAAATATTTAGATCCGTGGATATAAATATTCGGAATATAGAATTAATCCAACCCCGGCACATTTCGAGACATAGCCATCTGGAAATGCCCCTCCACCGTGGCCATCGAGAAAACTATGCCACTGGCGACATCTGAAGAAGCACATTTCCGCCATATGAAGTGCCATTCCACGCACATATGTTTTGTCCGAGGTGACAACCGGAAATTTTGACAGCCACATGGAGGCGCGAAACGTCATCGTAAAGTTCTTCATGAGAATATCGAAGGTATTACAAAACCAGCTATACGTCGTTTGGCGCGACGTGGTGGAGTGAAACGTATTCCCGGTTTAATCTATGAAGAAACGCGTGGTGTGCGTAAAGAGTTTTTGGAAAACGTTATTCGTGAGGCAGTGACATTCACCGGAGCAGAACATTAGGAAAGAGGTTAGTTTAGTTAATAACTAAAAAGAAAGTTAGAATTGACTCACAATCATGTGCCCTACAGCCGCCGCCGCCGTCGTCCAATTCGAAATACGGCCGCCGCTCTCTCCTCGTTGCTGCCGCGCGCTAAATAAATTTGAAAATAAAAATTCCATCTGAGAAATAAAAATTCAAAGTAAATTTGATGAAACAGAGAATTGGGAACGCGGCGTAGAAAATGCATAAATAATTGTAGGAACGCGCGATTGAGGACTTGACTGGAGAGACTTGAAAGACCAAAGAAAAGGGTGAGCGTGGTGGAACGTGGAAAACAGTGCCTGTAGTCGCAAGGAGAAGCGAATCAGGGAAAATCTCGAGTGGATTGTGTAACTTTATGTTAGCCCAACGCAACACCAGCACCAGCAGCCATTGCCATCAAACTATTTTCGGATTACCTCCATCGCTGACATCGTGCAAGGGACACAAGCAAGCAAGCAAACACGGCGACGAACCGAGTGCCTAGAAAAATGCCAAAAAGGACAACATCATCAAACTGGTGACTTTCCATTGCCAGCCGGTTGGGATATTGCCCGCGATTACGACGGCAAAGTCTACTACATTAACCACAATAACAAGGAGACAACGTGGTTGGATCCTAGAGACAGGTGCGTGCCTTTGTCGTCAACCATGCCACAGATTCCATGAATTTTACAATGATTAGGAATTTATGAAAAAAAAAACCAAAATAAATTACTAACAAATTATAAAAGACAAAAATGTATTAACCGGACTAAAACTGTTCGATTTTCTTGATATAATTTTTAAACATGTATTATTAGATGAAAATCGGGGGCATGTCAAAAGATGGTATAACATGAATGTCAACTAAACACTATTCTTTAAATCCAATGAAATCTTTTAAAACTTTAATCAATGATTTCAAATGACAACTGATATGCGATAATTGAATGAGCTTTCTTGGAATAATTATAAGAAGTAAAATTAAAAATCAACACTTCAAACGTAAACAAGCTTCATATGAAGAAAACGTCAAGCTAACATAACTTGAACATAAACTAAATAAACTAAAAATCTCAATGATTAGTGAATCGAGTACTAAATTCAGAAAAAAAATACTAAACTTAAATGAAACAATTAAATGTTAGAATAAATGAATGAATGTCTTAAAAAAAATGATAACTGAATATATTCAATGAGATATCGGAAATTATACCATTTAAAATACACAACGTAAGCACTAATTTTTCTAGTTTTCACAATAAGTAAAATATCAAAAATCATATTATAGACAGATACATTTCACTATTGATAAATCCCGGTTTTCCGCACAATTTAAGTTTTCTGAGAAAAAGTAATAGACACAAAAGTAGTCTTTATAGTGTTCAACAACCCATACAATACTTTTCTTTCGCAATTTCAATATTTATATGACACCATAATTTTCTTTAATGTATCCCAACTTTGAACGTTATTTTCGTATAATTTACTTCGGATTCAAATTAACTTTGTATTTATTGTCATATGTAGGACATTCGAACCTATTTTGTTTTCAATCGAATCAAGACATTGGTGTGTCAGTCTCAGAAAGTTTAGCTTATATTCAGGAACAAGGTATCCCTGAAAGATAGGAACACAGAATACGATAATATTAAACAATGCCATTGATTTATTTGTTCAACGAGGCCTAGCCCAACGTAATGTGTCAAATGGTTCCAAGCTTGGTTCTTAGTCCGATAGAAGAGGCGTTTGTTAGATAGTCCAGAAGTTCTGCGCTCCAGGAGGTCTCACGCTCAGGGCGTAAATAGTATTCAACTCACTACTACAAAAATATTATTTGCTTTAACGCTGTTTCCTTTGAGTGATTTTCATGTTACTGATTTAAATCATTCGTTTCGTCCGTATTTTGAGTCCTAGCTTTTCACGGTTTCTTCGAAAAAAATATATTTTAAATACTGAGCTTCAGTAACGCATTTTAGTCTAGTGAAAGTCGAGAGATTTTATATCGAATCGCAAATGTTGGAAGATAAATTCCTGTGTATAGCTTAAACTAGGAAGCTGATGTTTCTGCATTATTTTCCACTTTTTAACTTACGTTGCTAGTACATAGCTTAATTTGATTAGTTGATTGCAATATCTCGTTGAACTTAGTCGCTAAACAAACGATATGATATACAAAAAGTTTCGAAGAAATGAAAATAAAAAGTGCTAACTATAATATTAGATGCTAGATGTTAGCTGTTATGAAGATAATCAGAAAACCAATTTCCACAAGTTGCTGCCCCTGATTTCATTTCTTTACTGCACAATCTCTAATTCACTTATATTTACTTTATCTATTTTACCTCTTATTTATCCCGGAATCGTATCCATATAGTTTTTTTTCTTATTTTGTAAATAGTATCGGTATAACCTTATTCACAACATGTTTGGGGAAGTTCTTTGTGTTTTTTTCTGATAATATTAGGATATATTTTAATATCTTTTTTAATTACCGCGAATGACTTATGTATAATGTTTCCATGTTCAGACATTAATCAAAACGCACTTCTTTTGCATTCGGCTGTCTTCCTCATAAAGAAAAGAACTATATTTACATAATATCGCCGTCTTTTAAATGAAAATTGTTTGCCATTTTTCTTATTTTTTATTGAATTTTTAAGGTTTATTTAATGAGAAAAATAAAAAAATATGGAACAAAAAAATCAATGAATTATATACTGGGATATCATGTACAATAAAATAAGTAAAGAAAAGACAGTTCTTTTGATATTAGCTTTTCGCATATATATACAATATTTTCATTTTTCTGTTTGTTTTTCTTTTCAAAATACACTTATACACACATAATAAATATATTTTAAATTAAGTAAAAATAATATTTGATATGAGGGTAAATATCATAATTTGATTTTGTTCAGCTCTTATGTCCCCTCTCATTGTCATTATTCAACATAGATTGCCCAGGATATATAAGAATATATGATATGTAAGAATTGAATAAACTAAGAATGAATTGCTAATTTAACCACGACTTTCCTTTTCAGTGACTCTTCTTTTTCAGTGGGAACAGAGAGTGTAGGGTAAGTATGCCGTCGCGAGGGTAGGGTTTCTGCAAATCCGCTGAAGTCGGTTTCGCGTCGCGCGCGGTACGCGGTACCTTTGCTTGTTTCGCCATTTCTTTAGAGTAGTTTTCTTCGGTTTAAGTTCGAGTAGTATATTTTTCGGTACCGCGTCGGTGAATCGGTAACGCGCCTGTGGATTTTTGTAGCGTTTTTGATTTGAGATCTGTGGATAGATCCCATCCAGAACTAACGTAATGTAGGTTTCTCGTTCTGGATGAGTGAATGTTGACGCGTTTAGAAAACGGGCAATTTCAGGTGACTGAAATATTGTAGTTGAGCGTAATCCATTCGGAGACCCGCGACCGAAATCCTCTCCGAACTAGCTGGCCGACAAGCAGTCACCGCGTGAATGGATTACGGTGCACGGATTGGTTGACCTGTTGGTACCATCCGTTGGCACTACTCAGACTTAACGTCTAGAACCGATGAGAGGTCGGTTCCGCGTTCGAGTTGAAGAGAGAAAATCATTACACTATTTCAACCTTCATAAAAAATAGTGTATTTGTAAATAATATTACAAATTTGTACTTGTCGTAAAGAATAGACTGGCAGCTACAAAATGAGACCAAAATTTTGACAATCGGATGGAAATTGTAGGCACAGTGAACGGTCAAAGCGAGAGATCTACCAAGCCTTTAAATTAAATCGTAAAAACGCCGAATTCGCACGTTTAAGGGGAGAAAAAGCCATTTAAAGCTTTGGTGTTTTTTTTCCTATTTCAACCTTCATAAAAAATAGTGTATTTGTAAATAATATTACAAATTTGTACTTGTCGTAAAGAATAGACTGGCAGCTACAAAATGAGACCAAAATTTTGACAATCGGATGGAAATTGTGGGCACAGTGAACGGTCAAAGCGAGAGATCTACCAAGCCTTTAAATTAAATCGTAAAAACGCCGAATTTGCACGTTTAAGGGGAGAAAAAGCCATTTAAAGTTTTGGTGTTTTTTTTCCTATTTCAACCTTCATAAAAAATAGTGTATTTGTAAATAATATTACAAATTTGTACTTGTCGTAAAGAATAGACTGGCTGCTACAAAATGAGACCAAAATTTTGACAATCGGATGGAAATTGTGGGCACAGTGAACAGTCAAAGCGAGAGATCTACCAAGCCTTTAAATTAAATCGTAAAAACGCCGAATTCGCACGTTTAAGGGGAGAAAAAGCCATTTAAAGTTTTGGTGTTTTTTTTCCTATTTCAACCTTCATAAAAAATAGTGTATTTGTAAATAATATTACAAATTTGTACTTGTCGTAAAGAACAGACTGGCAGCTACAAAATGAGACCAAAATTTTGACAATCGGATGGAAATTGTGGGCACAGTGAACGGTCAAAGCGAGAGATCTACCAAGCCTTTAAATTAAATCGTAAAAACGCCGAATTCGCACGTTTAAGGGGAGAAAAAGCCATTTAAAGTTTTGGTGTTTTTTTTCCTATTTCAACCTTCATAAAAAATAGTGTATTTGTAAATAATATTACAAATTTGTACTTGTCGTAAAGAATAGACTGGCAGCTACAAAATGAGACCAAAATTTTGACAATCGGATGGAAATTGTGGGCACAGTGAATGGTCAAAGCGAGAGATCAACCAAGCCTTTAAATTAAATCGTAAAAACGCCGAATTCGCACGTTTAAGGGGAGAAAAAGCCATTTAAAGTTTTGGTGTTTTTTTTCCTATTTCAACCTGCATAAAAAATAGTGTACTTGTAAATAATATTACAAATTTGTACTTGTCGTAAAGAATAGACTGGCAGCTACAAAATGAGACCAAAATTTTGACAATCGGATGGAAATTGTGGGCACAGTGAACGGTCAAAGCGAGAGATCTACCAAGCCTTAAAATTAAATCGTAAAAACGCCGAATTCGCACGTTTAAGGGGAGAAAAAGCCATTTAAAGTTTTGGTGTTTTTTTTCCTATTTCAACCTTCATAAAAAATAGTGTATTTGTAAATAATATTACAAATTTGTACTTGTCGTAAAGAATAGACTGGCAGCTACAAAATGAGACCAAAATTTTGACAATCGGATGGAAATTGTGGGCACAGTGAACGGTCAAAGCGAGAGATCTACCAAGCCTTTAAATTAAATCGTAAAAACGCCGAATTCGCACGTTTAATGGGAGAAAAAGCCATTTAAAGTTTTGGTGTTTTTTTTCCTATTTCAACCTTCATAAAAAATAGTGTATTTGTAAATAATATTACAAATTTGTACTTGTCGTAAAGAATAGACTGGCAGCTACAAAATGAGACCAAAATTTTGACAATCGGATGGAAATTGTGGGCACAGTGAACGGTCAAAGCGAGAGATCTACCAAGCCTTTAAATTAAATCGTAAAAACGCCGAATTCGCACGTTTAAGGGGAGAAAAAGCCATTTAAAGTTTTGGTGTTTTTTTTCCTATTTCAACCTTCATAAAAAAAAAAAATTTGTAAATAATATTACAAATTTGTATTTGTCGTAAAGAATAGACTGGCAGCTACAAAATGAGACAAAAATTTTGACAATCGGATGGAAATTGTGGGCACAGTGAACGGTCAAAGCGAGAGATCTACCAAGCCTTTAAATTAAATCGTAAAAACGCCGAATTCGCACGTTTAAGGGGAGAAAAAGCCATTTAAAGTTTTGATGTTTTTTTTCCTATTTCAACCTTCATAAAAAATAGTGTATTTGTAAATAATATTACAAATTTGTACTTGTCGTAAAGAATAGACTGGCAGCTACAAAATGAGACCAAAATTTTGACAATCGGATGGAAATTGTGGGCACAGTGAACGGTCAAAGCGAGAGATCTACCAAGCCTTTAAATTAAATCGTAAAAACGCCGAATTCGCACGTTTAAGGGGAGAAAAAGCCATTTAAAGTTTTGGTGTTTTTTCCTATTTCAACCTGCATAAAAAATAGTGTATTTGTAAATAATATTACAAATTTGTACTTGTCGTAAAGAATAGACTGGCAGCTACAAAATGAGACCAAAATTTTGACAATCGGATGGAAATTGTGGGCACAGTGAACGGTCAAAGCGAGAGATCTACCAAGCCTTTAAATTAAATCGTAAAAACGCCGAATTCGCACGTTTAAGGGGAGAAAAAGCCATTTAAAGTTTTGGTGTTTTTTTTCCTATTTCAACCTTCATAAAAAATAGTGTATTTGTAAATAATATTACAAATTTGTACTTGTCGTAAAGAATAGACTGGCAGCTACAAAATGAGACCAAAATTTTGACAATTGGATGGAAATTGTGGGCACAGTGAACGGTCAAAGCGAGAGATCAACCAAGCCTTTAAATTAAATCGTAAAAACGCCGAATTCGCACGTTTCAGGGGAGAAAAAGCCATTTAAAGTTTTGGTGTTTTTTTTCCTATTTCAACCTGCATAAAAAATAGTGTATTTGTCAATAATATTACAAATTTGTACTTGTCGTAAAGAATAGACTGGCAGCTACAAAATGAGACCAAAATTTTGACAATCGGATGGAAATTGTGGGCACAGTGAACGGTCAAAGCGAGAGATCTACCAAGCCTTTAAATTAAATCGTAAAAACGCCGAATTCGCACGTTTAAGGGAAGAAAAAGCCATTTAAAGTTTTGGTGTTTTTTTTCCTATTTCAACCTTCATAAAAAATAGTAAATTTGTAAATAATATTACAAATTTGTATTTGTCGTAAAGAATAGACTGGCAGCTACAAAATGAGACCAAAATTTTGACAATCGGATGGAAATTGTGGGCACAGTGAACGGTCAAAGCGAGAGATCTACCAAGCCTTTAAATTAAGTCGTAAAAACGCCGAATTCGCACGTTTAATGGGAGAAAAAGCCATTTAAAGTTTTGGTGTTTTTTTTCCTATTTCAACCTTCATAAAAAATAGTGTATTTGTAAATAATATTACAAATTTGTACTTGTCGTAAAGAATAGACTGGCAGCTACAATATGAGACCAAAATTTTGACAATCGGATGGAAATTGTGGGCACAGTGAACGGTCAAAGCGAGAGATCTACCAAGCCTTTAAATTAAATCGTAAAAACGCCGAATTCGCACGTTTAAGGGGAGAAAAAGCCATTTAAAGTTTTGGTGTTTTTTTTCCTATCTCAACCTTCATAAAAAATAGTGTATTTGTAAATAATGTTACAAATTTGTATTTGTCGTAAAGAATAGACTGGCAGCTACAAAATGAGACCAAAATTTTGACAATCGGATGGAAATTGTGGGCACAGTGAACGGTCAAAGCGAGAGATCTACCAAGCCTTTAAATTAAATCGTAAAAACGCCGAATTCGCACGTTTAAGGGGAGAAAAAGCCATTTAAAGTTTTGGTGTTTTTTTTCCTATTTCAACCTTCATAAAAAATAGTGTATTTGTAAATAATATTACAAATTTGTACTTGTCGTAAAGAATAGACTGGCAGCTACAAAATGAGACAAAAATTTTGACAATCGGATGGAAATTGTGGGCACAGTGAACGGTCAAAGCGAGAGATCTATCAAGCCTTTAAATTAAATCGTAAAAACGCCGAATTCGCACGTTTAAGGGGAGAAAAAGCCATTTAAAGTTTTGGTGTTTTTTTTCCTATTTCAACCTTCATAAAAAATAGTGTATTTGTAAATAATATTACAAATTTGTACTTGTCGTAAAGAATAGACTGGCAGCTACAAAATGAGACCAACATTTTGACAATCGGATGGAAATTGTGGGCACAGTGAACGGTCAAAGCGAGAGATCTACCAAGCCCTTAAATTAAATCGTAAAAACGCCGAATTCGCACGTTTAGGGGGAGAAAAAGCCATTTAAAGTTTTGGTGTTTTTTTTCCTATTTCAACCTTCATAAAAAATAGTAAATTTGTAAATAATATTACAAATTTGTACTTGTCGTAAAGAATAGACTGGCAGCTACAAAATGAGACCAAAATTTTGACAATCGGATGGAAATTGTGGGCACAGTGAACGGTCAAAGCGAGAGATCTATCAAGCCTTTAAATTAAATCGTAAAAACGCCGAATTCGCACGTTTAAGGGGAGAAAAAGCCATTCAAAGTTTTGGTGTTTTTTTTTCCTATTTCAACCTTCATAAAAAATAGTGTATTTGTAAATAATATTACAAATTTGTACTTGTCGTAAAGAATAGACTGGCAGCTACAAAATGAGACCAAAATTTTGACAATCGGATGGAAATTGTGGGCGCAGTGAACGGTCAAAGCGAGAGATCTACCAAGCCTTTAAATTAAATCGTAAAAACGCCGAATTCGCACGTTTAAGGGGAGAAAAAGCCATTTAAAGTTTTGGTGTTTTTTTTCCTATTTCAACCTTCATAAAAAATAGTGTATTTGTAAATAATATTACAAATTTGTACTTGTCGTAAAGAATAGACTGGCAGCTACAAAATGAGACCAAAATTTTGACAATCGGATGGAAATTGTGGGCACAGTGAACGGTCAAAGCGAGAGATCTACCAAGCCTTTAAATCAAATCGTAAAAACGCCGAATTCGCACGTTTAAGGGGAGAAAAAGCCATTTAAAGTTTTGATGTTTTTTTTCCTATTTCAACCTGCATAAAAAATAGTATATTTGTAAATAATATTACAAATTTGTACTTGTCGTAAAGAATAGACTGGCAGCTACAAAATGAGACCAAAATTTTGACAATCGGATAGAAATTGTGGGCACAGTGAACGGTCAAAGCGAGAGATCTACCAAGCCTTTAAATTAAATCGTAAAAACGCCGAATTCGTACGTTTAAGGGGAGAAAAAGCCATTTAAAGTTTTGGTGTTTTTTTCCTATTTCAACCTTCATAAAAAATAGTGTACTTGTAAATAATATTACAAATTTGTACTTGTCGTAAAGAATAGACTGGCAGCTACAAAATGAGACCAAAATTTTGACAATGGGATGGAAATTGTGGGCACAGTGAACGGTCAAAGCGAGAGATCTACCAAGCCTTTAAATTAAATCGTAAAAACGCCGAATTCGCACGTTTAAGGGGAGAAAAAGCCATTTAAAGTTTTGGTGTTTTTTTTCCTATTTCAACCTTCATAAAAAATAGTGTATTTGTAAATAATATTACAAATTTGTACTTGTCGTAAAGAATAGACTGGCAGCTACAAAATGAGACCAAAATTTTGACAATCGGATGGAAATTGTGGGCACAGTGAACGGTCAAAGCGAGAGATCTACCAAGCCTTTAAATTAAATCGTAAAAACGCCGAATTCGCACGTTTAAGGGGAGAAAAAGCCATTTAAAGTTTTGGTGTTTTTTTTCCTATTTCAACCTTCATAAAAAATAGTGTATTTGTAAATAATATTACAAATTTGTACTTGTCGTAAAGAATAGACTGGCAGCTACAAAATGAGACCAAAATTTTGACAATCGGATGGAAATTGTGGGCACAGTGAACGGTCAAAGCGAGAGATCAACCAAGCCTTTAAATTAAATCGTAAAAACGCCGAATTCGCACGTTTAAGGGGAGAAAAAGCCATTTAAAGTTTTGGTGTTTTTTTTCCTATTTCAACCTGCATAAAAAATAGTGTATTTGTAAATAATATTACAAATTTGTACTTGTCGTAAAGAATAGACTGGCAGCTACAAAATGAGACCAAAATTTTGACAATCGGATAGAAATTGTGGGCACAGTGAACGGTCAAAGCGAGAGATCTACCAAGCCTTTAAATTAAATCGTAAAAACGCCGAATTCGCACGTTTAAGGGGAGAAAAAGCCATTTAAAGTTTTGGTGTTTTTTTTCCTATTTCAACCTTCATAAAAAAAAGTGTACTTGTAAATAATATTACTAATTTGCACTTGTCGTAAAGAATAGACTGGCAGCTACAAAATGAGACCAAAATTTTGACAATGGGATGGAAATTGTGGGCACAGTGAACGGTCAAAGCGAGAGATCTACCAAGCCTTTAAATTAAATCGTAAAAACGCCGAATTCGCACGTTTAAGGGGAGAAAAAGCCATTTAAAGTTTTGGTGTTTTTTTTCCTATTTCAACCTTCATAAAAAATAGTGTATTTGTAAATAATATTACAAATTTGTACTTGTCGTAAAGAATAGACTGGCAGCTACAAAATGAGACCAAAATTTTGACAATCGGATGGAAATTGTGGGCACAGTGAACGGTCAAAGCGAGAGATCTACCAAGCCCTTAAATTAAATCGTAAAAACGCCGAATTCGCACGTTTAGGGGGAGAAAAAGCCATTTAAAGTTTTGGTGTTTTTTTTCCTATTTCAACCTTCATAAAAAATAGTAAATTTGTAAATAATATTACAAATTTGTACTTGTCGTAAAGAATAGACTGGCAGCTACAAAATGAGACCAAAATTTTGACAATCGGATGGAAATTGTGGGCACAGTGAACGGTCAAAGCGAGAGATCTATCAAGCCTTTAAATTAAATCGTAAAAACGCCGAATTCGCACGTTTAAGGGGAGAAAAAGCCATTCAAAGTTTTGGTGTTTTTTTTCCTATTTCAACCTTCATAAAAAATAGTGTATTTGTAAATAATATTACAAATTTGTACTTGTCGTAAAGAATAGACTGGCAGCTACAAAATGAGACCAAAATTTTGACAATCGGATGGAAATTGTGGGCGCAGTGAACGGTCAAAGCGAGAGATCTACCAAGCCTTTAAATTAAATCGTAAAAACGCCGAATTCGCACGTTTAAGGGGAGAAAAAGCCATTTAAAGTTTTGGTGTTTTTTTTCCTATTTCAACCTTCATAAAAAATAGTGTATTTGTAAATAATATTACAAATTTGTACTTGTCGTAAAGAATAGACTGGCAGCTACAAAATGAGACCAAAATTTTGACAATCGGATGGAAATTGTGGGCACAGTGAACGGTCAAAGCGAGAGATCTACCAAGCCTTTAAATCAAATCGTAAAAACGCCGAATTCGCACGTTTAAGGGGAGAAAAAGCCATTTAAAGTTTTGATGTTTTTTTTCCTATTTCAACCTGCATAAAAAATAGTATATTTGTAAATAATATTACAAATTTGTACTTGTCGTAAAGAATAGACTGGCAGCTACAAAATGAGACCAAAATTTTGACAATCGGATAGAAATTGTGGGCACAGTGAACGGTCAAAGCGAGAGATCTACCAAGCCTTTAAATTAAATCGTAAAAACGCCGAATTCGTACGTTTAAGGGGAGAAAAAGCCATTTAAAGTTTTGGTGTTTTTTTCCTATTTCAACCTTCATAAAAAATAGTGTATTTGTAAATAATATTACAAATTTGTACTTGTCGTAAAGAATAGACTGGCAGCTACAAAATGAGACCAAAATTTTGACAATGGGATGGAAATTGTGGGCACAGTGAACGGTCAAAGCGAGAGATCTACCAAGCCTTTAAATTAAATCGTAAAAACGCCGAATTCGCACGTTTAAGGGGAGAAAAAGCCATTTAAAGTTTTGGTGTTTTTTTTCCTATTTCAACCTTCATAAAAAATAGTGTATTTGTAAATAATATTACAAATTTGTACTTGTCGTAAAGAATAGACTGGCAGCTACAAAATGAGACCAAAATTTTGACAATCGGATGGAAATTGTGGGCACAGTGAACGGTCAAAGCGAGAGATCTACCAAGCCTTTAAATTAAATCGTAAAAACGCCGAATTCGCACGTTTAAGGGGAGAAAAAGCCATTTAAAGTTTTGGTGTTTTTTTTCCTATTTCAACCTTCATAAAAAATAGTGTATTTGTAAATAATATTACAAATTTGTACTTGTCGTAAAGAATAGACTGGCAGCTACAAAATGAGACCAAAATTTTGACAATCGGATGGAAATTGTGGGCACAGTGAACGGTCAAAGCGAGAGATCAACCAAGCCTTTAAATTAAATCGTAAAAACGCCGAATTCGCACGTTTAAGGGGAGAAAAAGCCATTTAAAGTTTTGGTGTTTTTTTTTCCTATTTCAACCTGCATAAAAAATAGTGTATTTGTAAATAATATTACAAATTTGTACTTGTCGTAAAGAATAGACTGGCAGCTACAAAATGAGACCAAAATTTTGACAATCGGATAGAAATTGTGGGCACAGTGAACGGTCAAAGCGAGAGATCTACCAAGCCTTTAAATTAAATCGTAAAAACGCCGAATTCGCACGTTTAAGGGGAGAAAAAGCCATTTAAAGTTTTGGTGTTTTTTTTCCTATTTCAACCTTCATAAAAAAAAGTGTACTTGTAAATAATATTACTAATTTGCACTTGTCGTAAAGAATAGACTGGCAGCTACAAAATGAGACCAAAATTTTGACAATGGGATGGAAATTGTGGGCACAGTGAACGGTCAAAGCGAGAGATCTACCAAGCCTTTAAATTAAATCGTAAAAACGCCGGATTCGCACGTTTAAGGGGAGAAAAAGCCATTTAAAGTTTTGGTGTTTTTTTTCCTATTTCAACCTTCATAAAAAATAGTGTATTTGTAAATAATGTTACAAATTTGTACTTGTCGTAAAGAATAGACTGGCAGCTACAAAATGAGACCAAAATTTTGACAATCGGATGGAAATTGTGGGCACAGTGAACGGTCAAAGCGAGAGATCTACCAAGCCTTTAAATTAAATCGTAAAAACGCCGAGTTCGCACGTTTAAGGGGAGAAAAAGCCATTTAAAGTTTTGGTGTTTTTTTTTCCTATTTCAACCTTCATAAAAAATAGTGTATTTGTAAATAATATTACAAATTTGTACTTGTCGTAAAGAATAGACTGGCAGCTACAAAATGAGACCAAAATTTTGACAATCGGATGGAAATTGTGGGCACAGTGAACGGTCAAAGCGAGAAATCTACCAAGCCTTTAAATTAAATCGTAAAAACGCCGAATTCGCACGTTTAAGGGGAGAAAAAGCCATTTAAAGTTTTGGTGTTTTTTTTCCTATTTCAACCTTCATAAAAAATAGTGTATTTGTAAATAATATTACAAATTTGTACTTGTCGTAAAGAATAGACTGGCAGCTACAAAATGAGACCAAAGTTTTGACAATCGGATGGAAATTGTGGGCACAGTGAACGGTCAAAGCGAGAGATCTACCAAGCCTTTAAATTAAATCGTAAAAACGCCGAATTCGCACGTTTAAGGGGAGAAAAAGCCATTCAAAGTTTTGGTGTTTTTTTTCCTATTTCAACCTTCATAAAAAATAGTGTATTTGTAAATAATATTACAAATTTGTACTTGTCGTAAAGAATAGACTGGCAGCTACAAAATGAGACCAAAATTTTGACAATCGGATAGAAATTGTGGGCACAGGGAAAGGTCAAAGCGAGAGATCTACCAAGCCTTT
Source organism: Odontomyia ornata (assembly GCA_963969285.1). Lineage (NCBI taxonomy): Eukaryota > Metazoa > Arthropoda > Insecta > Diptera > Stratiomyidae > Odontomyia > Odontomyia ornata. The sequence goes on along the minus strand of OZ017742.1, from coordinate 120,774,660 downwards.
AAATTAAATCGTAAAAACGCCGAATTCGCACGTTTAAGGGGAGAAAAAGCCATTTAAAGTTTTGGTGTTTTTTTTCCTATTTCAACCTTCATAAAAAATAGTGTACTTGTAAATAATATTACAAATTTGTACTTGTCGTAAAGAATAGACTGGCAGCTACAAAATGAGACCAAAACTTTGACAATGGGATGGAAATTGTGGGCACAGTGAACGGTCAAAGCGGAGAGATCTACCAAGCCTTTAAATTAAATCGTAAAAACGCCGAATTCGCACGTTTAAGGGGAGAAAAAAGCCATTTAAAGTTTTGGTGTTTTTTTTCCTATTTCAACCTTCATAAAAAATAGTGTATTTGTAAATAATATTACAAATTTGTACTTGTCGTAAAGAAATAGACTGGCAGCTACAAATGAGACCAAATTTTGACAATCGGATGGAAATTGTGGGCACAGTGAACGGTCAAAGCGAGAGATCTACCAAGCCTTTAAATTAAATCGTAAAAACGCCGAATTCGCACGTTTAAGGGGAGAAAAAGCCATTTAAAGTTTTGGTGTTTTTTTTCCTATTTCAACCTTCATAAAAAATAGTGTATTTGTAAATAATATTACAAATTTGTACTTGTCGTAAAGAATAGACTGGCAGCTACAAAATGAGACCAAAATTTTGACAATCGGATGGAAATTGTGGGCACAGTGAACGGTCAAAGCGAGAGATCTACCAAGCCTTTAATTAAATCGTAAAAACGCCGAATTCGCACGTTTAAGGGGAGAAAAAGCCATTTAAAGTTTTGGTGTTTTTTTTCCTATTTCAACCTTCATAAAAAATAGTGTATTTGTAAATAATATTACAAATTTGTACTTGTCGTAAAGAATAGACTGGCAGCTACAAAATGAGACCAAAATTTTGACAATCGGATGGAAATTGTGGGCACAGTGAACGGTCAAAGCGAGAGACTACCAAGCCTTTAAATTAAATCGTAAAAACGCCGAATTCGCACGTTTAAGGGGAGAAAAAGCCATTTAAAGTTTTGGTGTTTTTTTTCCTATTTCAACCTTCATAAAAAATAGTGTATTTGTAAATAATATTACAAATTTGTACTTGTCGTAAAGAATAGACTGGCAGCTACAAAATGAGACCAAAATTTTGACAATCGGATGGAAATTGTGGGCACAGTGAACGGTCAAAGCGAGAGATCTACCAATCCTTTAAATTAAATCGTAAAAACGCCGAATTCGCACGTTTAAGGGGAGAAAAAGCCATTTAAAGTTTTGGTGTTTTTTTTTCCTATTTCAACCTTCATAAAAAATAGTGTATTTGTAAATAATATTACAAATTTGTACTTGTCGTAAAGAATAGACTGGCAGCTACAAAATGAGACCAAAATTTTGACAATCGGATGGAAATTGTGGGCACAGTGAACGGTCAAAGCGAGAGATCTACCAAGCCTTTAAATTAAATCGTAAAAACGCCGAATTCGCACGTTTAAGGGGAGAAAAAGCCATTTTAAAGTTTTGGTGTTTTTTTTCCTATTTCAACCTTCATAAAAAATAGTGTATTGTAAATAATATTACAAATTTGTACTTGTCGTAAAGAATAGACTGGCAGCTACAAAATGAGACCAAAATTTTGACAATCGGATGGAAATTGTGGGCACAGTGAACGGTCAAAGCGAGAGATCTACCAAGCCTTTAAATTAAATCGTAAAAACGCCGAATTCGCACGTTTAAGGGGAGAAAAAGCCATTTAAAGTTTTTGGTGTTTTTTTCCTATTTCAACCTTCATAAAAAATAGTGTATTTGTAAATAATATTACAAATTTGTACTTGTCGTAAAGAATAGACTGGCAGCTACAAAATGAGACCAAAATTTTGACAATCGGATGGAAATTGTGGCACAGTGAACGGTCAAAGCGAGAGATCTACCAAGCCTTTAAATTAAATCGTAAAAACGCCGAATTCGCACGTTTAAGGGGAGAAAAAGCCATTTAAAGTTTTGGTGTTTTTTTTCCTATTTCAACCTTCATAAAAAATAGTGTATTTGTAAATAATATTACAAATTTGTACTTGTCGTAAAGAATAGACTGGCAGCTACAAAATGAGACCAAAATTTTGACAATCGGATGGAAATTGTGGGCACAGTGAACGGTCAAAGCGAGAGATCTACCAAGCCTTTAAATTAAATCGTAAAAACGCCGAATTCGCACGTTTAAGGGGAGAAAAAGCCATTTAAAGTTTTGGTGTTTTTTTTCCTATTTCAACCTTCATAAAAATAGTGTATTTGTAAATAATATTACAAATTTGTACTTGTCGTAAAGAATAGACTGGCAGCTACAAAATGAGACCAAAATTTTGACAATCGGATGGAAATTGTGGGCACAGTGAACGGTCAAAGCGAGAGATCTACCAAGCCTTTAAATTAAATCGTAAAAACGCCGAATTCGCACGTTTAAGGGGAGAAAAAGCCATTTAAAGTTTTGGTGTTTTTTTTCCTATTTCAACCTTCATAAAAAATAGTGTATTTGTAAATAATATTACAAATTTGTACTTGTCGTAAAGAATAGACTGGCAGCTACAAAATGAGACCAAAATTTTGACAATCGGATGGAAATTGTGGGCACAGTGAACGGTCAAAGCGAGAGATCTACCAAGCCTTTAAATTAATCGTAAAAACGCCGAATTCGCACGTTTAAGGGGAGAAAAAGCCATTTAAAGTTTTGGTGTTTTTTCCTATTTCAACCTTCATAAAAAATAGTGTATTTGTAAATAATATTACAAATTTGTACTTGTCGTAAAAGAATAGACTGGCAGCTACAAAATGAGACCAAAATTTTGACAATCGGATGGAAATTGTGGGCACAGTGAACGGTCAAAGCGAGAGATCTACCAAGCCTTTAAATTAAATCGTAAAAACGCCGAATTCGCACGTTTAAGGGGAGAAAAAGCCATTTAAAGTTTTGGTGTTTTTTTCCTATTTCAACCTTCATAAAAAATAGTGTATTTGTAAATAATATTACAAATTTGTACTTGTCGTAAAGAATAGACTGGCAGCTACAAAATGAGACCAAATTTTGACAATCGGATGGAAATTGTGGGCACAGTGAACGGTCAAAGCGAGAGATCTACCAAGCCTTTAAATTAAATCGTAAAAACGCCGAATTCGCACGTTTAAGGGGAGAAAAAGCCATTTAAAGTTTTGGTGTTTTTTTCCTATTTCAACCTTCATAAAAAATAGTGTATTTGTAAATAATATTACAAATTTGTACTTGTCGTAAAGAATAGACTGGCAGCTACAAAATGAGACCAAAATTTTGACAATCGGATGGAAATTGTGGGCACAGTGAACGGTCAAAGCGAGAATCTACCAAGCCTTTAAATTAAATCGTAAAAACGCCGAATTCGCACGTTTAAGGGGAGAAAAAGCCATTTAAAGTTTTGGTGTTTTTTTTCCTATTTCAACCTTCATAAAAAATAGTGTATTTGTAAATAATATTACAAATTTGTACTTGTCGTAAAGAATAGACTGGCAGCTACAAAATGAGACCAAAATTTTGACAATCGGATGGAAATTGTGGGCACAGTGAACGGTCAAAGCGAGAGATCTACCAAGCCTTTAAATTAAATCGTAAAAACGCCGAATTCGCACGTTTAAGGGGAGAAAAAGCCATTTAAAGTTTTGGTGTTTTTTTTTCCTATTTCAACCTTCATAAAAATAGTGTATTTGTAAATAATATTACAAATTTGTACTTGTCGTAAAGAATAGACTGGCAGCTACAAAATGAGACCAAAATTTTGACAATCGGATGGAAATTGTGGGCACAGTGAACGGTCAAAGCGAGAGATCTACCAAGCCTTTAAATTAAATCGTAAAACGCCGAATTCGCACGTTTAAGGGGAGAAAAAGCCATTTAAAGTTTTGGTGTTTTTTTTCCTATTTCAACCTTCATAAAAAATAGTGTATTTGTAAATAATATTACAAATTTGTACTTGTCGTAAAGAATAGACTGGCAGCTACAAAATGAGACCAAAATTTTGACAATCCGGATGGAAATTGTGGGCACAGTGAACGGTCAAAGCGAGAGATCTACCAAGCCTTTAAATTAAATCGTAAAAACGCCGAATTCGCACGTTTAAGGGGAGAAAAAGCCATTTAAAGTTTTGGTGTTTTTTTTCCTATTTTCAACCTTCATAAAAAATAGTGTATTTGTAAATAATATTACAAATTTGTACTTGTCGTAAAGAATAGACTGGCAGCTACAAAATGAGACCAAAGTTTTGACAATCGGATGGAAATTGTGGGCACAGTGAACGGTCAAAGCGAGAGATCTACCAAGCCTTTAAATTAAATCGTAAAACGCCGAATTCGCACGTTTAAGGGGAGAAAAAGCCATTTAAAGTTTTGGTGTTTTTTTTCCTATTTCAACCTTCATAAAAAATAGTGTATTTGTAAATAATATTACAAATTTGTACTTGTCGTAAAGAATAGACTGGCAGCTACAAAATGAGACCAAAATTTTGACAATCGGATGGAAATTGTGGGCACAGTGAACGGTCAAAGCGAGAGATCTACCAAGCCTTTAAATTAAATCGTAAAAACGCCGAATTCGCACGTTTAAGGGGAGAAAAAGCCATTTAAAGTTTTGGTGTTTTTTTTTCCTATTTCAACCTTCATAAAAATAGTGTATTTGTAAATAATATTACAAATTTGTACTTGTCGTAAAGAATAGACTGGCAGCTACAAAATGAGACCAAAATTTTGACAATCGGATGGAAATTGTGGGCACAGTGAACGGTCAAAGCGAGAGATCTACCAAGCCTTTAAATTAAATCGTAAAAACGCCGAATTCGCACGTTTAAGGGGAGAAAAAGCCATTTAAAGTTTTGGTGTTTTTTTTCCTATTTCAACCTTCATAAAAAATAGTGTATTTGTAAATAATATTACAAATTTGTACTTGTCGTAAAGAATAGACTGGCAGCTACAAAATGAGACCAAAATTTTGACAATCGGATGGAAATTGTGGGCACAGTGAACGGTCAAAGCGAGAGATCTACCAAGCCTTTAAATTAAATCGTAAAAACGCCGAATTCGCACGTTTAAGGGGAGAAAAAGCCATTTAAAGTTTTGGTGTTTTTTTTCCTATTTCAACCTTCATAAAAAATAGTGTATTTGTAAATAATATTACAAATTTGTACTTGTCGTAAAGAATAGACTGGCAGCTACAAAATGAGACCAAAATTTTGACAATCGGATGGAAATTGTGGGCACAGTGAACGGTCAAAGCGAGAGATCAACCAAGCCTTTAAATTAAATCGTAAAAACGCCGAATTCGCACGTTTAAGGGGAGAAAAAGCCATTTAAAGTTTTGGTGTTTTTTTTCCTATTTCAACCTTCATAAAAAATAGTGTATTTGTAAATAATATTACAAATTTGTACTTGTCGTAAAGAATAGACTGGCAGCTACAAAATGAGACCAAAATTTTGACAATCGGATGGAAATTGTGGGCACAGTGAACGGTCAAAGCGAGAGATCTACCAAGCCTTTAAATTAAATCGTAAAAACGCCGAATTCGCACGTTTAAGGGGAGAAAAAGCCATTTAAAGTTTTGGTGTTTTTTTTCCTATTTCAACCTTCATAAAAAATAGTGTATTTGTAAATAATATTACAAATTTGTACTTGTCGTAAAGAATAGACTGGCAGCTACAAAATGAGACCAAAATTTTGACAATCGGATGGAAATTGTGGGCACAGTGAACGGTCAAAGCGAGAGATCTACCAAGCCTTTAAATTAAATCGTAAAAACGCCGAATTCGCACGTTTAAGGGGAGAAAAAGCCATTTAAAGTTTTGGTGTTTTTTTTCCTATTTCAACCTTCATAAAAAATAGTGTATTTGTAAATAATATTACAAATTTGTACTTGTCGTAAAGAATAGACTGGCAGCTACAAAATGAGACCAAAATTTTGACAATCGGATGGAAATGTGGGGCACAGTGAACGGTCAAAGCGAGAGATCTACCAAGCCTTTAAATTAAATCGTAAAAACGCCGAATTCGCACGTTTAAGGGGAGAAAAAGCCATTTAAAGTTTTGGTGTTTTTTTTCCTATTTCAACCTTCATAAAAAATAGTGTATTTGTAAATAATATTACAAATTTGTACTTGTCGTAAAGAATAGACTGGCAGCTACAAAATGAAACCAAAATTTGACAATCGGATGGAAATTGTGGGCACAGTGAACGGTCAAAGCGAGAGATCTACCAAGCCTTTAAATTAAATCGTAAAAACGCCGAATTCGCACGTTTAAGGGGAGAAAAGCCATTTAAAGTTTTGGTGTTTTTTTTCCTATTTCAACCTTCATAAAAAATAGTGTATTTGTAAATAATATTACAAATTTGTACTTGTCGTAAAGAATAGACTGGCAGCTACAAAATGAGACCAAAATTTTGACAATCGGATGGAAATATTGGGCACAGTGAACGGTCAAAGCGAGAGATCAACCAAGCCTTTAAATTAATCGTAAAAACGCCGAATTCGCACGTTTAAGGGGAGAAAAAGCCATTTAAAGTTTTGGTGTTTTTTTTCCTATTTCAACCTGCATAAAAAATAGTGTATTTGTAAATAATGTTACAAATTTGTACTTGTCGTAAAGAATAGACTGGCAGCTACAAAATGAGACCAAAATTTTGACAATCGGATAGAAATTGTGGGCACAGTGAACGGTCAAAGCGAGAGATCTACCAAGCCTTTAAATTAAATCGTAAAAACGCCGAATTCGCACGTTTAAGGGGAGAAAAAGCCATTTAAAGTTTTGGTGTTTTTTTTCCTATTTCAACCTTCATAAAAAATAGTGTATTTGTATATAATATTACAAATTTGTACTTGTCGTAAAGAATAGACTGGCAGCTACAAAATGAGACCAAAATTTTGACAATCGGATGGAAATTGTGGGCACAGTGAACGGTCAAAGCGAGAGATCTACCAAGCCTTTCAATTAAATCGTAAAAACGCCGAATTCGCACGTTTAAGGGGAGAAAAAGCCATTTAAAAGTTTTGGTGTTTTTTTTCCTATTTCAACCTTCATAAAAAATAGTGTATTTGTAAATAATATTACAAATTTGTACTTGTTGTAAAGAATAGACTGGCAGCTACAAAATGAGACCAAAATTTTGACAATCGGATGGAAATTGTGGGCACAGTGAACGGTCAAAGCGAGAGATCTACCAAGCCTTTAAATTAAATCGTAAAAACGCCGAATTCGCACGTTTAAGGGGAGAAAAAGCCATTTAAAGTTTTGGTGTTTTTTTTTTCCTATTTCAACCTTCATAAAAAATAGTGTATTTGTAAATAATATTACAAATTTGTACTTGTCGTAAAGAATAGACTGGCAGCTACAAAATGAGACCAAAGTTTTGACAATCGGATGGAAATTGTGAGCACAGTGAACGGTCAAAGCGAGAGATCTACCAAGCCTTTAAATTAAATCGTAAAAACGCCGAATTCGCACGTTTAAGGGGAGAAAAGGCCATTTAAAGTTTTGGTGTTTTTTTTCCTATTTCAACCTTCATAAAAAATAGTGTATTTGTAAATAATATTACAAATTTGTACTTGTCGTAAAGAATAGACTGGCAGCTACAAAATGAGACCAAAATTTGACAATCGGATGGAAATTGTGGGCACAGTGAACGGTCAAAGCGAGAGATCTACCAAGCCTTTAAATTAAATCGTAAAAACGCCGAATTCGTACGTTTAAGGGGAGAAAAAGCCATTTAAAGTTTTGGTGTTTTTTTTCCTATTTCAACCTTCATAAAAAATAGTGTATTTGTAAATAATATTACAAATTTGTACTTGTCGTAAAGAACAGACTGGCAGCTACAAAATGAGACCAAATTTTGACAATCGGATGGAAATTGTGGGCACAGTGAACGGTCAAAGCGAGAGATCTACCAAGCCTTTAAATTAAATCGTAAAAACGCCGAATTCGCACGTTTAAGGGGAGAAAAAGCCATTTAAAGTTTTGGTGTTTTTTTTTCCTATTTCAACCTTCATAAAAAATAGTGTATTTGTTAATAATATTACAAATTTGTACTTGTCGTAAAGAATAGACTGGCAGCTACAAAAATGAGACCAAAATTTTGACAATCGGATGGAAATTGTGGGCACAGTGAACGGTCAAAGCGAGAAATCTACCAAACCTTTAAATTAAATCGTAAAAACGCCGAATTCGCACGTTTAAGGGGAGAAAAAGCCATTTAAAGTTTTGGTGTTTTTTTTCCTATTTCAACCTTCATAAAAAATAGTGTATTTGTAAATAATATTACAAATTTGTACTTGTCGTAAAGAATAGACTGGCAGCTACAAAATGAGACCAAAATTTTGACAATCGGATGGAAATTGTGGGCACAGTGAACGGTCAAAGCGAGAGATCTACCAAGCCTTTAAATTAAATCGTAAAAACGCCGAATTCGCACGTTTAAGGGGAGAAAAAGCCATTTAAAGTTTTGGTGTTTTTTTTTTCCTGTTTCAACCTTCATAAAAAATAGTGTATTTGTAAATAATATTACAAATTTGTACTTGTCGTAAAGAATAGACTGGCAGCTACAAAATGAGACCAAAATTTTGACAATCGGATGGAAATTGTGGGCACAGTGAACGGTCAAAGCGAGAGATCTACCAAGCCTTTAAATTAAATCGTAAAAACGCCGAATTCGCACGTTTAAGGGGAGAAAAAGCCATTTAAAGTTTTGGTGTTTTTTTCCTATTTCAACCTTCATAAAAAATAGTGTATTTGTAAATAATATTACAAATTTGTACTTGTCGTAAAGAATAGACTGGCAGCTACAAAATGAGACCAACATTTTGACAATCGGATGGAAATTGTGGGCACAGTGAACGGTCAAAGCGAGAGATCTACCAAGCCTTTAAATTAAATCGTAAAAATGCCGAATTCGCACGTTTAAGGGGAGAAAAGGCCATTTAAAGTTTTGGTGTTTTTTTTCCTATTTCAACCTTCATAAAAAATAGTGTATTTGTAAATAATATTACAAATTTGTACTTGTCGTAAAGAATAGACTGGCAGCTACAAAATGAGACCAAAATTTTGACAATCGGATGGAAATTGTGGGCACAGTGAACGGTCAAAGCGAGAGATCTACCAAGCCTTTAAATTAAATCGTAAAAACGCCGAATTCGTACGTTTAAGGGGAGAAAAAGCCATTTAAAGTTTTGGTGTTTTTTTTCCTATTTCAACCTTCATAAAAATAGTGTATTTGTAAATAATATTACAAATTTGTACTTGTCGTAAAGAACAGACTGGCAGCTACAAAATGAGACCAAAATTTTGACAATCGGATGGAAATTGTGGGCACAGTGAACGGTCAAAGCGAGAGATCTACCAAGCCTTTAAATTAAATCGTAAAATCGCCGAATTCGCACGTTTAAGGGGAGAAAAAGCCATTTAAAGTTTGGTGTTTTTTTTCCTATTTCAACCTTCATAAAAAATAGTGTATTTGTAAATAATATTACAAATTTGTACTTGTCGTAAAGAATAGACTGGCAGCTACAAAATGAGACCAAAATTTTTGACAATCGGATGGAAATTGTGGGCACAGCGAACGGTCAAAGCGAGAAATCTACCAAACCTTTAAATTAAATCGTAAAACGCCGAATTCGCACGTTTAAGGGGAGAAAAAGCCATTTAAAGTTTTGGTGTTTTTTTTCCTATTTCAACCTTCATAAAAATAGTGTATTTGTAAATAATATTACAAATTTGTACTTGTCGTAAAGAATAGACTGGCAGCTACAGAATGAGACCAAAATTTTGACTATCGGATGGAAATTGTGGGCACAGTGAACCGGTCAAAGAGAGAGATCTACCAGCCTTTAAATTAAATCGTAAAAACGCCGAATTCGCACGTTTGAGGGGAGAAGAAGCCATTTAAAGTTTTGGTGTTTTTTTTCCAATTTCAACCTTCATAAAAAATAGTGTATTTGTAAATAATATTACAAATTTGTACTTGTCGTAAAGAATAGACTGGCAGCTACAAATTGAGACCAAAATTTTGACAATCGGATGGAAATTGTGGGCACAGTGAACGGTCAAAGCGAGAGATCTACCAAGCCTTTAAATTAAATCGTAAAAACGCCGAATTCGCACGTTTAAGGGGAGAAAAAGCCATTTAAAGTTTTGGTGTTTTTTTTTCCTATTCCAACCTTCATAAAAAAATAGTGTATTTGTAAATAATATTACAAATTTGTACTTGTCGTAAAGAATAGACTGGCAGCTACAAAATGAGACCAAAATTTTGACAATCGGATGGAAATTGTGGGCACAGTGAACGGTCAAAGCGAGAGTTCTACCAAGCCTTTAAATTAAATCGTAAAAACGCCGAATTCGCACGTTTAAGGGGAGAAAAAAGCCATTTAAGTTTTGGTGTTTTTTTTCCTATTTCAACCTTCATAAAAAATAGTGTATTTGTAAATAATATTACAAATTTGTACTTATCGTAAAGAATAGACTGGCAGCTACAAAATGAGACCAAAATTTTGACAATCGGATGGAAATTGTGGGCACAGTGAACGGTCAAAGCGAGAGATCTACCAAGCCCTTTAAATTAAATCGTAAAAACGCCGAATTCGCACGTTTAAGGGGAGAAAAAGCCATTTAAAGTTTTGGTGTTTTTTTTCCTATTTCAACCTTCATAAAAAATAGTGTATTTGTAAATAATATTACAAATTTGTACTTGTCGTAAAGAATAGACTGGCAGCTACAAAATGAGACCAAAATTTTGACAACCGGATGGAAATTGTGGGCACAGTGAACGGTCAAAGCGAGAGATTTACCAAGCCTTTAAATTAAATCGTAAAAACGCCGAATTCGCACGTTTAAGGGGAGAAAAAGCCATTTAAAGTTTTGGTGTTTTTTTTCCTATTTCAACCTTCATAAAAAATAGTGTATTTGTAAACAATATTACAAATTTGTACTTGTCGTAAAGAATAGACTAGCAGCTACAAAATGAGACCAAAATTTTGACAATCGGATGGAAATTGTGGGCACAGTGAACGGTCAAAGCGAGAGATCTACCAAGCCTTTAAATTAAATCGTAAAAACGCCGAATTCGCACGTTTAAGGGGAGAAAAAGCCATTTAAAGTTTTGGTGTTTTTTTTTTCCTATTTCAACCTTCATAAAAAATAGTGTATTTGTAAATAATATTACAAATTTGTACTTGCCGTAAAGAATAGACTGGCAGCTACAAAATGAGACCAAAATTTTGACAATCGGATGGAAATTGTGGGCACAGTGAACGGTCAAAGCGAGGGATCTACCAAGCCTTTAAATTAAATCGTAAAAACGCCGAATTCGCACGTTTAAGGGGAGAAAAAGCCATTTAAAGTTTTGGTGTTTTTTTTCCTATTTCAACCTTCATAAAAAATAGTGTATTTGTAAATAATAATTACAAATTTGTACTTGTCGTAAAGAATAGACTGGCAGCTACAAAATGAGACCAAAATTTTGACAATCGGATGGAAATTGTGGGCACAGTGAACGGTCAAAGCGAGAGATCTACCAAGCCTTTAAATTAAATCGTAAAAACGCCGAACTCGCACGTTTAAGGGGAGAAAAAGCATTTAAAGTTTTGGTGTTTTTTTTCCTATTTCAACCTTCATAAAAAATAGTGTATTTGTAAATAATATTACAAATTTGTACTTGTCGTAAAGAATAGACTGGCAGCTACAAAATGAGACCAAAAATTTTGACAATCGGATGGAAATTGTGGGCACAGTGAACGGTCAAAGCGAGAGATCTACCAAGCCTTTAAATTAAATCGTAAAAAACGCCGAATTCGCACGCTTAAGGGGAGAAAAGCCATTTAAAGTTTTGGTGTTTTTTTTCCTATTTCAACCTTCATAAAAAATAGTGTATTTGTAAACAATATTACAAATTTGTACTTGTCGTAAAGAATAGACTGGCAGCTACAAAATGAGACCAAAATTTTGACAATCGGATGGAAATTGTGGGCACAGTGAACGGTGAAAGCAAGAGATCTACCAAGCCTTTAAATTAAATCGTAAAAACGCCCAATTCGCACGTTTAAGGGGAGAAAAAGCCATTTAAAGTTTTGGTGTTTTTTTTCCTATTTCAACCTTCATAAAAAATAGTGTATTTGTAAATAATATTACAAATTTGTACTTGTCGTTAAAGAATAGACTGGCAGCTACAAAATGAGACCAAAATTTTGACAATTGGATGGAAATTGTGGGCACAGTGAACGGTCAAAGCGAGATCTACCAAGCCTTTAAATTAAATCGTAAAAACGCCGAATCCGCACGTTTAAGGGGAGAAAAAGCCATTTAAAGTTTTGGTGTTTTTTTCCTATTTCAACCTTCATAAAAAATAGTGTATTTGTAAATAATATTACAAATTTGTACTTGTCGTAAAGAATAGACTGGCAGCTACAAAATGAGACCAAAATTTTGACAATCGGATGGAAATTGTGGGCACAGTGAACGGTCAAAGCGAGAGATCTACCAAGCCTTTAAATTAAATCGTAAAACGCCGAATTCGCACGTTTAAGGGGAGAAAAAGCCATTTAAAGTTTTGGTGTTTTTTTTCCAATTTCAACCTTCATAAAAAATAGTGTATTTGTAAATAATATTACAAATTTGTACTTGTCGTAAAGAATAGACTGGCAGCTACAAAATGAGACCAAAATTTTGACAATCGGATGGAAATTGTGGGCACAGTGAACGGTCAAAGCGAGAGATCTACCAAGTCTTTAAATTAAATCGTAAAAACGCCGAATTCGCACGTTTAAGGGGAGAAAAAGCCATTTAAAGTTTTGGTGTTTTTTTTCCTATTTCAACCTTCATAAAAAATAGTGTATTTTGTAAATAATATTACAAATTTGTACTTGTCGTAAAGAATAGACTGGAGCTACAAAATGAGACCCAAAATTTTGACAATCGGACGGAAATTGTAGGCACAGTGAACGGTCAAAGCGAGAGATCTACCAAGCCTTCAAATTAAATCGTAAAAACGCCGAATTCGCACGTTTAAGGGGAGAAAAAGCCATTTAAAGTTTTGGTGTTTTTTTCCTATTTCAACCTTCATAAAAAATAGTGTATTTGTAAATAATATTACAAATTTGTACTTGTCGTAAAGAATGGCTGGCAGCTACAAAATGAGACCAAAATTTTGACAATCGGACGGAAATTGTAGGCACAGTGAACGGTCAAAGCGAGCGATCTACCAAGCCTTTAAATTAAATCGTAAAAACGCCGAATTCGCACGTTTAAGGGGAGAAAAAGCCATTTAAAGTTTTGGTGTTTTTTTTCCTATTTCAACCTTCATAAAAAATAGTGTATTTGTATATAATATTACAAATTTGTACTTGTCGTAAAGAATAGACTGGCAGCTACAAAATGAGACCAAAATTTTGACAATCGGATGGAAATTGTGGGCACAGTGAACGGTCAAAGCGAGAGATCTACCAAGCCTTTAAATTAAATCGTAAAAACGCCGAATTCGCACGTTTAAGGGGAGAAAAAGCCATTTAAAGTTTTGGTGTTTTTTTTCCTATTTCAACCTTCATAAAAAATAGTGTATTTGTAAATCATATTACAAATTTGTACTTGTCGTAAAGAATAGACTGGCAGCTACAAAATGAGACCAAAATTTTGACAATCGGATGGAAATTGTGGGCACAGTGAACGGTCAAAGCGAGAGATCTACCAAGCCTTTAAATTAAATCGTAAAAACGCCGAATTCGCACGTTTAAGGGGAGAAGCAGCCATTTAAAGTTTTGGTGTTTTTTTTTTCCTATTTCAACCTTCATAAAAAATAGTGTATTTGTAAATAATATTACAAATTTGTACTTGTCGTAAAGAATAGACTGGCAGCTACAAAATGAGACCAAAATTTTGACAATCGGATGGAAATTGTGGGCACAGTGAACGGTCAAAGCGAGAGATCTACCAAGCCTTTAAATTAAATCGTAAAAACGCCGAATTCGCACGTTTAAAGGGAGAAAAAGCCATTTAAAGTTTTGGTGTTTTTTTTCCTATTTCAACCTTCATAAAAAATAGTGTATTTGTAAATAATATTACAAATTTGTACTTGTCGTAAAGAATAGACTGGCAGCTACAAAATGAGACCAAAATTTTGACAATCGGACGGAAATTGTAGGCACAGTGAACGGTCAAAGCGAGAGATCTACCAAGCCTTTAAATTAAATCGTAAAAACGCCGAATTCGCACGTTTAAGGGGAGAAAAAGCCATTTAAAGTTTTGGTGTTTTTTTCCTATTTCAACCTTCATAAAAAATAGTGTATTTGTAAATAATATTACAAATTTGTACTTGTCGTAAAGAATGGCTGGCAGCTACAAAATGAGACCAAAATTTTGACAATCGGACGGAAATTGTAGGCACAGTGAACGGTCAAAGCGAGCGATCTACCAAGCCTTTAAATTAAATCGTAAAAACGCCGAATTCGCACGTTTAAGGGGAGAAAAAGCCATTTAAAGTTTTGGTGTTTTTTTTCCTATTTCAACCTTCATAAAAAATAGTGTATTTGTATATAATATTACAAATTTGTACTTGTCGTAAAGAATAGACTGGCAGCTACAAAATGAGACCAAAATTTTGACAATCGGATGGAAATTGTGGGCACAGTGAACGGTCAAAGCGAGAGATCTACCAAGCCTTTAAATTAAATCGTAAAAACGCCGAATTCGCACGTTTAAGGGGAGAAAAAGCCATTTAAAGTTTTGGTGTTTTTTTTCCTATTTCAACCTTCATAAAAAATAGTGTATTTGTAAATCATATTACAAATTTGTACTTGTCGTAAAGAATAGACTGGCAGCTACAAAATGAGACCAAAATTTTGACAATCGGATGGAAATTGTGGGCACAGTGAACGGTCAAAGCGAGAGATCTACCAAGCCTTTAAATTAAATCGTAAAAACGCCGAATTCGCACGTTTAAGGGGAGAAGCAGCCATTTAAAGTTTTGGTGTTTTTTTTTTCCTATTTCAACCTTCATAAAAAATAGTGTATTTGTAAATAATATTACAAATTTGTACTTGTCGTAAAGAATAGACTGGCAGCTACAAAATGAGACCAAAATTTTGACAATCGGATGGAAATTGTGGGCACAGTGAACGGTCAAAGCGAGAAATCTGCCAAGCCTTTAAATTAAATCGTAAAAACGCCGAATTCGCACGTTTAAAGGGAGAAAAAGCCATTTAAAGTTTTGGTGTTTTTTTTCCTATTTCAACCTTCATAAAAAATAGTGTATTTGTAAATAATATTACAAATTTGTACTTGTCGTAAAGAATAGACTGGCAGCTACAAAATGAGACCAAAATTTTGACAATCGGATGGAAATTGTGGGCACAGTGAACGGTCAAAGCGAGAGATCTACCAAGCCTTTAAATTAAATCGTAAAAACGCCGAATTCGCACGTTTAAGGGGAGAAAAAGCCATTTAAAGTTTTGGTGTTTTTTTTCCTATTTCAACCTTCATAAAAAATAGTGTATTTGTAAATAATATTACAAATTTGTACTTGTCGTAAAGAATAGACTGGCAGCTACAAAATGAGACCAAAATTTTGACAATCGGATGGAAATTGTGGGCACAGTGAACGGTCAAAGCGAGAGATCTACCAAGCCTTTAAATTAAATCGTAAAAACGCCGAATTGGCGTTTAAGGGGAGAAAAAGCCATTTAAAGTTTTGGTGTTTTTTTTCCTATTTCAACCTTCATAAAAAATAGTGTATTTGTAAATAATATTACAAATTTGTACTTGTCGTAAAGAATAGACTGGCAGCTACAAAATGAGACCAAAATTTTGACAATCGGATGGAAATTGTGGGCACAGTGAACGGTCAAAGCGAGAGATCTACCAAGCCTTTAAATTAAATCGTAAAAACGCCGAATTCGCACGTTTAAGGGGAGAAAAAGCCATTTAAAGTTTTGGTGTTTTTTTTCCTATTTCAACCTTCATAAAAAATAGTGTATTTGTAAATAATATTACAAATTTGTACTTGTCGTAAAGAATAGACTGGCAGCTACAAAATGAGACCAAAATTTTGACAATCGGATGGAAATTGTGGGCACAGTGAACGGTCAAAGCGAGAGATCTACCAAGCCTTTAAATGAAATCGTAAAAACGCCGAATTCGCACCATTTAAAGATAAAATAAATAGTGTATTTGTAAATAATATTACAAATTTGTACTTGTCGTAAAGAATAGACTGGCAGCTACAAAATGAGACCAAAATTTTGACAATCGGACGGAAATTGTAGGCACAGTGAACGGTCAAAGCGAGAGATCTACCAAGCCTTTAAATTAAATCGTAAAAACGCCGAATTCGCACGTTTAAGGGGAGAAAAAGCCATTTAAAGTTTTGGTGTTTTTTTTCCTATTTCAACCTTCATAAAAAATAGTGTATTTGTAAATAATATTACAAATTTGTACTTGTCGTAAAGAATGGCTGGCAGCTACAAAATGAGACCAAAATTTTGACAATCGGACGGAAATTGTAGGCACAGTGAACGGTCAAAGCGAGAGATCTACCAAGCCTTTAAATTAAATCGTAAAAACGCCAAATTCGCACGTTTAAGGGGAGAAAAAGCCATTTAAAGTTTTGGTGTTTTTTTTCCTATTTCAACCTTCATAAAAAATAGTGTATTTGTAAATAATATTACAAATTTGTACTTGTCGTAAAGAATAGACTGGCAGCTACAAAATGAGACCAAAATTTTGACAATCGGATGGAAATTGTGGGCACAGTGAACGGTCAAAGCGAGAGATCTACCAAGCCTTTAAATTAAATCGTAAAAACGCCGAATTCGCACGTTTAAGGGGAGAAAAAGCCATTTAAAGTTTTGGTGTTTTTTTTCCTATTTCAACCTTCATAAAAAATAGTGTATTTGTAAATCATATTACAAATTTGTACTTGTCGTAAAGAATAGACTGGCAGCTACAACATGAGACCAAAATTTTGACAATCGGATGGAAATTGTGGGCACAGTGAACGGTCAAAGCGAGAGATCTACCAAGCCTTTAAATTAAATCGTAAAAACGCCGAATTCGCACGTTTAAGGGGAGAAAAAGCCATTTAAAGTTTTGGTGTTTTTTTTCCTATTTCAACCTTCATAAAAAATAGTGTATTTGTAAATCATATTACAAATTTGTACTTGTCGTAAAGAATAGACTGGCAGCTACAAAATGAGACCAAAATTTTGACAATCGGATGGAAATTGTGGGCACAGTGAACGGTCAAAGCGAGAGATCTACCAAGCCTTTAAATTAAATCGTAAAAACGCCGAATTCGCACGTTTAAGGGGAGAAGCAGCCATTTAAAGTTTTGGTGTTTTTTTTTTCCTATTTCAACCTTCATAAAAAATAGTGTATTTGTAAATAATATTACAAATTTGTACTTGTCGTAAAGAATAGACTGGCAGCTACAAAATGAGACCAAAATTTTGACAATCGGATGGAAATTGTGGGCACAGTGAACGGTCAAAGCGAGAAATCTGCCAAGCCTTTAAATTAAATCGTAAAAACGCCGAATTCGCACGTTTAAAGGGAGAAAAAGCCATTTAAAGTTTTGGTGTTTTTTTTCCTATTTCAACCTTCATAAAAAATAGTGTATTTGTAAATAATATTACAAATTTGTACTTGTCGTAAAGAATAGACTGGCAGCTACAAAATGAGACCAAAATTTTGACAATCGGATGGAAATTGTGGGCACAGTGAACGGTCAAAGCGAGAGATCTACCAAGCCTTTAAATTAAATCGTAAAAACGCCGAATTCGCACGTTTAAGGGGAGAAAAAGCCATTTAAAGTTTTGGTGTTTTTTTTCCTATTTCAACCTTCATAAAAAATAGTGTATTTGTAAATAATATTACAAATTTGTACTTGTCGTAAAGAATAGACTGGCAGCTACAAAATGAGACCAAAATTTTGACAATCGGATGGAAATTGTGGGCACAGTGAACGGTCAAAGCGAGAGATCTACCAAGCCTTTAAATTAAATCGTAAAAACGCCGAATTCGCACGTTAAGGGGAGAAAAAGCCATTTAAAGTTTTGGTGTTTTTTTTCCTATTTCAACCTTCATAAAAAATAGTGTATTTGTAAATAATATTACAAATTTGTACTTGTCGTAAAGAATAGACTGGCAGCTACAAAATGAGACCAAAATTTTGACAATCGGATGGAAATTGTGGGCACAGTGAACGGTCAAAGCGAGAGATCTACCAAGCCTTTAAATTAAATCGTAAAAACGCCGAATTCGCACGTTTAAGGGGAGAAAAAGCCATTTAAAGTTTTGGTGTTTTTTTTCCTATTTCAACCTTCATAAAAAATAGTGTATTTGTAAATAATATTACAAATTTGTACTTGTCGTAAAGAATAGACTGGCAGCTACAAAATGAGACCAAAATTTTGACAATCGGATGGAAATTGTGGGCACAGTGAACGGTCAAAGCGAGAGATCTACCAAGCCTTTAAATCAAATCGTAAAAACGCCGAATTCGCACGTTTAAGGGGAGAAAAAGCCATTTAAAGTTTTGGTGTTTTTTTTCCTATTTCAACCTTCATAAAAAATAGTGTATTTGTAAATAATATTACAAATTTGTACTTGTCGTAAAGAATAGACTGGCAGCTACAAAATGAGACCAAAATTTTGACAATCGGATGGAAATTGTGGGCACAGTGAACGGTCAAAGCGAGAGATCTACCAAGCCTTTAAATTAAATCGTAAAAACGCCGAATTCGCACGTTTAAGGGGAGAAAAAGCCATTTAAAGTTTTGGTGTTTTTTTTCCTATTTCAACCTTCATAAAAAATAGTGTATTTGTAAATAATATTACAAATTTGTACTTGTCGTAAAGAATAGACTGGCAGCTACAAAATGAGACCAAAATTTTGACAATCGGATGGAAATTGTGGGCACAGTGAACGGTCAAAGCGAGCGATCTACCAAGCCTTTAAATTAAATCGTAAAAACGCCGAATTCGCACGTTTAAGGGGAGAAAAAGCCATTTAAAGTTTTGGTGTTTTTTTTCCTATTTCAACCTTCATAAAAAATAGTGTATTTGTATATAATATTACAAATTTGTACTTGTCGTAAAGAATAGACTGGCAGCTACAAAATGAGACCAAAATTTTGACAATCGGATGGAAATTGTGGGCACAGTGAACGGTCAAAGCGAGAGATCTACCAAGCCTTTAAATTAAATCGTAAAAACGCCGAATTCGCACGTTTAAGGGGAGAAAAAGCCATTTAAAGTTTTGGTGTTTTTTTTCCTATTTCAACCTTCATAAAAAATAGTGTATTTGTAAATCATATTACAAATTTGTACTTGTCGTAAAGAATAGACTGGCAGCTACAAAATGAGACCAAAATTTTGACAATCGGATGGAAATTGTGGGCACAGTGAACGGTCAAAGCGAGAGATCTACCAAGCCTTTAAATTAAATCGTAAAAACGCCGAATTCGCACGTTTAAGGGGAGAAGCAGCCATTTAAAGTTTTGGTGTTTTTTTTTTCCTATTTCAACCTTCATAAAAAATAGTGTATTTGTAAATAATATTACAAATTTGTACTTGTCGTAAAGAATAGACTGGCAGCTACAAAATGAGACCAAAATTTTGACAATCGGATGGAAATTGTGGGCACAGTGAACGGTCAAAGCGAGAGATCTACCAAGCCTTTAAATTAAATCGTAAAAACGCCGAATTCGCACGTTTAAGGGGAGAAAAAGCCATTTAAAGTTTTGGTGTTTTTTTTCCTATTTCAACCTTCATAAAAAATAGTGTATTTGTAAATAATATTACAAATTTGTACTTGTCGTAAAGAATAGACTGGCAGCTACAAAATGAGACCAAAATTTTGACAATCGGATGGAAATTGTGGGCACAGTGAACGGTCAAAGCGAGAGATCTACCAAGCCTTTAAATTAAATCGTAAAAACGCCGAATTCGCACGTTTAAGGGGAGAAAAAGCCATTTAAAGTTTTGGTGTTTTTTTTCCTATTTCAACCTTCATAAAAAATAGTGTATTTGTAAATAATATTACAAATTTGTACTTGTCGTAAAGAATAGACTGGCAGCTACAAAATGAGACCAAAATTTTGACAATCGGATGGAAATTGTGGGCACAGTGAACGGTCAAAGCGAGAGATCTACCAAGCCTTTAAATTAAATCGTAAAAACGCCGAATTCGCACGTTTAAGGGGAGAAAAAGCCATTTAAAGTTTTGGTGTTTTTTTTCCTATTTCAACCTTCATAAAAAATAGTGTATTTGTAAATAATATTACAAATTTGTACTTGTCGTAAAGAATAGACTGGCAGCTACAAAATGAGACCAAAATTTTGACAATCGGATGGAAATTGTGGGCACAGTGAACGGTCAAAGCGAGAGATCTACCAAGCCTTTAAATTAAATCGTAAAAACGCCGAATTCGCACGTTTAAGGGGAGAAAAAGCCATTTAAAGTTTTGGTGTTTTTTTTCCTATTTCAACCTTCATAAAAAATAGTGTATTTGTAAATAATATTACAAATTTGTACTT
The DNA here is from genome assembly GCA_963969285.1 of Odontomyia ornata. NCBI lineage: Eukaryota > Metazoa > Arthropoda > Insecta > Diptera > Stratiomyidae > Odontomyia > Odontomyia ornata. The sequence goes on along the minus strand of OZ017742.1, from coordinate 120,754,095 downwards.
GTCGTAAAGAATAGACTGGCAGCTACAAAATGAGACCAAAATTTTGACAATCGGATGGAAATTGTGGGCACAGTGAACGGTCAAAGCGAGAGATCTACCAAGCCTTTAAATGAAATCGTAAAAACGCCGAATTCGCACCATTTAAAGATAAAATAAATAGTGTATTTGTAAATAATATTACAAATTTGTACTTGTCGTAAAGAATAGACTGGCAGCTACAAAATGAGACCAAAATTTTGACAATCGGACGGAAATTGTAGGCACAGTGAACGGTCAAAGCGAGAGATCTACCAAGCCTTTAAATTAAATCGTAAAAACGCCGAATTCGCACGTTTAAGGGGAGAAAAAGCCATTTAAAGTTTTGGTGTTTTTTTTCCTATTTCAACCTTCATAAAAAATAGTGTATTTGTAAATAATATTACAAATTTGTACTTGTCGTAAAGAATGGCTGGCAGCTACAAAATGAGACCAAAATTTTGACAATCGGACGGAAATTGTAGGCACAGTGAACGGTCAAAGCGAGAGATCTACCAAGCCTTTAAATTAAATCGTAAAAACGCCGAATTCGCACGTTTAAGGGGAGAAAAAGCCATTTAAAGTTTTGGTGTTTTTTTTCCTATTTCAACCTTCATAAAAAATAGTGTATTTGTAAATAATATTACAAATTTGTACTTGTCGTAAAGAATAGACTGGCAGCTACAAAATGAGACCAAAATTTTGACAATCGGATGGAAATTGTGGGCACAGTGAACGGTCAAAGCGAGAGATCTACCAAGCCTTTAAATTAAATCGTAAAAACGCCGAATTCGCACGTTTAAGGGGAGAAAAAGCCATTTAAAGTTTTGGTGTTTTTTTTCCTATTTCAACCTTCATAAAAAATAGTGTATTTGTAAATCATATTACAAATTTGTACTTGTCGTAAAGAATAGACTGGCAGCTACAACATGAGACCAAAATTTTGACAATCGGATGGAAATTGTGGGCACAGTGAACGGTCAAAGCGAGAGATCTACCAAGCCTTTAAATTAAATCGTAAAAACGCCGAATTCGCACGTTTAAGGGGAGAAAAAGCCATTTAAAGTTTTGGTGTTTTTTTTTCCTATTTAAACCTTCATAAAAAATAGTGTATTTGTAAATAATATTACAAATTTGTACTTGTCGTAAAGAATAGACTGGCAGCTACAAAATGAGACCAAAATTTTGACAATCGGATGGAAATTGTGGGCACAGTGAACGGTCAAAGCGAGAAATCTGCCAAGCCTTTAAATTAAATCGTAAAAACGCCGAATTCGCACGTTTAAAGGGAGAAAAAGCCATTTAAAGTTTTGGTGTTTTTTTTCCTATTTCAACCTTCATAAAAAATAGTGTATTTGTAAATAATATTACAAATTTGTACTTGTCGTAAAGAATAGACTGGCAGCTACAAAATGAGACCAAAATTTTGACAATCGGATGGAAATTGTGGGCACAGTGAACGGTCAAAGCGAGAGATCTACCAAGCCTTTAAATTAAATCGTAAAAACGCCGAATTCGCACGTTTAAGGGGAGAAAAAGCCATTTAAAGTTTTGGTGTTTTTTTTCCCTATTTCAACCTTCATAAAAAATAGTGTATTTGTAAATAATATTACAAATTTGTACTTGTCGTAAAGAATAGACTGGCAGCTACAAAATGAGACCAAAATTTTGACAATCGGATGGAAATTGTGGGCACAGTGAACGGTCAAAGCGAGAGATCTACCAAGCCTTTAAATTAAATCGTAAAAACGCCGAATTCGCACGTTTAAGGGGAGAAAAAGCCATTTAAAGTTTTGGTGTTTTTTTTTCCTATTTCAACCTTCATAAAAAATAGTGTATTTGTAAATAATATTACAAATTTGTACTTGTCGTAAAGAATAGACTGGCAGCTACAAAATGAGACCAAAATTTTGACAGTCGGATGGAAATTGTGGGCACAGTGAACGGTCAAAGCGAGAGATCTACCAAGCCTTTAAATTAAATCGTAAAAACGCCGAATTCGCACGTTTAAGGGGAGAAAAAGCCATTTAAAGTTTTGGTGTTTTTTTTCCTATTTCAACCTTCATAAAAAATAGTGTATTTGTAAATAATATTACAAATTTGTACTTGTCGTAAAGAATAGACTGGCAGCTACAAAATGAGACCAAAATTTTGACAATCGGATGGAAATTGTGGGCACAGTGAACGGTATAAGCGAGAGATCTACCAAGCCTTTAAATGAAATCGTAAAAACGCCGAATTCGCACGTTTAAGGGGAGAAAAAGCCATTTAAAGTTTTGGTGTTTTTTTTTCCTATTTCTACCTTCATAAAAAATAGTGTATTTGTAAATAATATTACAAATTTATACTTGTCGTAAAGAATAGACTGGCAGCTACAAAATGAGACCAAAATTTTGACAATCGGATGGAAATTGTGGGCACAGTGAACGGTCAAAGCGAGAGATCTACCAAGCCTTTAAATTAAATCGTAAAAACGCCGAATTCGCACGTTTAAGGGGAGAAAAAGCCATTTAAAGTTTTGGTGTTTTTTTTCCTATTTCAACCTTCATAAAAAATAGTGTATTTGTAAATAATATTACAAATTTGTACTTGTCGTAAAGAATAGACTGGCAGCTACAAAATGAGACCAAAATTTTGACAATCGGATGGAAATTGTGGGCACAGTGAACGGTCAGAGCGAGAGATCTACCAAGCCTTTAAATTAAATCGTAAAAACGCCGAATTCGCACGTTTAAGGGGAGAAAAAGCCATTTAAAGTTTTGGTGTTTTTTTTTTCCTATTTCAACCTTCATAAAAAATAGTGTATTTGTAAATAATATTACAAATTTGTACTTGTCGTAAAGAATAGACTGGCAGCTACAAAATGAGACCAAAATTTTGACAATCGGATGGAAATTGTGGGCACAGTGAACGGCCAAAGCGAGAGATCTACCAAGCCTTTAAATTAAATCGTAAAAACGCCGAATTCGCACGTTTAAGGGGAGAAAAAGCCATTTAAAGTTTTGGTGTTTTTTTTCCTATTTCAACCTTCATAAAAAATAGTGTATTTGTAAATAATATTACAAATTTTTACTTGTCATAAAGAATAGACTGGCAGCTACAAAATGAGACCAAAATTTTGACAATCGGATGGAAATTGTGGGCACAGTGAACGGTCAGAGCGAGAGATCTACCAAGCCTTTAAATTAAATCGTAAAAACGCCAAATTCGCACGTTTAAGGGGAGAAAAAGCCATTTAAAGTTTTGGTGTTTTTTTTTTCCTATTTCAACCTTCATAAAAAATAGTGTATTTGTAAATAATATTACAAATTTGTACTTGTCGTAAAGAATAGACTGGCAGCTACAAAATGAGACCAAAATTTTGACAATCGGATGGAAATTGTGGGCACAGTGAACGGTCAAAGCGAGAGATCTACCAAGCCTTTAAATTAAATCGTAAAAACGCCGAATTCGCACGTTTAAGGGGAGAAAAAGCCATTTAAAGTTTTGGTGTTTTTTTTCCTATTTCAACCTTCATAAAAAATAGTGTATTTGTAAATAATATTACAAATTTGTACTTGTCGTAAAGTATAGACTGTCAGCTACAAAATGAGCCCAAAATTTTGACAATCGGATGGAAATTGTGGGCACAGTGAACGGTCAAAGCGAGAGATCTACCAAGCCTTTAAATTAAATCGTAAAAACGCCGAATTCGCACGTTTAAGGGGAGAAAAAGCCATTTAAAGTTTTGGTGTTTTTTTTCCTATTTCAACCTTCATAAAAAATAGTGTATTTGTAAATAATATTACAAATTTGTACTTGTCGTAAAGAATAGACTGGCAGCTACAAAATGAGACCAAAATTTTGACAATCGGATGGAAATTGTGGGCACAGTGAACGGTCAAAGCGAGAGATCTACCAAGCCTTTAAATTAAATCGTAAAAACGCCGAATTCGCACGTTTAAGGGGAGAAAAAGCCATTTAAAGTTTTGGTGTTTTTTTTCCTATTTCAACCTTCATAAAAAATAGTGTATTTGTAAATAATATTACAAATTCGTCTTTGTCGTAAAGAATAGACTGGCAGCTACAAAATGAGACCAAAATTTTGACAATCGGATGGAAATTGTGGGCACAGTGAACGGTCAAAGCGAGAGATCTACCAAGCCTTTAAATTAAATCGTAAAAACGCCGAATTCGCACGTTTAAGGGGAGAAAAAGCCATTTAAAGTTTTGGTGTTTTTTTTCCTATTTCAACCTTCATAAAAAATAGTGTATTTGTAAATAATATTACAAATTTGTACTTGTCGTAAAGAATAGACTGGCAGCTACAAAATGAGACCAAAATTTTGACAATCGGATGGAAATTGTGGGCACAGTGAACGGTCAAAGCGAGAGATCTACCAAGCCTTTAAATGAAATCGTAAAAACGCCGAATTCGCACCATTTAAAGATAAAATAAATAGTGTATTTGTAAATAATATTACAAATTTGTACTTGTCGTAAAGAATAGACTGGCAGCTACAAAATGAGACCAAAATTTTGACAATCGGACGGAAATTGTAGGCACAGTGAACGGTCAAAGCGAGAGATCTACCAAGCCTTTAAATTAAATCGTAAAAACGCCGAATTCGCACGTTTAAGGGGAGAAAAAGCCATTTAAAGTTTTGGTGTTTTTTTTCCTATTTCAACCTTCATAAAAAATAGTGTATTTGTAAATAATATTACAAATTTGTACTTGTCGTAAAGAATGGCTGGCAGCTACAAAATGAGACCAAAATTTTGACAATCGGACGGAAATTGTAGGCACAGTGAACGGTCAAAGCGAGAGATCTACCAAGCCTTTAAATTAAATCGTAAAAACGCCGAATTCGCACGTTTAAGGGGAGAAAAAGCCATTTAAAGTTTTGGTGTTTTTTTTCCTATTTCAACCTTCATAAAAAATAGTGTATTTGTAAATAATATTACAAATTTGTACTTGTCGTAAAGAATAGACTGGCAGCTACAAAATGAGACCAAAATTTTGACAATCGGATGGAAATTGTGGGCACAGTGAACGGTCAAAGCGAGAGATCTACCAAGCCTTTAAATTAAATCGTAAAAACGCCGAATTCGCACGTTTAAGGGGAGAAAAAGCCATTTAAAGTTTTGGTGTTTTTTTTCCTATTTCAACCTTCATAAAAAATAGTGTATTTGTAAATCATATTACAAATTTGTACTTGTCGTAAAGAATAGACTGGCAGCTACAACATGAGACCAAAATTTTGACAATCGGATGGAAATTGTGGGCACAGTGAACGGTCAAAGCGAGAGATCTACCAAGCCTTTAAATTAAATCGTAAAAACGCCGAATTCGCACGTTTAAGGGGAGAAAAAGCCATTTAAAGTTTTGGTGTTTTTTTTTCCTATTTAAACCTTCATAAAAAATAGTGTATTTGTAAATAATATTACAAATTTGTACTTGTCGTAAAGAATAGACTGGCAGCTACAAAATGAGACCAAAATTTTGACAATCGGATGGAAATTGTGGGCACAGTGAACGGTCAAAGCGAGAAATCTGCCAAGCCTTTAAATTAAATCGTAAAAACGCCGAATTCGCACGTTTAAGGGGAGAAAAAGCCATTTAAAGTTTTGGTGTTTTTTTTCCTATTTCAACCTTCATAAAAAATAGTGTATTTGTAAATAATATTACAAATTTGTACTTGTCGTAAAGAATAGACTGGCAGCTACAAAATGAGACCAAAATTTTGACAATCGGATGGAAATTGTGGGCACAGTGAACGGTCAAAGCGAGAGATCTACCAAGCCTTTAAATTAAATCGTAAAAACGCCGAATTCGCACGTTTAAGGGGAGAAAAAGCCATTTAAAGTTTTGGTGTTTTTTTTCCTATTTCAACCTTCATAAAAAATAGTGTATTTGTAAATAATATTACAAATTTGTACTTGTCGTAAAGAATAGACTGGCAGCTACAAAATGAGACCAAAATTTTGACAATCGGATGGAAATTGTGGGCACAGTGAACGGTCAAAGCGAGAGATCTACCAAGCCTTTAAATTAAATCGTAAAAACGCCGAATTCGCACGTTTAAGGGGAGAAAAAGCCATTTAAAGTTTTGGTGTTTTTTTTTCCTATTTCAACCTTCATAAAAAATAGTGTATTTGTAAATAATATTACAAATTTGTACTTGTCGTAAAGAATAGACTGGCAGCTACAAAATGAGACCAAAATTTTGACAATCGGATGGAAATTGTGGGCACAGTGAACGGTCAAAGCGAGAGATCTACCAAGCCTTTAAATTAAATCGTAAAAACGCCGAATTCGCACGTTTAAGGGGAGAAAAAGCCATTTAAAGTTTTGGTGTTTTTTTTCCTATTTCAACCTTCATAAAAAATAGTGTATTTGTAAATAATATTACAAATTTGTACTTGTCGTAAAGAATAGACTGGCAGCTACAAAATGAGACCAAAATTTTGACAATCGGATGGAAATTGTGGGCACAGTGAACGGTATAAGCGAGAGATCTACCAAGCCTTTAAATGAAATCGTAAAAACGCCGAATTCGCACGTTTAAGGGGAGAAAAAGCCATTTAAAGTTTTGGTGTTTTTTTTTCCTATTTCAACCTTCATAAAAAATAGTGTATTTGTAAATAATATTACAAATTTATACTTGTCGTAAAGAATAGACTGGCAGCTACAAAATGAGACCAAAATTTTGACAATCGGATGGAAATTGTGGGCACAGTGAACGGTCAAAGCGAGAGATCTACCAAGCCTTTAAATTAAATCGTAAAAACGCCGAATTCGCACGTTTAAGGGGAGAAAAAGCCATTTAAAGTTTTGGTGTTTTTTTTCCTATTTCAACCTTCATAAAAAATAGTGTATTTGTAAATAATATTACAAATTTGTACTTGTCGTAAAGAATAGACTGGCAGCTACAAAATGAGACCAAAATTTTGACAATCGGATGGAAATTGTGGGCACAGTGAACGGTCAGAGCGAGAGATCTACCAAGCCTTTAAATTAAATCGTAAAAACGCCGAATTCGCACGTTTAAGGGGAGAAAAAGCCATTTAAAGTTTTGGTGTTTTTTTTTTCCTATTTCAACCTTCATAAAAAATAGTGTATTTGTAAATAATATTACAAATTTGTACTTGTCGTAAAGAATAGACTGGCAGCTACAAAATGAGACCAAAATTTTGACAATCGGATGGAAATTGTGGGCACAGTGAACGGCCAAAGCGAGAGATCTACCAAGCCTTTAAATTAAATCGTAAAAACGCCGAATTCGCACGTTTAAGGGGAGAAAAAGCCATTTAAAGTTTTGGTGTTTTTTTTCCTATTTCAACCTTCATAAAAAATAGTGTATTTGTAAATAATATTACAAATTTTTACTTGTCATAAAGAATAGACTGGCAGCTACAAAATGAGACCAAAATTTTGACAATCGGATGGAAATTGTGGGCACAGTGAACGGTCAGAGCGAGAGATCTACCAAGCCTTTAAATTAAATCGTAAAAACGCCAAATTCGCACGTTTAAGGGGAGAAAAAGCCATTTAAAGTTTTGGTGTTTTTTTTTTCCTATTTCAACCTTCATAAAAAATAGTGTATTTGTAAATAATATTACAAATTTGTACTTGTCGTAAAGAATAGACTGGCAGCTACAAAATGAGACCAAAATTTTGACAATCGGATGGAAATTGTGGGCACAGTGAACGGTCAAAGCGAGAGATCTACCAAGCCTTTAAATTAAATCGTAAAAACGCCGAATTCGCACGTTTAAGGGGAGAAAAAGCCATTTAAAGTTTTGGTGTTTTTTTTCCTATTTCAACCTTCATAAAAAATAGTGTATTTGTAAATAATATTACAAATTTGTACTTGTCGTAAAGTATAGACTGTCAGCTACAAAATGAGCCCAAAATTTTGACAATCGGATGGAAATTGTGGGCACAGTGAACGGTCAAAGCGAGAGATCTACCAAGCCTTTAAATTAAATCGTAAAAACGCCGAATTCGCACGTTTAAGGGGAGAAAAAGCCATTTAAAGTTTTGGTGTTTTTTTTCCTATTTCAACCTTCATAAAAAATAGTGTATTTGTAAATAATATTACAAATTTGTACTTGTCGTAAAGAATAGACTGGCAGCTACAAAATGAGACCAAAATTTTGACAATCGGATGGAAATTGTGGGCACAGTGAACGGTCAAAGCGAGAGATCTACCAAGTCTTTAAATTAAATCGTAAAAACGCCGAATTCGCACGTTTAAGGGGAGAAAAAGCCATTTAAAGTTTTGGTGTTTTTTTTCCTATTTCAACCTTCATAAAAAATAGTGTATTTGTAAATAATATTACAAATTTGTACTTGTCGTAAAGTATAGACTGGCAGCTACAAAATGAGCCCAAAATTTTGACAATCGGATGGAAATTGTGGGCACAGTGAACGGTCAAAGCGAGAGATCTACCAAGCCTTTAAATTAAATCGTAAAATCGCCGAATTCGCACGTTTAAGGGGAGAAAAAGCCATTTAAAGTTTTGGTGTTTTTTTTCCTATTTCAACCTTCATAAAAAATAGTGTATTTGTAAATAATATTACAAATTTATACTTGTCGTAAAGAATAGACTGGCAGCTACAAAATGAGACCAAAATTTTGACAATCGGATGGAAATTGTGGGCACAGTGAACGGTCAAAGCGAGATATCTACCAAGCCTTTAAATTAAATCGTAAAAACGCCGAATTCGCACGTTTAAGGGGAGAAAAAGCCATTTAAAGTTTTGGTGTTTTTTTTCCTATTTCAACCTTCATAAAAAATAGTGTATTTGTAAATAATATTACAAATTTGTACTTGTCGTAAAGAATAGACTGGCAGCTACAAAATGAGACCAAAATTTTGACAATCGGATGGAAATTGTGGGCACAGTGAACGGTCAGAGCGAGAGATCTACCAAGCCTTTAAATTAAATCGTAAAAACGCCGAATTCGCACGTTTAAGGGGAGAAAAAGCCATTTAAAGTTTTGGTGTTTTTTTTTTTCCTATTTCAACCTTCATAAAAAATAGTGTATTTGTAAATAATATTACAAATTTGTACTTGTCGTAAAGAATAGACTGGCAGCTACAAAATGAGACCAAAATTTTGACAATCGGATGGAAATTGTGGGCACAGTGAACGGCCAAAGCGAGAGATCTACCAAGCCTTTAAATTAAATCGTAAAAACGCCGAATTCGCACGTTTAAGGGGAGAAAAAGCCATTTAAAGTTTTGGTGTTTTTTTTCCTATTTCAACCTTCATAAAAAATAGTGTATTTGTAAATAATATTACAAATTTTTACTTGTCATAAAGAATAGACTGGCAGCTACAAAATGAGACCAAAATTTTGACAATCGGATGGAAATTGTGGGCACAGTGAACGGTCAGAGCGAGAGATCTACCAAGCCTTTAAATTAAATCGTAAAAACGCCGAATTCGCACGTTTAAGGGGAGAAAAAGCCATTTAAAGTTTTGGTGTTTTTTTTTCCTATTTCAACCTTCATAAAAAATAGTGTATTTGTAAATAATATTACAAATTTGTACTTGTCGTAAAGAATAGACTGGCAGCTACAAAATGAGACCAAAATTTTGACAATCGGATGGAAATTGTGGGCACAGTGAACGGTCAAAGCGAGAGATCTACCAAGCCTTTAAATTAAATCGTAAAAACGCCGAATTCGCACGTTTAAGGGGAGAAAAAGCCATTTAAAGTTTTGGTGTTTTTTTTCCTATTTCAACCTTCATAAAAAATAGTGTATTTGTAAATAATATTACAAATTTGTACTTGTCGTAAAGTATAGACTGTCAGCTACAAAATGAGCCCAAAATTTTGACAATCGGATGGAAATTGTGGGCACAGTGAACGGTCAAAGCGAGAGATCTACCAAGCCTTTAAATTAAATCGTAAAAACGCCGAATTCGCACGTTTAAGGGGAGAAAAAGCCATTTAAAGTTTTGGTGTTTTTTTTCCTATTTCAACCTTCATAAAAAATAGTGTATTTGTAAATAATATTACAAATTTGTACTTGTCGTAAAGAATAGACTGGCAGCTACAAAATGAGACCAAAATTTTGACAATCGGATGGAAATTGTGGGCACAGTGAACGGTCAAAGCGAGAGATCTACCAAGTCTTTAAATTAAATCGTAAAAACGCCGAATTCGCACGTTTAAGGGGAGAAAAAGCCATTTAAAGTTTTGGTGTTTTTTTTCCTATTTCAACCTTCATAAAAAATAGTGTATTTGTAAATAATATTACAAATTTGTACTTGTCGTAAAGTATAGACTGGCAGCTACAAAATGAGCCCAAAATTTTGACAATCGGATGGAAATTGTGGGCACAGTGAACGGTCAAAGCGAGAGATCTACCAAGCCTTTAAATTAAATCGTAAAATCGCCGAATTCGCACGTTTAAGGGGAGAAAAAGCCATTTAAAGTTTTGGTGTTTTTTTTCCTATTTCAACCTTCATAAAAAATAGTGTATTTGTAAATAATATTACAAATTTGTACTTGTCGTAAAGAATAGACTGGCAGCTACAAAATGAGACCAAAATTTTGACAATCGGATGGAAATTGTGGGCACAGTGAACGGTCAAAGCGAGAGATCTACCAAGCCTTTAAATTAAATCGTAAAAACGCCGAATTTGCACGTTTAAGGGGAGAAAAAGCCATTTAAACTTTTGGTGTTTTTTTTTCCTATTTGAATCTTCATAAAAAATAGTGTATTTGTAAATAATATTACAAATTTGTACTTGTCGTAAAGAATAGACTAGCAGCTACAAAATGAGACCAAAATTTTGACAATCGGATGGAAATTGTGGGCACAGTGAACGGTCAAAGCGAGAGATCTACCAAGCCTTTAAATTAAATCGTAAAAACGCCGAATTCGCACGTTTAAGGGGAGAAAAAGCCATTTAAAGTTTTGGTGTTTTTTTTCCTATTTCAACCTTCATAAAAAATAGTGTATTTGTAAATAATATTACAAATTTGTACTTGTCGTAAAGAATAGACTGGCAGCTACAAAATGAGACCAAAATTTTGACAATCGGATGGAAATTGTGGGCACAGTGAACGGTCAGAGCGAGAGATCTACCAAGCCTTTAAATTAAATCGTAAAAACGCCGAATTTGCACGTTTAAGGGGAGAAAAAGCCATTTAAAGTTTTGGTGTTTTTTTTTCCTATTTCAACCTTCATAAAAAATAGTGTATTTGTAAATAATATTACAAATTTATACTTGTCGTAAAGAATAGACTGGCAGCTACAAAATGAGACCAAAATTTTGACAATTGGATGGAAATTGTGGGCACAGTGAACGGTCAAAGCGAGAGATTTGCCAAGCCTTTAAATTAAATCGTAAAAACGCCGAATTCGCACGTTTAAGGGGAGAAAAAGCCATTTAAAGTTTTGGTGTTTTTTTTCCTATTTCAACCTTCATAAAAAATAGTGTATTTGTAAATAATATTACAAATTTGTACTTGTCGTAAAGAATAGACTGGCAGCTACAAAATGAGACCAAAATTTTGACAATCGGATGGAAATTGTGGGCACAGTGAACGGTCAAAGCGAGAGATCTACCAAGCCTTTAAATTAAATCGTAAAAACGCCGAATTCGCACGTTTAAGGGGAGAAAAAGCCATTTAAAGTTTTGGTGTTTTTTTTTCCTATTTCAACCTTCATAAAAAATAGTGTATTTGTAAATAATATTACAAATTTGTACTTGTCGTAAAGAATAGACTGGCAGCTACAAAATGAGACCAAAATTTTGACAATCGGATAGAAATTGTGGGCACAGTGAACGGTCAAAGCGAGAGATCTACCAAGCCTTTAAATTAAATCGTAAAAACGCCGAATTCGCACGTTTAAGGGGAGAAAAAGCCATTTAAAGTTTTGGTGTTTTTTTTCCTATTTCAACCTTCATAAAAAATAGTGTATTTGTAAATAATATTACAAATTTGTACTTGTCGTAAAGTATAGACTGTCAGCTACAAAATGAGCCCAAAATTTTGACAATCGGATGGAAATTGTGGGCACAGTGAACGGTCAAAGCGAGAGATCTACCAAGCCTTTAAATTAAATCGTAAAAACGCCGAATTCGCACGTTTAAGGGGAGAAAAAGCCATTTAAAGTTTTGGTGTTTTTTTTCCTATTTCAACCTTCATAAAAAATAGTGTATTTGTAAATAATATTACAAATTTGTACTTGTCGTAAAGTATAGACTGTCAGCTACAAAATGAGCCCAAAATTTTGACAATCGGATGGAAATTGTGGGCACAGTGAACGGTCAAAGCGAGAGATCTACCAAGCCTTTAAATTAAATCGTAAAAACGCCGAATTCGCACGTTTAAGGGGAGAAAAAGCCATTTAAAGTTTTGGTGTTTTTTTTCCTATTTCAACCTTCATAAAAAATAGTGTATTTGTAAATAATATTACAAATTTGTACTTGTCGTAAAGAATAGACTGGCAGCTACAAAATGAGACCAAAATTTTGACAATCGGATGGAAATTGTGGGCACAGTGAACGGTCAAAGCGAGAGATCTACCAAGCCTTTAAATTAAATCTTAAAAACGCCGAATTTGCACGTTTAAGGGGAGAAAAAGCCATTTAAAGTTTTGGTGTTTTTTTTCCTATTTCAACCTTCATAAAAAATAGTGTATTTGTATATAATATTACAAATTTGTACTTGTCGTAAAGAATAGACTGGCAGCTACAAAATGAGACCAAAATTTTGACAATCGGATGGAAATTGTGGGCACAGTGAACGGTCAAAGCGAGAGATCTACCAAGCCTTTAAATTAAATCGTAAAAACGCCGAATTCGCACGTTTAAGGGGAGAAAAAGCCATTTAAAGTTTTGGTGTTTTTTTTCCTATTTCAACCTTCATAAAAAATAGTGTATTTGTAAATAATATTACAAATTTGTACTTGTCGTAAAGAATAGACTAGCAGCTACAAAATGAGACCAAAATTTTGACAATCGGATGGAAATTGTGGGCACAGTGAACGGTCAAAGCGAGAGATCTACCAAGCCTTTAAATTAAATCGTAAAAACGCCGAATTCGCACGTTTAAGGGGAGAAAAAGCCATTTAAAGTTTTGGTGTTTTTTTTCCTATTTCAACCTTCATCAAAAATAGTGTATTTGTAAATAATATTACAAATTTGTACTTGTCGTAAAGAATAGACTGGCAGCTACAAAATGAGACCAAAATTTTGACAATCGGATGGAAATTGTGGGCACAGTGAACGGTCAAAGCGAGAGATCTACCAAGCCTTTAAATTAAATCGTAAAAACGCCGAATTCGCACGTTTAAGGGGAGAAAAAGCCATTTAAAGTTTTGGTGTTTTTTTTCCTATTTCAACCTTCATAAAAAATAGTGTATTTGTAAATAATATTACAAATTTGTACTTGTCGTAAAGAATAGACTGGCAGCTACAAAATGAGACCAAAATTTTGACAATCGGATGGAAATTGTGGGCACAGTGAACGGTCAAAGCGAGAGATCTACCAAGCCTTTAAATTAAATCGTAAAAACGCCGAATTCGCACGTTTAAGGGGAGAAAAAGCCATTTAAAGTTTTGGTGTTTTTTTTCCTATTTCAACCTTCATAAAAAATAGTGTATTTGTAAATAATATTACAAATTTGTACTTGTCGTAAAGAATAGACTGGCAGCTACAAAATGAGACCAAAATTTTGACAATCGGATGGAAATTGTGGGCACAGTGAACGGTCAAAGCGAGAGATCTACCAAGCCTTTAAATTAAATCGTAAAAACGCCGAATTCGCACGTTTAAGGGGAGAAAAAGCCATTTAAAGTTTTGGTGTTTTTTTTTCCCATTTCAACCTTCATAAAAAATAGTGTATTTGTAAATAATATTACAAATTTGTACTTGTCGTAAAGAATAGACTGGCAGCTACAAAATGAGACCAAAATTTTGACAATCGGATGGAAATTGTGGGCACAGTGAACGGTCAAAGCGGGAGATCTACCAAGCCTTTAAATTAAATCGTAAAAACGCCGAATTCGCACGTTTAAGGGGAGAAAAAGCCATTTAAAGTTTTGGTGTTTTTTTTCCTATTTCAACCTTCATAAAAAATAGTGTATTTGTAAATCATATTACAAATTTGTACTTGTCGTAAAGAATAGACTGGCAGCTACAAAATGAGACCAAAATTTTGACAATCGGATGGAAATTGTGGGCACAGTGAACGGTCAAAGCGAGAGATCTACCAAGCCTTTAAATTAAATCGTAAAAACGCCGAATTCGCACGTTTAAGGGGAGAAAAAGCCATTTAAAGTTTTGGTGTTTTTTTTCCTATTTCAACCTTCATAAAAAATAGTGTATTTGTAAATAATATTACAAATTTGTACTTGTCGTAAAGAATAGACCTGCAGCTACAAAATGAGACCAAAATTTTGACAATCGGATGGAAATTGTGGGCACAGTGAACGGTCAAAGCGAGAGATCTACCAAGCCTTTAAATTAAATCGTAAAAACGCCGAATTCGCACGTTTAAGGGGAGAAAAAGCCATTTAAAGTTTTGGTGTTTTTTTTCCTATTTCAACCTTCATAAAAAATAGTGTATTTGTAAATAATATTACAAATTTGTACTTGTCGTAAAGAATAGACTGGCAGCTACAAAATGAGACCAAAATTTTGACAATTGGATGGAAATTGTGGGCACAGTGAACGGTCAAAGCGAGAGATCTACCAAGCCTTTAAATTAAATCGTAAAAACGCCGAATTCGCACGTTTAAGGGGAGAAAAAGGCATTTAAAGTTTTGGTGTTTTTTTTCCTATTTCAACCTTCATAAAAAATAGTGTATTTGTAAATAATATTACAAATTTGTACTGGTCGTAAAGAATAGACTGGCAGCTACAAAATGAGACCAAAATTTTGACAATCGGATGGAAATTGTGGGCACAGTGAACGGTCAAAGCGAGAGATCTACCAAGCCTTTAAATTAAATCGTAAAAACGCCGAATTGGCGTTTAAGGGGAGAAAAAGCCATTTAAAGTTTTGGTGTTTTTTTTCCTATTTCAACCTTCATAAAAAATAGTGTATTTGTAAATAATATTACAAATTTGTACTTGTCGTAAAGAATAGACTAGCAGCTACAAAATGAGACCAAAATTTTGACAATCGGATGGAAATTGTGGGCACAGTGAACGGTCAAAGCGAGAGATCTACCAAGCCTTTAAATTAAATCGTAAAAACGCCGAATTCGCACGTTTAAGGGGAGAAAAAGCCATTTAAAGTTTTGGTGTTTTTTTTCCTATTTCAACCTTCATAAAAAATAGTGTATTTGTAAATAATATTACAAATTTGTACTTGTCGTAAAGAATAGACTGGCAGCTACAAAATGAGACCAAAATTTTGACAATCGGATGGAAATTGTGGGCACAGTGAACGGTCAAAGCGAGAGATCTACCAAGCCTTTAAATTAAATCGTAAAAACGCCGAATTGGCGTTTAAGGGGAGAAAAAGCCATTTAAAGTTTTGGTGTTTTTTTTCCTATTTCAACCTTCATAAAAAATAGTGTATTTGTAAATAATATTACAAATTTGTACTTGTCGTAAAGAATAGACTAGCAGCTACAAAATGAGACCAAAATTTTGACAATCGGATGGAAATTGTGGGCACAGTGAACGGTCAAAGCGAGAGATCTACCAAGCCTTTAAATTAAATCGTAAAAACGCCGAATTCGCACGTTTAAGGGGAGAAAAAGCCATTTAAAGTTTTGGTGTTTTTTCTCCTATTTCAACCTTCATAAAAAATAGTGTATTTGTAAATAATATTACAAATTTGTACTTGTCGTAAAGAATAGACTGGCAGCTACAAAATGAGACCAAAATTTTGACAATCGGATGGAAACTGTGGGCACAGTGAACGGTCAAAGCGAGAGATCTACCAAGCCTTTAAATTAAATCGTAAAAACGCCGAATTCGCACGTTTAAGGGGAGAAAAAGCCATTTAAAGTTTTGGTGTTTTTTTTCCTATTTCAACCTTCATAAAAAATAGTGTATTTGTAAATAATATTACAAATTTGTACTTGTCGTAAAGAATAGACTGGCAGCTACAAAATGAGACCAAAATTTTGACAATCGGATGGAAATTGTGGGCACAGTGAACAGTCAAAGCGAGAGATCTACCAAGCCTTTAAATTAAATCGTAAAAACGCCGAATTCGCACGTTTAAGGGGAGAAAAAGCCATTTAAAGTTTTGGTGTTTTTTTTTCCCATTTCAACCTTCATAAAAAATAGTGTATTTGTAAATAATATTACAAATTTGTACTTGTCGTAAAGAATAGACTGGCAGCTACAAAATGAGACCAAAATTTTGACAATCGGATGGAAATTGTGGGCACAGTGAACGGTCAAAGCGGGAGATCTACCAAGCCTTTAAATTAAATCGTAAAAACGCCGAATTCGCACGTTTAAGGGGAGAAAAAGCCATTTAAAGTTTTGGTGTTTTTTTTCCTATTTCAACCTTCATAAAAAATAGTGTATTTGTAAATCATATTACAAATTTGTACTTGTCGTAAAGAATAGACTGGCAGCTACAAAATGAGACCAAAATTTTGACAATCGGATGGAAATTGTGGGCACAGTGAACGGTCAAAGCGAGAGATCTACCAAGCCTTTAAATTAAATCGTAAAAACGCCGAATTCGCACGTTTAAGGGGAGAAAAAGCCATTTAAAGTTTTGGTGTTTTTTTTCCTATTTCAACCTTCATAAAAAATAGTGTATTTGTAAATAATATTACAAATTTGTACTTGTCGTAAAGAATAGACCTGCAGCTACAAAATGAGACCAAAATTTTGACAATCGGATGGAAATTGTGGGCACAGTGAACGGTCAAAGCGAGAGATCTACCAAGCCTTTAAATTAAATCGTAAAAACGCCGAATTCGCACGTTTAAGGGGAGAAAAAGCCATTTAAAGTTTTGGTGTTTTTTTTCCTATTTCAACCTTCATAAAAAATAGTGTATTTGTAAATAATATTACAAATTTGTACTTGTCGTAAAGAATAGACTGGCAGCTACAAAATGAGACCAAAATTTTGACAATTGGATGGAAATTGTGGGCACAGTGAACGGTCAAAGCGAGAGATCTACCAAGCCTTTAAATTAAATCGTAAAAACGCCGAATTCGCACGTTTAAGGGGAGAAAAAGCCATTTAAAGTTTTGGTGTTTTTTTTCCTATTTCAACCTTCATAAAAAATAGTGTATTTGTAAATAATATTACAAATTTGTACTGGTCGTAAAGAATAGACTGGCAGCTACAAAATGAGACCAAAATTTTGACAATCGGATGGAAATTGTGGGCACAGTGAACGGTCAAAGCGAGAGATCTACCAAGCCTTTAAATTAAATCGTAAAAACGCCGAATTCGCACGTTTAAGGGGAGAAAAAGCCATTTAAAGTTTTGGTGTTTTTTTTTCCTATTTCAACCTTCATAAAAAATAGTGTATTTGTAAATAATATTACAAATTTGTACTTGTCGTAAAGAATAGACTGGCAGCTACAAAATGAGACCAAAGTTTTGACAATCGGATGGAAATTGTGGGCACAGTGAACGGTCAAAGCGAGAGATCTACCAAGCCTTTAAATTAAATCGTAAAAACACCGAATTTGCACGTTTAAGGGGAGAAAAAGCCATTTAAAGTTTTGGTGTTTTTTTTTTCCTATTTCAACCTTCATAAAAAATAGTGTATTTGTAAATAATATTACAAATTTGAACTTGTCGTAAAGAATAGACTGGCAGCTACAAAATGAGACCAAAATTTTGACAATCGGATGGAAATTGTGGGCACAGTGAACGGTCAAAGCGAGAGATCTACCAAGCCTTTAAATGAAATCGTAAAAACGCCGAATTCGCACGTTTAAGGGGTGAAAAAGCCATTTAAAGTTTTGGTGTTTTTTTTCCTATTTCAACCTTCATAAAAAATAGTGTATTTGTAAATAATATTACAAATTTGTACTTGTCGTAAAGAATAGACTGGCAGCTACAAAATGAGACCAAAATTTTGACAATCGGATGGAAATTGTGGGCACAGTGAACGGTCAAAGCGAGAGATCTACCAAGCCTTTAAATTAAATCGTAAAAACGCCAAATTCGCACGTTTAAGGGGAGAAAAGCCATTTAAAGTTTTGGTGTTTTTTTTCCTATTTCAACCTTCATAAAAAATAGTGTATTTGTAAATAATATTACAAATTTGTACTTGTCGTAAAGAATAGACTGGCAGCTACAAAATGAGACCAAAATTTTGACAATCGGATGGAAATTGTGGGCACAGTGAACGGTCAAAGCGAGAGATCTACCAAGCCTTTAAATTAAATCTTAAAAACGCCGAATTCGCACGTTTAAGGGGAGAAAGGCGATTTAAAGTTTTGGAGGGTTGACACGTGATAAATTGGTACGAATAAGAAGGCAACGCTAACCAATGACTGTTATGAAAGTAAATTTTTAAATGAGCCCGATATCACATACTTTTAAGTTCTTTTTGTAGTCACCCACCTTCTACGTTTTCTGGGCAGTAAATAATTTATTTCTAGGGACCGAAATTAGACCTAGTCTAGCCATTTTGATAATTAATAAATATATCTTGGTGAAATATTTAGATCACTCAATGAACCTTCTGTTGTTTAGAGTTTATATATACAATAGTGATTTCACTAGGAAGTGTTTTGACGTGGCAGTATGGGAATTTTACCATTGTCTCCCTCCAGATAAGCGAATGATCACTCGCTGATTTTAGTCTGTGTCAAATTGTTTGTTGTTATTGTTTTGATTGTTATTAACTTCTTAAGCGATGCGATTTGGCTCACGCCTTTTAAGTTTTTTATTCCAATCAATGCGGAACATTAGTTTCCAAGACCTTCAAATGGTGTGTAAAGTGTTGTCATTCGCGAGTATATTTTTCATAAGAATGAAGCTTTCGTGCAAACTGAGAGTTTTTACTGGCGTCATACGAATTTGATCATTAATAAGTGAATACAGTTTTCCTTAGTTCGGTAAGTTTTTGCTCAGGAAATTAATTGCATGTCTGATTGAAAATTAACCGGTTAAAAAATTCACCCATCATGTAGAGAGTGATTCTCAATACCGGTCGCTGTGCTATTTGAAAAATAAGAGAAAATGATCCCGTTCCTTCAGAAAAATGGATATAAGCTTCAAGGAAGTTCGTAGAAATTTTGCTGTGACGATTTATTGATTTTGAAGTAATTATGTGTTTTTCGGTTTCAAGGAATTATCTAAGTTGAAACTTTTTACAAGAGTGAAAGAAACGCCTGTCATGATTTATGGAGTAGTTTTTTAGGGTATTGTAAAATCATTTTACAATACCCTACTAAAATCGCGTCCTGTCTGTCCGTCTGTTTGTCCGTCCGTCCGTGTGTCACAACACTTTTTCTCGCAAACTACATAAGTGCGAAGTGACGCCCTCTTCAAAGTTTCGCCACGAAAAAAAAATGTATAAGGTCTTTAAGGGGGGTCTCCCCATATAGGGGAGTTGCCCCTGAAAAAAAGTTTTCATCGCATGTAGGCAATATGGGTATCAAATGAAAGGTCTTAATAAGAACTTTTCAAAACAGATCTTAAACCAACAAATTTAGTTTTGAAGGGTGCAGGGGAAGGGGAAATGAAAATCTGAAAAAAATCATGAATGTAGGCCTTTATGAGTACAATAACAACAAATACATGAGAAGTCGAAATTCACTCAACTTCTTTAGTAATAGTATGATTTATCGATTTTATATTTTCCTGAATAAAATCTTAACGGTGCCCTTAACAAAACTCAGTACACAGATGACTGTAAGATTAATCTGCCCTGAAAGTTTCATAAAGATCGAATGGTATTTAACGAAGTTGAGCGATTTTAATTTTCCTGTATTACTATGGAACAATATGCGCTGTATTACTATGGAAACATACGAGTATGGCTATGGAACAATATGCTCTTTTTACCGACTTAGGCACTACAGCTTTGCTAGGATTTGCATGAAAATTTCAGGAATGATAGGTATCATGAATATCTTTGAGAATTGGCTCAGCTAGTGGTATTAGTAATCGTCAAGCAAAATAGGGGCTGTTTTAAATGCGAAGATTGAATAATTTCGAGTTATTTTGCCCCAACTTCAATGTTTAAGGCGCATGCTTTTAACAATTGATTCAATTTAATGAATGACTGAAGATGAGTACCTACAATTAATACTCATAGATGAAACAAGTCGAGGAGGCAGGAGAGAGCTTCTAGCAAAAGGGCTTTGTAACCGTTCTATGATTCGAAAAAATTGGCCATGAATCGATGATTACAGTACAGGGGAGGGACCGCAGAAAAAAAATTTCATCAAAGGTAGCCGATATGAATATCAAATGAAAGTTCTTTATAAGAGCTTTTCAAAACATTACTTAAACTGACAATTTTTCCTTCACAAGGGCAACAAATACCTTAGAAGTCGAAATTCGATCAACTTTGTCAATAATAGTACATTTTATAAATTTTGCTTTTTGCCTATAAAATCAAGATGGGACCCCTAAATTTCCAAAAATCTATAATTTAAGTTTTCTAAAAGTAATTGTATATGGTTCGAAAATTTCACGATAATTGAACAATAAACAGCTAAGTTACAGCCTATTGAATATCTAACAGTTGCTACAACATTAACACGTGATACTAGGGAAATACACGCTTGCAACGGACCTAGACACTAGAAATATGTAGGAATTTTGATAAAAATTTTAGAAATGGCTTGTTTTATTGATGTGTTATCATGACTTATCAAGCGACGAGGTCAAAACCCTTGAAACAAAATGGTGGAAAGTTTAAAATCATAATAACCTAATAATTATTCGAACTCAATTTATGGAATCTGTATATTAGTTAAGTTTTGATATGCAGAATATATCGTTTGATTTACTAATTGTTTTAAAATACCCTTCTGGTAGGAGCATCCTCCAGCTACTTCAACTTGTTTAAATTATTATTTTGCCAGTTGATTATTTTCCGATTGGTTTAAGCAAGACCCCAACTTTCAGTCCCAATAGCTATTGGAGGATATTAGAGTAGAGATGAGACTTCTGGTCCGACTACATAGTGGTTTTCGATCATTCAACTAGTGTCATGTAAGTAGTTTAGTCGCCTTTTTTTCTAGGCCAGAGTCAGGGCCGAATCGTGGTGTGTCGAGGTCCGGAGCAAGGAAAAAACTGAAGGACCTTATAATTAATAAATATCTATTGATAATTATTTTTTACATCTTGAAATAAAGTTTTCACTATTAGAATACAATATTTAATATCATGAAATCTATTGTATATTGCAATTGATATTTGGTTACTTTTAAGTGAATGACACTTTATGTGATTTCTTGAAGGCGAAACCATTAATGATTTCCCCGAAGTTCATTTCTTGAAGTAAACCCTTTCTCCTAAGCAATGACAAATTTACAAGACGTTCTTACATCACCGTCATACACAGACTATTTATAATAATTTTCATTTTGGAAAATGAAAAAGTTCGCTGCAATTATCAAGATTATTGTTAATGTATTCAATACCAATGTTGTTCTTAATGTACCAAGGTTATTCTTAATGTACAAAGGGCGGTCCCAATTTGAACTTCAACTCAATTTTTGCCATCGCAATGACGCACGTGTGGACTGATGCGCAGTCGTGATGAAACAACGCTTTCTTTTTCGTCAGATGGGGCCGCTTTTTTTTTTTGATTTAATCACTCAAACGTTGCAATAAGGCTGCGTAATATGCGCCGTTGATTGCTTTTCCTTTTTCAAGATAATCAATAAATATTATTCCACGCGCATCCCAGAAAATGGACGCCTTGACCTTATCAGCTGACTGAACTGTCTCTGTTTTCTTTGGAGCCGGTCCTCCCTTTTCAGTCTACTGCTTTGACTGCTCCTTGGTCTCAGGTCTAAAATGATGGACCCATGTTTCATCCACGGTTATGAATCGACGCAAATCTCGGCTTTATTGCTGCGAAACATTGTCAAACACTCGATGGAAACATCCTCACATTGCTGTTTGTGTTACATTGTGAGCAAACGTGGCACCCATCTTGCGCACAGCTTCCTCATGTCCAAATTTTCTCAGCTACCCAGTATTTGACCATTGAAAACGAAGGAGTAGACTTTTCTAAAGTAGAATCCAACTCGGCTTTGATATAGTATTGTATCACATAACGATGCCCGATTTTTTCCATATTTACAAACTCACTGAGAGCGTTCACTTTGGATGTCTGTAAAAAATAATAATAAACGCACCATTATGAATTTTTCACATTAAGTTGTTGAAAGGTGGTATTGTCAATCGCAGTAATTGTTTTTTTTAAACTACCTGTATTCATAAGTCAGGTCGGGTACTTTTGAAACTACTACAAATTAGACCAACTCATTCCCAAGGCCAAGCTACAGATCGTGATTGTATATATTCACGAAATTATTGGCAGGCTCATGTAGCTCCAATTCCAGTAAAAAGATAAGTTTGAACAAGGTTCCAACCTTGGTAGAAAACACTCTAGAAGTTACTAGTGCAACAAAAGAATTGATATCTAACGGATACTAAGCAACATAGCAATTCTTTTATATTTATGGCAACGAAGGTGCAACATTCTTCAGTTTATTTAAAAAGAATTGTTACTTATACCACTTAAAGATTTGTAAGTTGGTTCGGTTCAAATGTCTATAGATTATGTCCCAAAAATTTGCTCTTCCCATTAGAACTTCATCACTGCATCTTACCATAAGGTTTTACTAACTTTAGTTTAGGACCTAATCTATTCACAATTGAGACGAGCCAAGCTAGAAATCCAATATTGGTGTGCCTTACAATTGTTTTTTAAATAAACTGAAAAATCTTGCACATTCATTGTGTTGCATATAAAACAATTGCTATGGAACTTAGTATACGTTGGATCTCAATTATTTTTGCTGTAACAAAGGCGATGAGTCTTTATCACATTTATGCTTTTGCAGAAATATAATTAACGATCAAAATGCTAAACAAAAGCTGATATTTTACGAGTAATATGAGCACTTTAATGGGAATGCGTTTCAACGACTATATGACCATCGTTTTTAGGGTTTTGTACTAAAATAAAAAACCCTATTGCAATCACGACCTGTGCTTGTCTGTCCGTCCGTCTGTATGTCCCAGCACTTTTTCTTCGAAACTATAGAAGCTACAGCCACGAAACTTTGTGATAAGATCAGAAGTGGCGACTTCTTGAAAATTTTTTGGTGGGAAAATTTTTCAAAGGGGTTTCAGGGGGGTCTCCCCATATAGGAAGGTGACTCTTTAAAAAATTGTTTCACCATTGGTAGTCGAGTAGGATGTCACTGAAAAGGTCTTAATGAGATTGTAGTGAAATGAGTATATATGTGAGTAGATTAAATTTTCCGTGAAAGACTGCAGCGATGGTCTCCTGCCTCGGCGGAAGAGGATGTTGCGATCCGCCGAGATTGGCCTTGTCTGAGGACGCGTGAATGCGCTGGTAGGCTAGCGTTGCAGTGTCGTGGGGCGGGTTCTTTCCACCAGCACAAGGACCCACTACAAATGAATTTCGCATTCACTTATTCCAGGGTCAAATAAACGTCGACCGAAGTCACAAAGAAGGTAACCTGCTAAGGGTCAAAGAGTATTGCTGACTTAGAAGGACAAACTGGACCTGGGGAAGACAGATGGACTTAAGGGGACTTCGTCGTTACCTGACGATTCTTATGGCCCACAAATAAGAGTGGGACATCTAGATGGAGATGGTGCCCTCTCGCACCCTCCCAACCAGATCAAGATCCAAACGTAGACGTGTCCATATATTTCCCATTTGATGGAAATACTCATACTAACATAATTTGCATGAACCATCCCATCAAATGAAAAATATAGACGTGACCAATTTATGTTATAGTATTATGTGATCGAATGACATAATCCTATACCATAAAAGGGCACGTGAGCGGAAGGCCACTCTACCTGGCAAGAGCCCCGATTAAAAAATGAAAACGGAGGAGCGCACCCGGTGGCTAGCCCACGATATAGGAAGAGCCTGCCATCGTTGCGGGTCCTAGACCTGGTCTGGTAAAATGGAATAAAAAGACCGAAAGGATACGGTTTAACACTTCATAGAATACTTTATTAGACTTTGAATTAAATCATAATAATACTTCTTAGTCTGTGTGGTCTAGTGGTTAGAGCATGAACGCATAAGCCGAAGGTCCCAGGCTCAAATCTCGTTGGGAGCAACGTGATTTAGTTCAGGTGATTTTTCGGACAGACTACGAGTGTTCACTCAGTCGCGATATGTACTGATTTAATCAGATCATATCATAGCTGAGCAGGCACACGGGAGCATGGTACTGACCAAACCAACTTCCGAAGAAATCAATACGGTCATGAAAATGAGATAATCTAATTATCTCTAAGCGAAGGAATTCAGGAATTTTTTATACAACGTTAAATTAATATATGGTTATAAAGTTATTCAATAAAATAGCTATTAGCAGCGATAACCTCTTCGATCCGGGTCCGGAAACGATGAAATGCCCGAATCAAACGCTCCTTGTTCATATTGACGATAACGGTATTAATAGCAGTCTTCAGAGAAGAAGTGGTATTATGAGGACGCTTATTGGTCTCACGCTCAATTACGCCCCATTAATTATCCAAAGGATTAAGGTCTGGGGAGCTAGGTGGCCATAGGTTCGGTGTTATGTGGTCATGAAAATTTTCGGCCATCCAATCTTGTGTCGCCATCGCTTTATGTGAAGGAGCAGAGTCTTGTTGAAAAATGTATGGTCTGCCTCCGCTTACATTGTCTATCCAGGGTTTCACTACCGTCTCCAAAACCTCGATGTATGCAGCAGAGTTCACTCGAAGTCTTTGAGTAAAGAAGTGTGGTGGCATAACATGTCCTTCGTTGCTGACAGCACCTGAAACCATAACAGTGGCTCGAAATTTTGTGTGCATAACAACACGAACCTCCGTAGGATTTGAACATAGTCATTTGTCATTTCTGTGATTTTTGTTTAAAAGAAGTTTTGATTAGAGAACTCTCTGTTCCCGCATTCGTTCTGACATGAACTATCCTCTGCGCATCACGTAAGACTTATACCGAAGGTCTTCGTGGACAACTCTACGAATAAGGCGCTCAGAAACATGAAGCTCACTCGCAAGGACCCCCATTGATTTTGAAGGGTCCTCGTCTATGATCGCTTTCAGTTGCTCTAAAAAATTCTGCAGATCGGACAGCGTCAGAACGTTGCTCGTGCTTTTTGCGTTTTGCAACCGACTCGGTGTCGCCTCCTGATGCTTCCAATTCACGGCGAACCTTATGCACGAATGAACGGGCGCAATTAAGAAAATGAGAGACCTCTAAATATGTATGGTTCGTACATATAGCGGCGATAACAGCAATTCTCTGCATTTCTTGAGTGATGTTGTAGTCCATCATTTTTTATCTGAAAAGGAAAAAAATTTAAAAAAAAATTCGCGAAGTTATAGTCACATTTATGCATGTCCTCAAATACCGTACGCACCCTAGATATATATATATATATATATATATATATATATATATATATATATATATATATATATATATATATATATATACGTTTAACAATATAAAAAGGGTTCATATTAAAGTTTAAAGTTTAATTAAAAGTGAAAATATTTAGATGATTTTGAACAATCCAATTAAAGTTCTCCTTCTTTCTTTTTGAATTAATTCCATATCTCTCTCAAGTATAACTTTGCATTTTTAGGGTATTGTAAAATCATTTTACAATACTCTACTAAAATCGCGTCCTATCTGTCCCTCTGTGCATCCGTCCGTCTGTCCGTCCGTCCTTCCGTCCGTGTGTCACACCACTTTTTCTCGCAAACTACATAAGCTAGAAATATAAGATTTTGTAAATAGGTATAAAGTGATGCGCTCTTCAAAATTTCATCACAAAAAAGAATTTATAAGGTGTTCAACGGGGTCTCCCCATACAGGGGAGTGACTCCCAGAAAAAAAAAGTTTCATCGCATGTAGGCAATATGGGTATGAAATGAAAGGTCTTAATAAGAGCTTTCCAAAACAGGTCTTAAAATGCCAAATTTTGCTTTGAGGGGTGTAGAGGAAGGGGAAATGTACGAAAATTTTGTGTCCTCCCCCTCGCGATTGGACGCTTTTGACCCGAAAAATCTGAAAAAAATCACAGAGGAGAGACTTTAAGAGCACAAGGGCAACAAATAGCTTAGAAGTCGAAGTTCGATCAACTTTGTTAATAATAGTACATTTTATAAATTTCCCAAAAAGTACAATTTAAGTTTTTTGAAAGCAATTGTATGTGTTCTGAAAAATTCACAATAATCAAACAATAAATAGCTACGTTATAGCCGATTGAATATTTAACAATTACAACAACATTAACACGTGATACTAGGGAGAAACACGTTTGCAACGGACCTGGGCACTATAAATATGTAGGAATTTTAATAAAAATTTTAGAAATGGTCAATATGATGTGCTATCATGACTAATTAAACGAAGGGATCAAAACACTTGAAACAAAATAATAATAATAATAATTCTTCGAACTCAATTTATGGAATCTCTATATTAGTCAAGTTTTGATATGGAGAATACATTGATTGATTTACTAACTGTTTTGCAATACCCTTCTAGCAGGAGCACTCTCCTGCTACTTCAACTTGTTATTTATCTTTTCTTTGTTGGATGAGTAAACCTGTTCAGGTTAAAATTTTTTTCTATTAAACTTGACTATTTTAATTTTGCTTACTTTACCAGTTTTTACATCTAATATTAAAGAGATATTTCAATAACGCTATATTTTTACATTCCATTACTTTAACTAACCCTTAAAAGGTATTGACACATATAACGTTACTTTTATTAACAGCTGACTAAAGACAAATTAGAATTAGTGTAAAATAGATTTCTCAAAAGTTCACTATACGAGTATATGCAAAAACTTAAAATTGGGAGACTAACTCATACAATAGTGTGTATGCAAAAGGTTTCATTTGAATAAAAGTAGGCCTACTTTCGGTATAGATTTGGAGATCTTCATTTTACCAATTTATGTATTTACTTTTTTTTGTTTTTAAAAGTTTATTAATACTCCAATACACGCACCCCCTAGTGAGACATAAATACACGCGTGTCATCTGTCAGATGACTGTTCACTTATTTGTCAAAAGTGAATAGTATAATTGTTTATTTCGCAATTTTGCAGGAATAATGGTGCATAGATAAATGAAAAAGTTCATAAATGTTCATAAATTTGTATTTGAAAAAAATTACCTGTGTATAAATCTTCAAAAATGTTAAATTTTTGTAACACAGCTGCCACGGTAGCTGAGTTTCAATTTTATTCCTTATTACTGGCTCGAAAAGGTAAATCAACTAGTAAACCTAGGAACACAATTCTTATCAGTCTTGTAAGATAGTTTGAGAGAACATAATAATAATGTAAAATGTATGAACACATTGACAATTGAGCTGTAGTAATCGAGCAGTTAATTAAATTTACTATCTTTTTTTTTCTTTAAATTATTTGATAAATTCACATAGAATTCAAATTTTATTTATGTCAATTTATAGATTTTTTTTCTTATTTTATTTTTTTTATTTTTTTTTTATATATTCCGCACAACTAAAACTGCTCGATTATTCGGCGCCGGCAAAGGGTTAACAGAAATTCAGGCATAATATGTCCCAGATCAACTAATCAAACTAAAAACCAGCTGCTTTGTACAAATTGTATGGGACATCAATTTCCCTCCAATTTCATGACAACGAACGCAGCCCTTTAAGATTGATCTGGTACAATTGGAGAATTGGACAGGCGCGGGGGCATGTGGTTGTATCCGCGGGGATCGTCACTTGGCCCGTCTTAAAAACCACAATAAGAAAAATCTGGTGAAAGGTTATAAGTGCGGGTTTCCCATGTATTATTTGTGCGAACGCGGTTTATCGATAAGCTACATTAGATTCGCCGCTAGCAGATTGTGCGGTTTAGCTCAGATTTTACGTAATCTTCGCGTATGTGAATTGAACAAATCGGTGGCGGAAACTCGTTTCCTTACCGAAACCGGTCAGTGAATCAAAAATCGCTCAGAAATCTGATCAATTGCCTAAAACTTTGTGATTTCGGACCATTTCCACTTGTTTCGAACGTCTCGCCGTTCGACTTGTGAAAACATCTAAAAGAAAGAGGGAACTGTACTTTCGGGGAGACAGAGCCTTGGTAGTCGTTGTCGTCAGTGTGTTCACGAATCCGCCGAAAAAGAAATTTGCGTGCGTGCGAAATTCTTCCGCAACTCAGTAAAGAAAGGCAATTTCCTTATACGCAGTTAAATTGGGAGTCGATGGAATTCCCTCGTTAGGTAGTGAAGAATCTATCAGATTCACTTTCCCCGAACACACTCTTCTCACGCACTTAAATAAAAAAACCGTAAGTCTTGCATGGCTATCAGCTGTTGTGTTCCACATACAAGTATACGTGCTTTGTGTGTGACAATTAATTAAATTAACGCCAATTTGGCTGGGATCGAATTTTAACTACAATCAATCTGCCGAATATTATGTTCTAGTGCAGTGTTCAAGTTCGAGGAGTAATTATTATCGTAGGCGGTGGAATAATAGCATATCAATGAATATGAATACATACTTAGATACGAGTAGTGTATAGCAGTTCCTAAGCCGATACGTGGTAGTTAATAAAGCGTTGAAATGCATGTGTAAAAATTTCTGAGCCGTACTCCAAAATACACACTGTAAATACTGCTAACACTAGCTTTCAGTTCATTGAGTGAAGTGGCCAAAGGGGCATAAGTGACGATTGCAGAAAAACCCCAAATAACGGCTTACAAAGAAATGGGCTTATCGAATACGAAAATCGCCTTAAAAGTGTCAAGATCAGAGAAGCAGGCTCGGCTTGAATGCACGCTTAATTCGACAAACCTATAGGAGTTCTGTTAACAAGAAGTTTAACTTAGATGTACCGGATTGTTTTAGCTATTATTGGCACGATGATACAACTAATGAATCAGCAAGAATGAAATGAGGAATGATAAGCCAATGTGAAACCCAGCTAATTAGAACTCGATCGCAAATTTCAGTACCGCAGCACTCGTAATTGTACCGTAAATTAATTTGTCGAAAAGAAATTTGATATTTGTACTAATGTAGTTAGTTAGTTCAACTAATTAGGAATTGGAAAGAACCCCTGCATCGTCGTCGAGCGCTCGGAGGACCATGCGTGTGAGAACCCTTTTTGTTTTCTAATTTTTTTTCTGCATGTTTTTTTTCATTCTTAAACAAAAAAAATGGTTTTTTTATTACATAGTGCTGATCATCATTTGAGCGAAATTGTATACCAATTAAAATAGTTACCAAAATAATTAAGGAAAAAGAAAAATAGTAATAAAAACAAGAAAAGTGTAAGATGTAACGGGTTACACAAGCATATTGTCGAAATAATAAAATATATTTAATTTTAAAAGAGAAAAAGGTAGAAAATGTTCAATCTTTACTTAAAAGCTTAGACTTATTGTTCATTTGTCGACGTGTAATCAAATGGTGCAGGTTTACCAAACGTATCATGCTATCGTAATACGAATAGAAAATATTCTAGCGAATTTTTGATTCTCATTTGAAACTTCGGGGCAACATGGGATTTTGATAAACCATGATTTAAAAACAAAATGCTCAATCTTTAAAATGTTCGGAAACAATATTTACATTAGAAGAAAAACAATCATTAGAAGAAATATAATCAAAAACCTACATTCTAGTAGCACGATGGAAATTATTAGCTTAAAGCATAAGGAAAAGTGATAATTATTGAAGTAGATACCGAGAGTACGATCCGAATTTACAAAGATCAACAATAAAAGTGCCTCTTTATGACATAGAGTTATGCAATCGAATTGCATAATTCTATGGCATAAATTGGTCACCGGGGTACTCCTCTTCTGATGGGAAAGTTTATAAAAGTCAAGTTGTATGAGTTCTCCACTCAGAAGAGGAATACCTGGCCACTGCAACAAATATGGATTTAAATCCGGTAGGGTGGGTGCGAAGGGGCTCCATCACCACCCGGTTGCCCCTCTCTCATTTGTGGGTCTCTCATTTGTGGGTCATAACGACGAAGTTACTCTAAGTCCGCCCCTTTTTACAGGTTTCACTTGTTCTCGGAACAAGTCCTTTTTCTCCCGGTGTAGTTGCCTACACTTTTTGCGACTTCGGTTGCCTTGTCGACCCCAAGAAATTCGTGAGTGCGAAATTTTTTGTAGTGGGTCCTTGTGCTGGGGGTATGAACCCGCCCCACGACACCGCAATGCTAGCCTGCCAGCGCAGTCACGCGTCCCCAGACAAGGGCATTCTCGGCAGATATCTCCATCTTCTTCTGCCGAGGCAGCAGACCATTGCTGCAGTCCTTACGCATAGTTGAAACATTTAAATTCACTACAAATGGCGCCCAACGTGGGGCTCCGAAATGCCCGGCTGTATCATCAGTCGTGAGCACGAGACAGTCCATCGTCTCTAGGTGTCCCCACAAGGTGTCAAGATTATTGGCGGGTAGGTAACTCCCGAGGGCTTTTGCACTAATCGTGCCCCAACAAGTCTAGTAACTTCCGAACGTGTGTTGTCTTTGGACATCAATATCGTTTGGTCCTGCTTTTGAATTATACTTTGGTGGTTTACCACCATTGTATGACTAGTAAGGCCAAATGATATTAGAGTCCCTATTTGTGTTCGGAAGTTATTATCTCAACATCAATTTTGCGGAGGATTCTGATCCGCTCCCCAAACCAGCGGTGCCTGAGTGTCTTACATTACATGGATCTTGATTTCATGTGATTGGCTGATTAGCTAATCCATGACTTTCCATGACAAGACACGCGCTGCTTGTGGATCAGAATTCAACCCTGGGCTGACAAGTTGTAACTTGTAAAAACTTGCGGATGAGGGAGCACTTCTGAACCCTGATTCTCATGGTGCCGCAAGAGAGTTGTCCCTGAAACGCTATAGAAGGAATGTGCCATTGGCGCCAATACTTGGGAAGAGGGACAGAGTGGAAAGACGGATTATTTTTTTTTTTTTTGAATAACGTAGCTTTCAGCATACATTTTTTTTTGTGAGGAATGTTTATAGCTCACCACTTTCGGCCACTTTCGGCCACTTTTTAAAAAATTTTTTTGTCTTGTCAGTATTTAATTTTATTTATAGCATTCCAGCATTAATTTATATCTAATTAGAGTTATTTAGGATATTATAATGGATTTTCTACACGCATGTAGACTTTGCCTGCGGATTGGCGATGAAATCTACCCGCTGTTTGATAGTTTTGTCGATGAAGCGAGGAGGTTGGTGTCGTTAGCCTACTGAAGGAGTACATCAAGATTAATATTGTTTTCGAAGAATGCTCACCAGACCAAATCTGTGGTGATTGTTACACGGAAGTGGAACGGATATATTCCTTCATACGTCGCTGCAAAGAGACTGAGACAGCACTACAACGACTTAAATCGGCACGACGATCTCAAGAACCAGTTACCGACCAGCGGAACAAGATTCGAAGAGCAGACTACCATCCGTCTGAGGATCCGGATCCACCAACTCGATACCAGCCTTGGAATGCCTGAGATCTTCCGCCACGACTCAACCAAATACCAGCACCGACTCTAGGTCCAGTGGCTACGCAGGAGCAACCCTATATGCTGAAGCCGAAGCATATTCCCAGCATCGTCCAGGGTTGGAATCTACATTTTAGCGGGGAGCCAAACGACCTGAACGTGGAAGTTTTCATTGGTCGCGTGGAGTCCTTAGTCGGAGAGATATTGGCTGGCGACTACACGGTGCTGGCAGGATACTTACCGATGCTGCTTAGGGGAGCAGCACTCGAGACCTACTGGCGGGTTCATTCGGCTCCACCATCTATACGCTGGTCACGGCTGAAGGAGGTACTCCGCATGGAATAACCGACGGTCAACATGGCTGAGAGGGTCCTGGACAAGATCCATGCCAGATGGCAACGTCCGGACGAGCCCTTTCGTCAATATCGAGCCGATATCCTTCGGCTGAATGACCAATTGTCAGAGCCGATGTCTTCCACTCAACTGCTGCGGGTGTTGAAACGGAATCTAAGGCCGGAACTTCGTTGCCATGTCGTAAACTTGGACCCGCAGAACATGGAAGCACTACTGAGGTTCATGAGTCGATTGGAGAGGGTTGAAGAAGACCTCCAAGAACGGCCTTACATGCATGCGAGGACGGGTCCGCGACGTGAAATCGCAGAAGTGGCACCGAATTGCAACAACACAGATCTGGAAGAACACACGGAGTCGAACACCCATGTTCTGGACTACCCAGATGGTGCCACTCCAAAAAACGGACGAGCGAGCACCGTACCACCTCAGTGGTACTCGAAACCCCCGCAGTAGTTCCCCAGCCAGCTGTCAACCCCAATAACCCTGACGTTAACCCACCAGCCATGACCACCATGACTGCGGATGTTCACTCTCTTCCGGAGGCCTCGCCAACGACAATATTAAAGCGACCACCGCAGTCACTGCCAGAAGAACCCCGGCAGCCTCAAATACGCATTCTAAAACCTTATCATTTTCGACTGCAGGAATATCGGGTGGCTCGAGAGCGAATATTTGCTTCCGAAGTAGTCACTTCCCAGCTGCGCAAGACAAAATGGTCAACCCGTCATTGGCGGAATTTCCGCAAGAGAGTGCGCACCTGCCGTCAAACCCTAAACTCTTGTAACATCTCGGAGGTTGCGGAGAATCAGATCAGACCTTATCATCCAATTAAAGTGTTGGGCGAAACGGTGTTTGCATTGATCGTCACGGGAGCCAGTATCAATTGTCTTGCCTCGAGCTTTGGCTCGAAGGTGCTCCAAGAATATCCGACCTTGGTTAAACCCTGGCGCACTGAAATCAGTACAGCTGATGGCACCAAACACCCTATACGAGGTAAACTAACCACACCCGTGACGTTCAGAGGTCAGACGAAGGATATTACTTTCTACATTATCCCGTCCCTGACTCAGAATGTGTAATTTGGCGTCGATTTCATCCTTCGTTTTGGATTAGCCTTCGATTTATTCACAGATTTGTCTTTAAATACCAGATATGTCAACGAACTCACTTCTATTCCCGATAGGCATGAAGTGACGCCTAACCAACGGCAACGCCTGGAAGCATCCATCGCTGCTTTTCCATCTTACGCTACCCAAGACCTTGGCTTCACCACCCTAGTCTCACACGCCATCGACGTTGGCGATAGTAAGCCGATTAAGCAGAGAAACTATGCCATCTCACCGGCCATGGAGAAATTGGTGTATGCAGAGCTGGATAGGATGCTCGAGTTGGGGGTCATAGAGGAGTCCCAAAATGTCTGGTCATCACCGGTAACCTTGGTGGTGAAGCCAGGTAAAGTCCGCCTTTGTCTAGATGCCCGTAAGGTAAACGCGGTGACCATCAAGGACGCTTACCCTCTTCCGCTCATCGATGGAATACTAGGGAGACTGCCGAAAGCCAATTATATCACCAGTCTCGACCTAAAAGACGCCTTCTGGCATATTCCACTCGATGAGGGGTCGAGGGATAAAACCGCCTTCACAGTGCCTGGACGACCATTATATCAGTTCGTCACAATGCCCTTTGACCTGTGTAACGCGCCGCAAACGATGACTCGGCTGATGGACAAGGTCATCTCACCTCACCTGAAACACCAAGTGTTCGTGTACCTGGATGATCTGTTACTCATCACGGAAACGTTCGACCAACACCTACTCCTGCAAGAAGTAGCCCTGCACATCAGTAAGGCGGGACTCACCATCAACGTACAGTAAAGTAAGTTTGTCATGAAAGAAGTCCGATACCTAGGTTATGTCATAGGACATGGCACTATCAAAACGGATCCAGACAAAACTCGGAATTATGCAACAGTGTCAGCGCCCCTGTCAGACATGCTGCGGAAAGGGAAGTTCATTTGGACCGAACTCAGCCGAAAGGCATTTGAAGAGCTAAAACAAGCCCTCACATCAGCTCCGGTCTTGCACAGCCCCGACTTCACTAAGCCCTTCTCCATTCATTGTGACGCGAGTCAACATGGAGTTGGAGCCGTGCTGGTGCAATTGACCGATCGCCTCCATGTCCAATAAGCTGAACTCGGCCCAAAGAAACTATACTGTGTCCAAGCAGGAATGTTTGGCAGCGGTAATGGCTGTGAAGAAATTCCGAGCTTATATCGAGGGCCAGCAATTCGAGATCATCACGGACCACGCTTCGCTACAATGGTTGATGAACCAGGCAGATTTACATGGACGCCTAGCAAGATGGGCTCTTAAACTGCAAGGGTTCAAGTTTTCCATCAAACATCGGAAAGGGACCCAGAACATCGTACCCGACACTCTCTCACGGATGTTTTCCCCAGAGAGAGCCGAATTGACAATAAATGACGAGGACCCCATCGAGATAGATTTGGATAGCCCACATTTCGAATCAGACAGCTACCAAGAGTTGAGGCAAACCATCGCGACCCAACAATCGCAGCTGCCTGATTTGAAGGTAATAGACGGCTACGTGTGTACACGAAATGAATACACCACTGGTGATCCATGGCAGGAAGAAGAGTCCTGGAAACTCTGGGTACCGGAGGAAATGACACAACATCTGATCCTCCGCGCACATGAGGTTACGGTCGGACGTTACGGCGACTCAAGAAATACTTCTTTTGGCCTAAAATGGCATCCCAGGTCAAAGACTACGTGAGCGCCTGTGAGACCTGTGAAGGCACCAAAGCGCCCAACCAGCCTCTTCAACCTCCTATGGGTCAACTCAACGTCCCAGAACGCGTATTCCATCGTCTATACATCGATCTACTCGGTCCATATCCTCGGTCATCCATGGAACACATCGGAGCTATAGTTTCCCACTGGTGGAACCTATCCGTAAATTCACAACTCCATCTATCGTGAAATTCCTAGAGAGCCGGGTATTCCATGTGTTCGGGGTTCCAGAGAGTGTGTACTCGGACAACGGAGTACAGTTCCGGTCTCGGCAGTTTAAGGGCCTACTCGAGCAGTATGGCGTTGAACACCAACTGACGCCCATATACTCTCCTCAGTCTAACGCCTCCGAACGGTTGAACCGCACCCTATTGGCTGCGATCCGTTCCTACGTCCACCCATCTCAAAAAGATTGGGATCGGCGATTGTCCGCCATCACATGCGCCCTGCGATCCTCGTAATATTCCGTCACCGGTGCCGCCCCTTACTTTGCCGCCTTTGGACAGCACATGATTTGCCACGGTAAATCATACCGCCTGTTACGGCAATTGAAGTGTTTGGGAGACCCCGTCGTTGCGCTGGAGCCCCACGAGCGTTTAGGAGACCTCCGCCAACAAATCGGACGGAAGATTAAGGCCGCGGGACGTGCAAATGAGCCGCAGTACAATCTCAGATCACGATCTGCCAATTTCAAAGAAGGAGATGAAGTTTTCCGGCGCAATTTCCGCCAAAGTGACGCCGCGGAGCATTACAACGCCAAGCTGGACAGGCGATTCTTGAAAAGCCACATAAAGAAGGTAATGGGACCTAACCGTTACCTGATAACGGACCCATCGGGAAAAGAAGTGGGGATATACCACGCGAAAGACCTGCGCCGATAGATAATTAGCCACGTCTGTTTTGTCCGTCCGCATACATTTTCAAAAACGCGGAAGGGTAGTATACTTCCGGCCAAACATAAACATAAGTCTCAGTCCGTCCGTCTGTCAATTGTGATTTTCTTTTATTGTTCGTCACTACATGTTTCGGTGCCGAAGACAGCCCATGCTATAATGAAAGATCCTTCAGCTCCTTTTTCGCAATCCTCGTCGCCTTGGGATTGCGAGAAAATTAGTTGCCCTGTAGTAATCGAGCAGTTAGTTAAATTTACTACCTTTTTAGGGTTTTGTAAAATAATTTTACAAACCCCTTCTAAAATCGCGTCCTGTCTGTCCGTCTGTCTGTCCGTCCGTCCGTCCGTCCGTCCGTCCCTGTGTCACAG
The DNA here is from genome assembly GCA_963969285.1 of Odontomyia ornata. Taxonomy (NCBI): domain Eukaryota; kingdom Metazoa; phylum Arthropoda; class Insecta; order Diptera; family Stratiomyidae; genus Odontomyia; species Odontomyia ornata. Next base: position 120,717,987 of record OZ017742.1, on the reverse strand, counting down.
CAGTTTTTCTCGGAAACTACTTAAGCTAGAAGCATCAAATTTTATATGTAGGTGTAAACTGGTGCTCTCTTCAAAGTTCAATTACAAAAAAATTTTATAAGGTATTTAAGGGGGGTCTCCCCATACAGGGGAGTGACCCCCGAAAAAAAAATTTCATTGAAGGTAGCCAATATGGGTATCAAATGAAAGGTCTTGATGAGAACTTTTCAAAACAGGTCTTAGTTTGGCAAAGTTTGTTTCGTGGGGCGCACAGGGAGGGGAAATACACGAAAAATTTGTGTCCCCCCCCCTCGCGATTGGACACCTGTGATCCGAAAAATCTGAAAAAAATCAGGAATGTAGGCCTTGGTGCGTACAACAACAACAAATACGTGAGAAGTCGCAATTCACTCAACTTTGTTAGTAATAGTATGATTTATCGATTTTATGTTTTCTTGAATAAAATCTTAAGGGTACCCTTAAATTCAATGAAATTTAGTACACAGATGACTTTTTATAAGATTGATTTACCCTGCAAGTTTCATAAAGATTGAATTATATTTAGCGAAGTTATAGCGGTTTGAATTTTCCTGTATTACTATGGAACAATATGCGCTGCATGTAATACTATGGCAACATATAGTTATGGAACAACATGCACTTTTTACCGACTCAGCCACTACAGTTTTGCTAAGATTTGCATGAAAATTTCAGGAATGATAGGTTTCATGTATATCTTTGAGAATCGGCTCAGCTAGTGGTATCAGTAATCGTAAAACAAAATGGTGGCTGTTTTAAATGCGAAGATTGAATAATTTTGAGTTATTTTTTCCCAACTTCAACGTTCAAGGTCCATGCTTTGAACACTTGATTCAATTTAATGAATGACTGAAGATGAGTACCTACAATTATTACTCATAAGTGAAAGAAGTCAAGGAGGCGGGAGAGAGCTCCTAGTAAAAGGGCTTTGTAACAACTCTAGAATTCGAAAAAATGGCCATGAATCGATGATAACAGTACAGGAGAGTGGCCCCTGAAAAAAAAAATTCATCAAACGTAGCCGATATGAGTATGAAATGAAAGTTTCCATGGGAGCTTTTCAAAACAGTTCTTAAACTGTCAGTTTCTGCTTCACCTGGGGGCACAGGGGGGAAATACATGAAAAATGTGGTTTCCTCCCTCGCGAATGGACATCTGAAATAATTATCAAGGGAGATATTTATGAGTATAACAATAACAAAAACCTCAAAAGTCTAGTTTCGCTCAACTTTGCTAATAATAGTATGATCTTCGAATTTCATATTTTCTCCAATAAAATCGTCATTGACATGCTTCTTGACTTTATTCAATCTGGTGACTGCATTTTGAAAATTGAATACAAAACCCTTCTGATATGAGCGTAGGTCTGTTTACCCAACTTGTTTTTCTTTAAATTATTTGATAAATTCACAAAGAATTCAAATTTTATTTATGTCAATTTATAGATTTTTTTTCTTATTTTATTTTTTTATTTTTTTTTATATATTCCGCACAACTAAAACTGCTCGATTATTCGGCGCCGGCAAAGGGTTAACAGAAATTCAGGCATAATATGTCCCAGATCAACTAATCAAACTATAAACCAGCTGCTTTGTACAAATTGTATGGGACATCAATTTCCCTCCAATTTCATGACAACGAACGCAGCCCTTTAAGATTGATCTGGTACAATTGGAGAATTGGACAGGCGCGGGGGCATGTGGTCGTATCCGCGGGGATTGTCACTTGGCCCGTCTTAAAAACCACAATAAGAAAAATCTGGTGAAAGGTTATAAGTGCGGGTTTCCCATGTATTATTTGTGCGAACGCGGTTTATCGCGGTTGAACAAATCGGTGGCGGAAACTCGTTTCCTTACCGAAACCGGTCAGTGAATCAAAAATCGCTCAGAAATCTGATCAATTGCCTAGAACTTTGTGATTTCGGACCATTTCCACTTGTTTCGAACGTCTCGCCGTTTGACTTGTGAAAACATCTAAAAGAAAGAGGGAACTGTACTTTCGGGGAGACAGAGCCTTGGTAGTCGTTGTCGTCAGTGTGTTCACGAATCCGCCGAAAAAGAAATTTGCGTGCGTGCGAAATTCTTCCGCAACTCAGTAAAGAAAGGCAATTTCCTTATACGCAGTTAAATTGGGAGTCGATGGAATTCCCTCGTTAGGTAGTGAAGAATCTATCAGATTCACTTTCCCCGAACACACTCTTCTCGCGCACTTAACTAAAAAAACCGTAAGTCTTGCATGGCTATCAGCTGTAGTGTTCCACATACAAGTATACGCGCTTTGTGTGTGACAATTAATTAAATTAACGCCAATTTGGCTGGGATCGAATTTCAACTACAATCAATCTGCCGAATATTATGTTCTAGTGCAGTGTTCAAGTTCGAGGAGTAATTATTTTCGTAGGCGGTGGAATAATAGCATATCAATGAATATGAATACATACTTAGATACGAGTAGTGTATAGCAGTTCCTAAGCCGATACGTGGTAGTTAATAAAGCGTTGAAATGCATGTGTAAAAATTTCTGAGCCGTACTCCAAAATACACACTGTACATATTGCTAACACTAGCTTTCAGTTCATTGAGTGAAGTGGCCAAAGGGGCATAAGTGACGATTGCAGAAAAACCCCAAATAACGGCTTACAAAGAAATGGGCTTATCGAATACGAAAATCGCCTTAAAAGTGTCAAGATCAGAGAAGCAGGCTCGGCTTGAATGCACGCTTAATTCGACAAACCTATAGGAGTTCTGTTAACAAGAAGTTTAACTTAGATGTACCGGATTGTTTTAGCTATTATTGGCACGATGATACAACTAATGAATCAGCAAGAATGAAATGAGGAATGATAAGCCAATGTGAAACCCAGCTAATTAGAACTCGATCGCAAATTTCAGTACCGCAGCACTCGTAATTGTACCGTAAATTAATTTGTCGAAAAGAAATTTGATATTTGTACTAATGTAGTTAGTTAGTTCAACTAATTAGGAATTGGAAAGAACCCCTGCATCGTCGTCGAGCGCTCGGAGGACCATGCGTGTGAGAACCCTTTTTGTTTTCTAATTTTTTTTCTGCATGTTTTTTTTCATTCTTAAACAAAAAAAATGGTTTTTTATTACATAGTGCTGATCATCATTTGAGCAAAATTGTATACCAATTAAAATAGTCTCCAAAATAATCAAGGAAAAAGAAAAATAGTTACACAAGCATATTGTCGAAATAATAAAATATATTTGATGTTAAAAGAGAAAAAGGTAGAAAATGTTCAATCTTTACTTAAAATCTTAGACTTATTGTTCATTTGTCGACGTGTAATCAAATGGTGCAGGTTTACCAAACGTATCATAAGACAAGTAAGAGCAGTTTGGTTCCTATCGTAATACGAATAGAAAATATTCTAGCGAATTTTTGATTCTCATTTGAAACTTCGGAGCAACATCGGATTTTGATAAACCATGATTTAAAAACAAAATGCTCAATCTTTAAAATGTTCGGAAACAATATTTACATTAGAAGAAAAGCAATCATTAGAAGAAATATAATCAAAAACCTACATTCTAGTAGCACGATGGAAATTATTAGCTAAAAGCATAAGGAAAAGTGATAATTATTGAAGTAGATATCGAGAGTACGATCCGAATTTACAAAGATCAACAATAAAAGTGCCTCTTTATGACATAGAGTTATGCAATCGAATTGCATAATTCTATGGCATAAATTGGTCACCGGGGTACTCCTCTTCTGATGGGAAAGTTTATAAAAGTCAAGTTGTATGAGTTCTCCACTCAGAAGAGGAATACCTGGCCACTGCAACAAATATGGATTTAAATCCGGTAGGGTTGGTGCGAAGGGGCTCCATCACCACCCGGTTGCCCCTCTCTCATTTGTCGGTCTCTCATTTGTGGGTCATAACGACGAAGTTACTCTAAGTCCGCCCCTTTTTACAGGTTTCACTTGTTCTCGGAACAAGTCCTTTTTCTCCCGGTGTAGTTGCCTACACTTTTTGCGACTTCGGTTGCCTTGTCGACCCCAAGAAATTCGTGAGTGCGAAATTTTTTGTAGTGGGTCCTTGTGCTGGGGGAATGAACCCGCCCCACGACACCGCAATGCTAGCCTGCCAGCGCATTCACGCGTCCCCAGACAAGGACATTCTCGGCAGATATCTCCATCTTCTTCTGCCGAGGCAGCAGACCATCGCTGCAGTCCTTCACGGACTTTTGAAACTTTTTAATTCACTACAGAGCCTCATTTCTAGAACTTGGAAAGTTACTCAAACAAATGGGAATGACCAATAAAAAAAATACTAAAAAAAATAAGAACACTTTGCTTTTAAAAAATTAAACTTAAATTTCACTCTGAATCACTTTCATTACCCACACCCACGTTACATCCATCAGCACAAGAAAAGGCACAGTGTTGCAGACATAAATATTGGCCACATTCCTTGCAAGAATATTTGGTGTATCGTTTTGTTTTATTTTCCAAACAAAATCCGCAGCGCTGGCATCCACCAGCATCAGTAGCTGCTGAGTTGCTTGAAGCTCGTGGTGGTATTTGATCATTGGGAAGGAGTTCTCGAAGACGTGAGATCATGGTGCGTGGCAAATTGCTGAGTTGCACTCGCATAATCAACTGATCTCTGATGAGTTCATTCCCCAGTTCACGAAGGAAAAGTCGGTGTGTTGGCACGTTTTGTTCGTTCCCCAGACTGATGACTTGGCTGTTGATATGAGCCACATTTAAAATTGCGTAAAATATCACCATTGGCCACCTTCTTGTACCTCTTTGGACATTGTAGGCACCGGACATTTTATCCACTATGTCCAAACCAATTTTATGGTGATTATAATGGCTCCATCCGTATGCATGCTAGATATCAAAAGCACATTCTTTTTCTTTTTCTTATTATGAGGTACATATGAAACCATAGTTCCATTTTTACTGAATGCAAAAATACTTGAGTACGCTTCTCTATTTTTCAAATCTTTCATCTCTTTTGGGATTTGCCAATTGTTTTTTTGGGAGTCCCCACGTACGATAGCCCATAATTTCTTGACAGAGTGTGAAGGAGAGTAGTGTCGCTGAACCAATTGTCGGTAGTGATATTACGGCCTGAGTTACGGAGGGGGGTAACCATGTGTTGAAAGACAACCATGTGTTGAAAGACAACCATGTGTTGAGAGACATCCACAGGTTTATTGCTTGCAAAGGGCCCTCAAGCTGCTTGCCTGCGTAGATCTCCATGTGACACGTGTAAAAAACGCCAGGATCTACGGCTGCAAAAATTTTGATGCCGTATTATGCAAGCTTAGAGGGAATGTATTGAACGAAGTTTTATCTACCCCTAAAGCCCTCCAGTTTCTCGTCAATGGTGACATCTTCTCCCACGTGATAACACACCTGACAGTTCTTGACAAATTTTTCAAAGGTGTCTCTGATTGGGGCGAGTCGATCTTGTGCTTTTCGCTCTGCTCTGGTTTGCCTATCATCGAATCTTACAGCCATAAGTAGGAAACGGAATCTGTTGATACCCATGGTGAGGCGGAATATCTCAATTCCAAAACCATTAGTAGCCCATAAGTCTGCCAGGTTCAGCTTCCCGGATTTATGTATCCCAGCTATGTAGAGTAGGCCAATAAACGCTTTGATCTCTGTCTTGGTTGTCTTCTTAGCGTCTCTATGTCGTGAATAATTATGTGAGACAACCTTGATATATTGGTTTGTGAAAGATAACATAATTTCCAACATACTGTCGTCAAATAAGCAAGCCCATAATTCGAAAAATGTTTCTGTCCCCTTTCCTTGGCCGATCGGGCCAGGGAGTCTTTTCAGTAAGTTGTGGGTCCCTCTCTTCTTACTGGAAGTAATTGAATCAATTTCCTTTTAGGTAAATTTCTCGAGAGAAATTTACCTATTGCGGAGAGCATCATATATATATATATATATATATATATATATATATATATATATATATATATATATATATATATATATATATATATATATATATATATATATATATATATTGTTACATGTACAAATAATTACATGTACAAATAATTCTGCGAGCTACTGTCGCAATTGTTTTCATCATCATTAAGAACGTCAACGAATGAATTTACTCGAACCCAACAAGCATGATCAACATCTGCAAGTGACGTCACTCCATTCATGAACTTGCTCGAACCTACCAGGTACCTCTCGGTAGAACATTCGCCCATGTACGAGAAATGGGTGAATAGGTAGAGACCCTATATAAAGGCGAGCTGAATGAATGGGGAGAATAATTCATTCGACCGCGATAAGAACTGCGATAGTAAATTTATGGAGTGTGTTTCGTAATAGTGAAGTAATTTAGAAGACAATTGCGATAGTAAATTTATGGGGTGTGTTTCGTAATAGTGACGTGATTTAGAAGACAATTGCGATAATAAATTTATGGACAAATGTTAGATTTATTTTAATAGTGACAATTAAAATTAGTGAAAGTGTTAACTGATTATTGTGCATTAAATAAACACTTTTAACTTAAATTAAAAGACATTGCGTTTTCACTTTCCCGGAACATTAAAATTATTGGCCGCGAACCAATAACACGCGACAATGGTGTCAAGAAGTGCGAAAGATAAATTTTGAAAGTGAAAATTTGAACATTTTTATAGTGCACAATAGTAAAATTTAAAGAAACATTAAAAATGCCACGAAGCTTAAACTTAAAAATTAATGAATTGACCATATCGGAGCTCAAGGAGGAGTTGGAACAGCGGAATCTGGCCACACAAGGTACAAAGGCCATACTGATTGCACGCTTGCGTGACGCGATCGAGTCGGAAGGCGTGAATCTGGATTCGGGTGAGCTCTCAGATGCGGAAAAAGGCGCAGAAGGTGGAGAAGTAGAAACACCAATATCGAAGGAGCCAGAAAATGCGCTAATGCAAATGTTAATGCTGATGTCATCGAGTCTGACTGCGAAGCTAGATGAACAATCAGCGAAGCTAAGCGAATAATCAGCGCAGCTAAATGAACAGACATCCAGTTTAACTGCGAAGTTAAATGAACAATCAACGAAGCTAAGCGAACAATCAACGAAGCTAAACGAACAATCAGCGAAGCTGGACCAACAAGCGATCGAAATTAAGGCAGACATCACACAGAAGCTGGAGAAACAGTCAACCGAAATAAAAGCGGAGCTCGGTTATCTGAACAAACAAATTAAAGGCGTCGAGGAAAAGGTTTACCAGGTCGAGGAGAGAATTAACCATGAGATCAGCCAGGTAGAGGAGAGAATGAACCATGAGATGGGAAACATGAAAAAGGAATTGGAAGCAGCAAAGGCAGTAGTAACTATTTCACCAGCCCCGCTTATAACCGCAGCGCAAAGCTCATCTAGGAATGTGCAAGCACCAATATTCGACGGGCAAACGGTCTGGACTATTTACAAAATCCAGTTTGAAGCAGCCGCTAGGATAAATCACTGGAATGAGCAGGAACGAGCAACTGCGTTAATTCTTGCTCTAAGAGGCCCAGCTGCCGAGCTTTTGCAGACTATCCCCGTGGAGCTGCATTCAAACCCGGCTGCTATAATGAATGCGCTGGACATGCGTTATGGAGACAATCATCTGAAGCAAATTTACCGGGCACAGCTACGGCATCGGATGCAGAAGTCTGGCGAAACCTTGCAGCAGCTAGCACAAGACATTGAGCGACTGGCACTCTTGGCTTACCCAGCGTACGACCCAGAACATCGAGATGACGTAGCAGCAGAAGCATTCATCAGCACCTTAAAGGACAAGGAATTGCAACAAGCCGTGCGGTTTGCTCAAAAGCAAACAGTCAAGGATGCATTGGCTTATAGTTTAAATTTTGAGGCAGCCAAAAATGTGACCCGTACCACTGCCCGGGTTCGCGAGGTAGTGGCAGATAATTGCAGGTGTGAGCGCGTGGGAATTGAGCGAGAGCTGCAGGTGAATGTTGCGCCTAGATGCTGGAATTGCGGGGAAAAAGGGCACCTGCAAAGAGACTGCAAGAAGGGAAGAAGACTGAGCTATTGTCCAGGGTGGTGGAGATCCAGACCGTGTCAGGAGTCTAGAATGGAGGCCCATCAAACTGCAAGGGCCAACTTCGTGGGGCGAACGTTGGCTAGGAGTATCGACATCCCCAGCACCGTGCCAAGGCAACATCGTGGAGAAGCAGACAGATGCCTTCCTGGTCAAGTTGATGAAGAACAATGCACCCTAACAAACGACACTGGTGCAACCCGATCGATGATCCGACCAGACCTAGTGAGGCCCCAACTGCTTCACAAGGGCAGAGCTCATGGAACTGCTGACGCCCTATCTCGTCATCCATGTCCAGCTAACTGCAAACATTGCCAACGGATTGAGGAAAAGGAGCCGCCCGTTGATCTGCGAGTGATAACGGCCGAATTCGATGAAGGTTGGTCATCGGAGGAGATTCGAAATGCCCAGTTAGCCGATGAAGATATCGGGCCATTGCTCGTATGGAAGGAGACAACTGGGCGACCGGAGTGGAAAGACGTTTCAATGCATGGCGCCACTCTGAAAAGCTATTGGGCACAATGGAACTCCCTTCAGGTGGAGGGTGGCGTACTCAAGCGGAAATGGGAAACGGCGGATGGTAGCTCTTATAGGATGCAAACTATACTACCCAAAAGCCGAATCCACGATGTGATTAAGGAAATGCATGAAGGATCCTCGGGAGGCCATCTTGGTGTTAACAAAACCTTAGCGAAATTGCGGGAAAGATTCTACTGGCTCCACGCTCGAGAAGACGTAGAGGACTGGTGCCGCAGATGCACAATTTGCGCTTCCGTCAAAGGCCCAAAGCGACGACTGAGAGGACAAATGCAAACCTATAACGTAGGCGTGCCATTCGAAAGGATTGCTGTTGACATCGCTGGACCCTTTCCTGAATCTGAATGGGGAAATCGATACACGCTGGTTGTAGCTGATTATTTCAGCAAGTGGCCCGAGGTCTACCCCATTCCCAACCAGGAAGCAACTACTGTAGCCGAACAGCTAGTGTTAAATTGGGTCAGCAGGTACGGCGTGCCTTGTGAACTACATTCGGATCAAGGCCGAAACTTTGAGTCACTAGTTTTTAGCGAAATGTGCGAGCAGCTGGGAGTACGGAAAACGAGGACAACACCGCTGCATCCCCAATCCGATGGAATGGTCGAACGTTTCAACGGCACGCTCAATAAACACTTGGCCAAAATGGTTGACGAGAACCAAAGGGACTGGGACCGACATATCCCACTATTTTTAATGGCGTATAGAGCCGCTGAACATGCATCGACGGGCCAAGCCCCAGCCAAAGTCATTTTTGGAAAGACTATTCGTTTGCCAGCCGATATAAAGTTCGGAACAACCCCTGAGAAACCCCAAACGGTCTCGGAGTACGCAAGTGATCTAAGACAACGGTTGAACCAGATACATCGGACAGTGCGAAAACACCTCGAATCGGCTACTGACCGCATGAAGACCAGGTATGATCTAAAGGCTAATTCTACTGGCTTCCAGCAAGATGACTTGGTGTGGCTTTATAGCCCGCAACGGCGAAAGGGTAGGTCTCCAAAGTTGCAACATAATTGGGAGGGACCATACCGAGTTACAAAGCGAATCAACGACGTCGTATACCGAATACAGGAACATCGTAAGCCGAGAGCTAAAATGAAAATCGTGCATCTGGACCGTCTTGCCCCATATTACACCCAGGGAGAATTGACTACAAATAGCGACACATCTTTTCGGGGCGAAAAGAACTGAGGTGGGGGCAGTGTTACATGTACAAATAATTACATGTACAAATAATTCTGCGAGCTACTGTCGCAATTGTTTTCATCATCATTAAGAACGTCAACGAATGAATTTACTCGAACCCAACAAGCATGATCAACATCTGCAAGTGACGTCACTCCATTCATGAACTTGCTCGAACCTACCAGGTACCTCTCGGTAGAACATTCGCCCATGTACGAGAAATGGGTGAATAGGTAGAGACCCTATATAAAGGCGAGCTGAATGAATGGGGAGAATAATTCATTCGACCGCGATAAGAACTGCGATAGTAAATTTATGGAGTGTGTTTCGTAATAGTGAAGTAATTTAGAAGACAATTGCGATAGTAAATTTATGGGGTGTGTTTCGTAATAGTGAAGTGATTTAGAAGACAATTGCGATAATAAATTTATGGACAAGTGTTAGATTTATTTTAATAGTGACAATTAAAATTAGTGAAAGTGTTAACTGATTGTTGTGCATTAAATAAACACTTTTAACTTAAATTAAAACATTAAAATTATTGGCCGCGAACCAATAACACGCGACAATATATATATATATATATATATATATATATATATATATATATATATATATATATATATATATATATAAATATATATATATATAATATATATATATATATATATATATATATATATATATATATATATATACATATATATATATATATATACATATATATATATATATATATATATATACATATATATATATATATATATATATATATATATATATATATATATATATATATATATATATATATATATATATATATATGGGATATAACGAAATTTGTGACCACGCTAGAGGTTGCAATTTTGCTTCGATTTTCACCAAATTTTCAGGAAAAGTGTATTGGGTAATTATCTCAGTTAAGTTCGTGAACCAGCTATATCGGCTGGGCAAAAACAAAATGGCGGCCATTTTAGACGAAAAATCGTGATTTCTGTGCTGACCAAAGTATAGCTCTGATTTGGATGAAGTTTGGTACAAAGGTTCATTGATGTATGTGATGAATCTCACAATAAAAAATCCAAAGTCGGTACGGCAGAAACAAAATGGCGGCCGCTCAAAGGTCGAAAAACGTGCAAAATTTTGTTGTTGTAATAGTGGTCAAAGCTTTTAACAGATTTTCATGAAATTCGGTAGTTTGATAGAAATTATAAGTATCTAGAGAATTACGTAAAAACACTGGAGGTCAGGTTGCAAAAAACAAAATGGCGGCCAGTTGAAGGTCAAAATTTCAAAGGTTTTTAAAAGTCGCAATTTTGACCCGACATATATGAAACTTGGTTTCAAGATAGACATTACTTACACCTATAGTCTTTGATATTTTGGTGATCATGCATGTGCAAATTACAAAATGGCGGCCGTTAAAATATGCATTTTTTCATGTTTTTGTGGCCCTCTAGCGGTCACATTTTCCAACGGATTTTGATGAAACTTGAGATTATGAATCTCTGTACTATGTTCTTGTATTTTGCAGGAAATTATTAAAATTGAATGAAAAATAAAAAAGTCAAAAATTTAAAGCCTAGTATTTTTAGCTGCCATTTTCTTTAAAAATTGAATTATTTTGCCCTGTCTAGAGTGAAACTCCTATTTGAACGAGATAGTACATTGATTGATGAGGTCCTAGCATACAAAGATTTAAAATAATCCAAAATCAAATGCATGCATTCCAGATGGCGGCCCCCAAAGGTCTGAAGGCAAGCGCAATTCGCTATTTTAGTGCCAACTGAAATAATGAATATTTTTCATGGAAACGTTCTAAATGACTTTACTTGAAAGAACTTATAAACCAGATCATTTTTAAGATATTGTAAAATATTTTTAACAATACCCTAAAAAATTATAAAATCGCGACTTGTCTGTCTGTCCGTCCGCCCGTTTGTTCGTGCGTCATAACAAGTTTTCTCGCAAACCACATGAGCTAGAATGCGGAAATTTTCTGCGTAGGTCAAAATTGGTGCCTCTTGAAATTTGCAGTGCAAGAAAATATTTTAAGGTATTTAAGGGGGTCTCCCCATACAGGCGGGTCTCCCCATACAGGGGGGTGGCATACAATGTTTTTTATTTCTGTAGCCCTCTAGCAGCCAAGGTTCTCAACAGATTCCGTTGAAACTTGAAATTATAAGTTATTAAGGCAAGTTAATTTAATTTAATTATGCAAATCGAATGACAAATAAAACAGTCGAAAATTCACAGCTTAATATTTTTAGCAGCCGATTTCAATAAAAATCAAAATGACGGCCCTCATAGTTCAGAAAAAATTGAAAATGTATATATTAATGGCAATGCAAGTGCTGATTAAACTTTTATGGAAATCTTTTGAAATTAACTATTCGAGCTATTTAAGCCTTTGGGTGGTAACCACTGTGAACTGTGTAAACAGCAAATGCGAGAAGGGCGAAACCGGTATTTATATGTTTACAACAATTTATGATCCGCGGATTTTCAATATGAAATCCATACGCGTGCAACTCAATTTAATTAGCAAAATATTTGCGCCCCGATAAAAGGTCTCTTAAAACGAACGTGGCCAGATTTTTTTTATGTTAATAAATACCCATGTGGTACTACGAAAATTGCAGAAAGAAGTTTAGTAGTAGGCAAGCCAAATTCTTTTTCGAAACTTTACGCTACATACGAGAAATTTACCTTTCCGGCTGGTGCTGCCAACGGGGATTTTTTCCCTTCTTATGGTGACAAACAAAAACAGACTCAGTGTCATCACAGTCAGTCGATGCATCCGAATCACTTTGACCTGTATCTGAGTACTCTTCCCGTTCTTAAATCTCTTCTTCTGGATCAGTGTCAAATTCCTCTTCAAGAACTTCAGCAACAAGGTTAGAGGGCCCTGAAGCTGGAGATCCAGGGTCATCTTCTTGAAAGTGTTCATCATCACTGAGGTCGCAGCCATCAAGAAGAAGTTGATGAATTTGTAAGATGTCATCAAGGTTATTTAGATCAAAGAGTTTTTTCGTCGCCATATTGAATCTATGTAAAAAAAACACAGTTTCAGTCAACAAACATACTAAAACCAAAATAAAATAGTCTAGAACATTGATCTGAACGAAAATGGTTGGAGAAAAAAAATGTTCACATTGCGAATAGCATGAATATACGCATGTCATCTGTGAAATGACCATGCGCCTATCAGGTAGAAAATACACATTTCTAAAAAATATTGTTATCACAAGGTATCAAAAAATTGTAACAAAAAAATGTGAAAGGTAGAAATCCGAAATCGGGCATTATGAAAAACTTACATTTTTACACGCGTGTCATCTGTAAGATTCTCTCGGTCAAAACACGCGCAAACTGCACTAGACGCACGCACACCGGCAACTGAACTTGAGGAATAATAGGGCGGGGGACCGGGCTCCCCTCCCTCCATCAAACTTATGACGAAAAAATAGAACTGGTCATCTGTGAGATGACGCGCGTGTATTGAAGTGTTAAAATGCTACGTAAGCTGTTTAGCCGAAAAAATACCCGTATTAGCTAAAATATTAGATATAATAAATCGTATTTGACTGGAAATCATTATCGTGTCTAAAGTAAACAGTGAAAAGACTTTCTTTTACTTTTTCATCCATCCCGGATCCTTAAACCGCTAGAAGGCCTGTTATGCTATAAACAACGTCGTCAATCGTCTAAGCTCCGCCAAGTATATACGGCCAAGCGCATACGCCCATTGTCATTAAAACATGTACTTGTCGACCAACGGCAAGCGTAAAGTCTTCATAATTCATACCATTAGCGACGACGACCATGTACATAAGAAGCTTCGGGGTGTGCTTATAGAATTATCGACAAGCTACGCCCATTGTCATTAAAGCATGTACTTGTCGACCAACGGCAAGCGTAAAGACTTCATAATTCGATCTACATAAACCACAACATTAGCGACGACAACGACCATGTACATAAGAAGGTTCGGGGTGTGCTTATAGAAATATCGACAAGCTACGCCAAGTGTTATACTACATAAGCCATAACATTAGCAACGACAACGACCATGTACATGAGAAGCTTCGGGGTGTGTTTCCAGCGGAGTGACACTGTGCTAAACCCTGCCTTCAAACCATTTCTCAAATTCGCCGCAAAGCTTCACCATGCGAGCAAGTGAGAAGTGCGCGGAGGAAGAAGTTTACGTGGAACGAGAACGCACGTTTCAACTACTCAGCGAATTTAGGGCGAATTGAGGCCGCATGAATCGTTTAAAAGACAATTGATCGAGCGAGAAACGGTAAGTAGTAATAACAGCGGTTACAGAGCTGTACGCGAAGTGTATTTCGCCGCGAAGTCAACAGCGAAGCCAGAAAGTGCATCTAGTTTCGGTGCAATTGCAGGAAATCATCACATCAGTTAGATGGTGAGGTGTAGGCTTGAGCCGCGAACCTCTTTCGGCTTGGATGCGTTTTTATGCTGCGTAGCCACCATCGACTAACTCCCACTTTCTTCTAGGCATCCTCCGTCCGTGAAGACACCGCCAAACGCACGGGTGAAGCGTGCCGAGCAAGGCAAATAGTCAGAAGCCGTGCCCAGGAGGACAGGAGCACCCCAGCAAGACCAGCGCTCGCCAGCGTGTGTATCCCGATCTATCGAGTGGCAGCAGAAGTGACCGCAGCAAGCAGCCCAGGTGCACGCCATCGTTCACCCAAGAAGAGGCTGGAGGAGGCACTCCGGGAAAACGCCAGGGCAGGTCCACGGCCCATCACCCGCGAGGAGTACTTGGGCAGATTGAAGGCGCCGCTGGACACCTCCGTCCGAGATGCCAACTACAAGCGGAGGCGCGGCGGTCGACGGGAGCAGTTACGGCAGCAGCTCCACGAATACAGGCGGCTCGCACGTATCTGGACCACGATAGCGGAGCGGTCTCAGTGGCAGCAAAAAGTGACGGAGCTGCGGCGCAAGATCAAGAAGGAGGTGAAGGATCGTATACGCGCTACTAAACGCGACCGAGCAGTTGTAGAAGCAAAATTCAAATAAATATTAAATAATACAAAACTGTGTGTTTTCTTTTGGCAAGTCCAAAGAGTTTGAGGCGGATAAGGCAAGCTGCAGGTGGCGAGGCTGAGTGGTGCCCAAAGTACCAGAGCAGGACATCTCGGAAAAGGCCGAGAGGATCCTGTGAGGTAGGAGATTTATAACATTACAGGCCATTTATTCATATTCGGTATTCTTGATCGATAGCACTTTCGCTTCGCACTCACAGTTTTTTGTACATCAAAATGCATTTAATTCATGCATTCAAACGACTTGATTGCAATACAGATCACTTACACATTTATTGCGTACATGTTTCATTCAGCCAGCGCATTGCGAAATTTTTTTCGACCGAATACGACGTTAAGTAGGGAAAGTATGCATGAACAATTATCAATAAACTAAAAATTTAGCAACAAAAGTAGATAAATTATAACTCGATTTGCACTCGCCTTGATCCTAGAGCCTCGAGCACCTGTAATTCGTCGTATCAAAGTGAGGAACAACCGCGCAAGTGCTTAAACCAGTATTATCGATAGACAAATCTGAAAGGGGTCAATAAACTCGACTTGAAATATTACTTGAACAATAATTTATGCGTGACGAAAGATAATCGCCAAATATGCAGATGCACCCGCACAACCCGCGAAATTAGGCTCGGTCGCTGACCTACCCGTCCACCACCAGATAGTCACTAGTGGCCCACTGGTTTTCACGAGGCCACGTCGCCTCGCGGGACAACGTTTCACCACAGCCAAAGCCGAGTTCGCTCTCTTACTGGAACAGGGCATATTTCGACCCTCATCGAGCCAGTGGGCCAGTCCTCTGCACATGGTGCCCAAGGACGGATGCCATTGGCGAGCTACCGGGGATTACCGTCGACTCCACTCTCAAACTTGACCGGACCGTTACCCATTGCCCATCATCGAGGATTCGATTCAGGAGGCCAGCGGCACTGTTTTCTCAGTAATCGACCTCCAGCGTACTTTCTACCAAATTCCGGTTGCTCCTGAAGACGTTTGTAAGGTGGCCGTCAACACGCCCTTTGAACTGTATGAATTCCTGGGGATGCCTGTGGGTTTACGCAACGCAGCCCAAACGATGCAGCGGACTCTAAACTATCTGCTGAGGAAGTTCGACTTCGTCCGGGTCCATCAGGACGATGTCCTAGGTTTCTCGGCGAGCCACGACCATCGCCAGCGCCACCTCGAGCAACTTCTCTCCATGCTGCAGGAGGCGAATCTCCACGCTAACTGGGATAAAGGCCAAGTCGGTCAGCCTGAGGTCGTCTTTGCTGGATACGACACCTGCGAAACTGGATTTCGACCACCAGCCCACAAAACAAGCCATCGTATCTTTTCCCAAACCTGCCGACTGCATGCCACACGCTGCTGAGTGCCAAGCGCCACTATCGGAACTTCTAAAAGGTTGTAAAAAAAGAAAGCAATACTCACCTGGACACTCGATGCTGAAGCGGCTTTTGAACGCTGCAAGCATGTCATCACCGAGGGCAGCCACATCAGCTTTTGTTTCGCCTTCGCACCCATAAGCACTCCACACTGATGCATCCAGCACTACCATTGGTGCAACCTTGGGCCAACAACGGGGCGATGGCACTAGGGTACCGTTGGGTTCCATCTCGAGGAAGCTCTCTGATACTGAGTAACGCTGCTCAACCTACAACTGCGAGCTCCTTGTGATCTTTGCTGCCATCAAGATCTTACAGCGTATCTTGGAAGGAAGACACTTTAGAATCTATACCGGCCACTTATATTTGCTCAGACGCAACGCTCGGACAAAGCCTCGCCCCGTTAAAGCAGACAACTGAACTTCATTGCCCAATTCGATTTGCGAGTGAAATACACTTCAGGGGATGACAATATCATCGCGGATGCACTTTCACAAGTAGGAGCGATCACCATCCGTCACAATCACAGCTCAAGTCATCAGTGAAGCACAGAACACAGACGACCAGTTGCCCCACCTCCTGGCAAGCCCCCGTCTCAAATTGCATCAGCTGGTCTTGAATGGCTACTCAACGTACTATGTGAAGTTTAACGGCACCGTTAAACCGTACCTGCCAGTTGCGCTCCGCTGTCAGGCTTTCGATATCGTCCATCAACTCGAAGCACCTAGCGCTTAAATACTTCTGGCGGAGCCTGCGGAAAGACGTATTCCGGTGGGACAAGCAATGCGTACCGTATCAACTGTCGAAGGTCCACCGCCACAACCGCGCTGAGTTAGAAAATTTTTAACACGCCAAATGGGGGCTTCGACCACATCCATGTCGACTTGATCAAGCTTCCACTGTGTGAAGGCTACGAGAACCGCCTCACAATTATTGACCGCTATACACGGTGGCCTCAAGCAGTGTCAGTGTCACTGGAGATCACATTGGACCCACGACGCCAGTTTGAAGCCAACTTTCTGAATCAGCTCGGCCGCCTCTTGGGCACCAACCAGGTCCATACCACTCCATACCAGCCTCAAGCCAATGACATGGTCGACCGGATGCACCACACCCTCAAAGCAGCGTTCAAATGCATTCCGGAGACACCATGGTTACAGGCATTTCCACCAATCTTGCTGGGTCTACGAACCACATTCAAGGAGAACCTGCAAGCCTCTCCTGCAGAAATGGGCGAGTTCCTTACGCCTCAAAATACACCAGCTGGTGGCCCAAAATATTTTGTCACTGACATACGCCGCCTCTTCAAATCGATTCGTCCTGTCCCGTCAGCCAGACACCCGGTTGACCAACCATTCGTTTTTAAAGACCTAACTAGCTGTGAGTAGGCGTTTCAACGCATCGATGCTGTGAAAAGCCACTCGATCAGCCATACTCCGGACCTCATTGAGTCGTCAGAAGGATCAACGCCAACACCTACGTCATAGACGTAAACGGCGTCACCAAAACCCTCTCCACCGAACAACTCACACCAGCCTACCTGGAGCAGTCCGATACCTATCCAGCGACACAGCAGCCATACTCAATACGTCCACAGGCACCTACAACTACACCTCTGCTGCCCACGGAAATGGCTCAACCACCGCAGATTTTACCGGAACAACCACTCCAGCCATCCAAGAAGGGAGTCACATTTTCACTATCTTCGACGCATGCGAAGGTCATTAGGGAGGGAGTGACTGTGGCGACTGAGAACGTCCCAACATCGGCGCACGCTTCATGGCGCAAACAGACCGTCGTCCCACGAGGAATCTTCGCCTGCTAGCCAATTCAGCGGCGCAAGCAGTTTCCTCGTGAAAATTTGCTTGAGCCGCTATTCTCGCTTCTCATGAATTAACAGACATGAGAGAACCTAGGCAAACGCCACTGCTGGTTCGTAGTCAACATTATCTTCAACATCATCAGCGACAACGTCATCAGCATCATCATCGACATCATCACCAACAACCTCATCATCATCAAGAGCAATCTCATCTTCATCAACGACATCATCATTCATCATCAACAACAACGACATTATCATTCATTATCTTCATCGTCGTAGCCGCCTTCCTCATCGTAAACAAAGGAAGAAATAAATTCTGTCATTTCCAAAGAGTAAAAGTAAAATACAGAGTAAAACAAAACAAAAATTTTTACTTCCAAATATATATATATATATACATATATATATATATATATATATATATATATATATATATATATATATATATATATATATATATATAAATATATAAATATATATATATATATATATATATATATATATATATATATATATATATATATATATATATATATATATATATATATATATATATATATATATATATATATATATACTCGTATATATAAAGTACTCTCCGCAATTGGTAAATTTTTCTCGAGAAATTTACGTAAAAGGATAATAGCATTTTAGAAATAAATTCAGTTTTTGATGACCTTATCCAAAAAGTAAATGGTAAATGAAAGAGCAAAATCCAACTTTATTCCTTTAGCGAAATTCAGAAAAGATGGAAAAGACGTTGCATGTGATGATTTTATGGAGAGAGTGAAAGTGTTTTACACTGAAACAATAGAGTATATGAAACTTTTGACAGCAAGTTTCGCTGAGTTGAAAGTGTTCCAATGGTTACATCTTCAAAGGAATCAACTTTTGCAATACAGTGATGTGGAGCCATGTCTTTATTATTTGCTGAACAAAAAAATCAAAGTCAATGATTCACTATTGCATGATGAAATCGTCAATATGAAGAAATTTTTTTAAGAATAATATTGCAAGCGCTCGACTTTATGCTTTCTTTTCAGCAGATGAATACCCGGAAAGACACTCAAAATTGCTCCAAAGAGTCTTTTCATTGATGAGCTCCCAATGGACCAAAGAAAGGAATCGTCTTTCCATTGAAAACGTTGGTCATCTTTTGAAAGTGAAATTCAACTTTTTGAACTACGATTGTCCTTAATTCAAAAACTTCCTCAGGCTGCCAGAAAATTCGCACCTATTAAAAGAAATAAGCAGCTCTAGGTGCACCTGCATGTGCAAAAAGGAAAACAGCCGATGACATGCCGTTTTGTTCGTAAATTGGGGGTAGGTTGATCGACAGGATATGTGATATCATTACGAATAAAATATTATTAAAGAACAGTGTGAATCGTGGTTATGGTTAGTTAATGATAAAGTATGAATGCTTTGAGTATAAAAGATATGAATATAATTTCATGTCAGAATGAAAAAATAAAAAAACGTGCTATTTTTTCAGAATACGGACGACCTTTTTTGCAGTGTTATTACGGGAGCCGCAGTCCAAATATTACTCGGTCCGTGCTCCGTCGTTCCTCTCTGTGTACTGTAAATGATAACATACATATACGAAAAGCTGCGAATTGTAATCAAAGCATCTGTGGGCGCAGCGTCGTATCATGGATTAGTAGAAGCGGGTGTGTATCCATACTCGTATTAAGTATCAAACATATACACACAAGACTTCGCAATTGAACGTACCGCCTCAGTGGAACAAATTGGTTACACGCATTTGCAATGAGGCGAATCGAGCGAAAGCTTGAGCATTGTGGTTGCACCAGTCACAGAGAGATGGCATTGAACACACTAAACAAAAACATCTCAGTTGGACCTTGGTCTTTTAAATTGTTAAATTGGCTTCATTATTTTAGTTGGTAAGCAATTAAGTCAGCATGATTATACTTTAAAAGAAAATCATAGAAGCAAGAAAATCGAGAAGTATTTCTCCATTCGCTGGCTCAAGGCGTGCGCCCGAGCTTACTCTATCCCAAGGCCCTTAGCTCAGGATAAGCGAATTAAGAATACGTTCAACTGCATACTCAAGGCATCCACCCGAGTATAAGTGCCCCAAGGCAGGTATGCCCGGGGGCTGCAGTTGAACTAATAATTGATTGATTTATTAATCTTACTGTATACTCAAGGCGCTAGCCCGAGTATTAGCATCCCAAGGCTTTTTGCCCGGGGCTAGCAGTTTGATTATTAATCAATTGATTCGTTAATATAACAGTGTGCTCAAGGCGCCAGCTCGAGCAACAGTTAAAGCTTAAATAAATAGATTGATTTCTTCGAATTTCCTTTTCCCTCTGAATGACTAACAAATATAATCAAAGTAAATATAAATCGCAAAAATTTTACAAGCTCCATTAATGCTCGAACTTTATATGTCTCTGTAATAAATTAATTACTAAAAGAATTCGATAGCAAAATATGGTATTAATATAGTCAACTGAACGTGTAATTATATAACCAAACAAAGAAGGAAATAAAACTTAAATCATTAAACAAACAAACACTCTTTTACTGATCTAATGGGCAGGTATAAAGTAGCAGATAAGTGTTATACAGAAATATCCTTCTCTCCCCAGGAGCCATGATGAGTTTATGGGATACACATCATATCATGCTCCCAGTGCGTGGCAGTATACATAAGGTATACTGGTAATGTGCAATAGTGTCCCCGTTTTGTATCTCAGCCTTCTGGCAACCCAAGATTAGGGCACTTTCTTATGCAAATCTCATTACAGGTTAAATATTTTAAAACCGTAATAATACTATATCTGTGATTATAAGTTTCTACATAATGATTATGTATAAAATTGCGAGCGGGTTTTTAGAAAAGTGGAAAAAATGTTTGGAGCTAAATCAACTCTGTACAATTTAAATTCTGTTTTTTGCCTTTGTATATCAAATGGATGTGCGTTGTATCGCTTGTAAATTCGCTTATTTACAAAATCTAGGGATTTAAAATAGTTCACATAAAGTACAAGGTTGTGTCGCAAAATGTCTGCTTCCTTTCCGTCGAAACCCACACGCCGCTACTGCTGACAAAGTTACTAATTTTCAATTTAAACGCGCATAGCAGACGAAAACTTAAACATGTTATGCATGGCTGATATAGCATATGCAAGTTAACAAATGTTTCCTACACTGATGAAAAAAAATAATCAACACTTAAGTGCTTCCGCGCACGGTTGTAGTGAAACAATTTTGATTGATTTTAAAAACAATTTATTTGTACGACGTCTCGTTAAGAACTGACATACAATTTCATTTGCCTCTTTAAATGCTTTATGAAATCTGAGTCAACATATTTTGCTTTTTGTACAAATTATCAAATCTACTTTGTTACTCTAATTACCGAGATCAACTTGGTTTGTAATTATGATGATGCGATGGCATATGCGCGGATTGCATGGAAATTTAAAGGGAAACTTTACACCTGAGTCCAAGGTATGGGAAAGAATGTGTGGAAAAGTGCAATGTATGAAAATGCAGTATATGGGGATAGTAGCGTGTTAACTCCTCCCTCCTTAAAATCAAAAGGATAATTTGATTGGATTCGGGTAAGTATAGCTCATATTGGATTCTGGTAATTTCAGCGTAGTCCTGCTGTAGCAAAAAAGGTAAATGAATATGACTGCAAAAATGATTAAAAAGGTAAAGATTGCAACATCGGAAGTTATGGATACAAAGCTATCATTTTCAATTTTGTCTAATTTTTCCAACTATCCAAATGCAATTTGTGCAAATACTCCAGATTTAGCTTCATACCCTTTTCGGTTAAATTATTTTTCAAGACAGGAGGAAGTGAGTAGAACTTTTTAACTTCAATGCTTGTATATATTGCGTCGTTAATCCGGATTGAATCGTTTTGGAAATTTATTAAAAAGGTACCGTTTAAAAATTTTAATGAGTTGCTATGCCAGATTTTCCCTTGAAAATTTGTTATAAAAACTGAATTTGAATCTATCATTTCGACTATGGGCTTATTATGAAACTCATATTCACAGTCAGGACATGGTTAAATTCTGAAGTTTCGGTTGTAGGTAAGCAAATTATATATAGGAAGAAGGATTCTTTTACCGAAACCATTGGTTTGGCGTATTCTATTGCTTCAATTTCATTTTGATAGGGTAGGGTTTCTATGCGGGATAACAGCGTATTAATTTCCTCATTGTCCAGGAGATTTGAGTTTATTATACCTTTAGATGCAAGTTGACATGCCAGAACAATTTCCTCAATTTCATCTTTAAGAATGGTTAATTTGTTGAAGAGTACTTGTTCGAACTTGTCATTGGTCCTTACATCAATGTCTGTCACGACCATGTTGTGTATATCTATAAGTTCTTTGGTGGATACCTTAGAAATACATTTATTAATTTTGTATTGTTTGTTATTGTTTTCTATGATTTTGTTTTGGCTTTTAACTATTTTATCCCAGTTTGTAGCGCCAGGGCTTCCCGCGATCCACTTCCAGGCGGATCCAATCCAGTATATGGCCCGCTCCATTTTCCTTTTATTCTGTAATTGATGTAACTGCCTTGAGATAATTGATAGCTGTTGATGAAGCTGTGGTCGCAAAATGCTAGTTTTATTCACTAGGCGTTGTATAACAGGTTCGATGTTTGCCAATATTTCATCGTATTGCTTTAGGTCAATAGTGTGAATAATTTTGAAATTCCCTTTGATAATTTTGCCTAATCCTATTTTCATCATCATGATGGGGCCGTTGTATTCGTGGATGTCTACGGTGGTGTATGCGCTGCCCAAGATTATCCTGAAAAAGACTAGGCATTTTTCAGATGAGACTTATGGACTCATTTTCCGGTGTTAGTATTGATCGTTACTTTATTATCCTTTGATACTATATCCTTTTTATAAAGAGGCTTATGTTAAGATTTAATTTGCTTATCGATCTTATATATTACGTCACCCGGTTCGTATACCCTTGGTTTTGACCTTTTTTGTTATGGTTCTTCAACTGATGTTCTTGTTTCTGTTGGATTTCCTGCTTTAAGTTTTCATTGAGCTTGGCCTTAAAATCATGTAAGAGTTGGTAATTTAAACGTTCAGAACGGTTAAAAAATATGTCTACCGGTTTCTTACGGGTTACGGAGTGAAATGAATTATTGTATCGGTCAACAGAAATGCTTATAATTTCCTTCGCAGAGAGGTCCGGATATTCTTTGATAAGGCATCTTACGATTTCAAGAATGGTTGAGTGAAGCCTTTCAATTGTGCCGTTAACTTCACTTTTTTGCGGTGGTGTTAAGTAGACCGTAATACCTAATTCCTCTAGAAAGTTGTGAATTATAGGGCTAATGAATCCGCCCTCGTTATCGGAGGTTAAAATTCTGGGAACTGAGAAATAATGAAGAACGTTCAGTATCTTTTGGCGAAGATGTAATACAGATTTGTTATTTATGTGGAAGAACTTCGCAAATTTGCTAAACTTGTCGATACAAGTGATAAATTTTTCTCCCATGATCTCCCATATGTCTATATGAAGGATTTCTGTTGGATATTCGGGGATTGGCGTTGCTTCTAGTTCTGGTTTCAGTGGGTGGCGGTCATATTTGTTGGTGTTGCAAACCTCACAGTTGTTTGTATATTTCTTTATGAGGCTAGTCATTTTTGGAAAATAGTATTTTTCCAAAATCTGCTCCTCATTCTCTCGATGATTTCTGTGAGCCCTGCGGTGTTCCTGTTGAGTAATCCGCAACTGGTTATCTTCCTGAGCTATATCCTCAACCATGCGCTGCGTGATTCTTATTTTAATTTAGAGAAGTGCTCCTTATAGACATCCTGCAAAAGCTGTATGAAGTGTTCTGGAATTTTAATACCATCTATGATGTTTGGGGAACGTATTTCTTTTAAGATCTTTACTAGTTTATCCCTTGTAATTTTGTTTATTCGTATGTAGTGCCTATGAAATCCTGCGTGTGGTTGTTCATATGCATTAATTTCCCTGCCTTCAGATATAATGATTTGCTTCTTAAACACGTTTATCGGAGCGTTGCGGAACGGAACAAGGTCAGTGTTGTCTTCGGCTGCACTATGAACAGTTGAGGAACTTGAATCTAGCATGTTTACCTCGATTGGCAATCTAGATAAAGCATCTGCTACGAAATTAGTTTTTCCAGGTCTATAAATTAATTCATAATTATATTCCTCTATTCTTGCTTTCCAGCGTTTGAGCTTTGCGTTATGGTTTGCGTTGCTCAAAGCAAATGTCAACGGCTGGTGATTGGTTAAAATTTTGACCTTTTTTGCTCTATAAAGATAAGTTCTCAATTTGTCGAGTGCCCAGACTATCGCTAAAAGCTCCTTTTCATTAGTAGCGTAGCTTTCTTCCGTTTTATTAAGTGTTCTAGATACATATATTATAGGTTTGTCTTTCCCAATGTTTCCCTGCGATAATACAGCACCGATGGCGTGATTCAAGGCATCAGTTGTAAGCAAAAATGGTTTTTAAAGTCTGGAAATGATCTTCGAGGAGGTAAATAATGCTTTCAAGGTATTGAATGTTTCAGTTTCTGGTTTGCCAAATTCAATATCTTTGCGCTTGGATTAGTTAGATCTAACATGCGTATTTTCGCCACGAGTTAGGTTGGTCAATGGTTTCGCTACTTTCGCAAAATCTTTAATGAACTTCCTGTAATATGATGCCATACCCAGGAAGGCCTTTAAGTCTTTTAAGTTTGATGGAGGTTTCATTTTACTAATGGCGGAAATTTTCTCCGGATCAGGCAGGATTCCTTTGTCTGATATAATGTAACCCAGAAACTGAACTTGACTTTTAAGGAATGTCGATTTTTCCAAATTGACTTTCAAATTTGATTTCTCTAATTGATTAAGTATTGTCTCTAAATTTCGAAGGTGTTCGTCCTCGGTTTCTCCTAGGATAATTATATCGTCGATGTCGACCAGATTTTTCCCACAAATGGCTTCAAAACATCGTCAATCATGCGCTGAAAAATAGCAGGCGCATTTCTGAGGCCGAAAGGCAGCCTTGTGAATTCATATTTGCCATTTGCGGTCGAAAAAGCAGTTTTTTGGATATCATACTCCTTCATCCTGATTTGGTGAAACCCAGAGGTA
This sequence comes from Odontomyia ornata, assembly GCA_963969285.1. NCBI lineage: Eukaryota > Metazoa > Arthropoda > Insecta > Diptera > Stratiomyidae > Odontomyia > Odontomyia ornata. The sequence goes on along the minus strand of OZ017742.1, from coordinate 120,692,780 downwards.
AGATCAAGTATAGTGAAAAGCTTAGATTTTCCGAAGCTCGCTAGCGTATTCGTAATATCGTGCATTGGATACGCATCTGATATGGTGACAGCGTTAAGCCTTTTATAGTCAACGACCAAGCGATATTGTTTTTCGCCTAACTTATTGGGTTTCTTAGGCACAATCCATATTGGGGAATTACAAGGGCTCTTTGATGGACGAATAATTGTAGCATCTTTTCGATTTGGTTCTCAACTTCGTCCCTCAGGTTTACAGGATACGGGTATGATTTAACATAGATGGGATCTGATGTTGATGTCCTTATTTCAGCTCTAACGCTTGTTTCCACAATTTCGTCGTCGGTTACTGGGCCAAAAATTTTAGAGTGCTTCCTTAGTATTGTGTCCAATTTGATCCTAGTCTGAAAATTTAGATGTTTGTGCGCGATATTCAAATTGTTGACCTGCCTGGATTGTTTCGCTTTCAAGGGTATTTTAATGTTGGGGGAAATTTTCAAAATATTGTTTCTTCTATCTATAACCACATCTAACTGTTTGAAGGTATCACCACCTAGTATACCATCAAAGGGTTTCAACCCTGGTAGAACATAAAAATCTAAAATTGTATTATTTCCAACATTTTTGAAAAACGGCCCTGTAACTTTTCTGGTAATGGGTATTTCCCCTGCTGGTGATTGTATATTAAATACATCGGGATCGGGGGTTTTGGATAATTAGGCCTAGAAGGGGTACATTCTGTAAATTTTGCTATATATTCCTTGGAATGTTATAGACCTGATTCCTAAGAGGTGTACTTAGCCGCGGATAAGTAGCTAAATTTTGATTATTTTGATTATGTTTGGGTTTTGAAGAAAAGAATTAATTCACTGGGGCCGAAATTGAATTGTTTGAATGCTTTTGATGAATTCGATAATTCCTGTAATTTAAATTTTGAAAGTCTAAGCATGAAGCGTATGCCTCTGGTAGAGTTTCCTACTATGTTCAATTTGCGCATTTATCGCACCAGTCAGTTGAACAAGAGTGTGTTTAATTTCTTCCATTTTAAAAACACGAAACACTCGCGAGTTGAACTCGGTTTACACTTCACTAATTCACTTCCAGTTGGATCAAAAATAAAATATATGCAAAATCTATATATTAATTAAAACTTAAGTGCTACCGCGCACGGTCGTAGTGAAACAATTTTGATTGATTTTAAAAACAATTTATTTGTTTGACGTCTCGTTAACAACTGACATAAAATTTCATTTGCCTCTTTTAATACTTTATGAAAACTGAGTCAACATATTTTGCTTTTTGTACAAGTCATCAAATCTACTTTGTTACTCTAATTACCGAGTTCAACTTGGTTTGTAATTATGATGATGCGACGGCATGTGCGCAGATTGCATGGAAATTTAAAGGGAAACTTTACACCTGAGCCCAAGGCAGAGCATACATACTAACTAGCACCTGCAATCGAGGAGCTGTCAAAATGAAAAGAGAGGCAAATAAATGTGTAAAAGATGGATTAAAGTTTACGATGTGTTGGTTCAATTGCTTGCAAATTCAAGTTTTTGTTTACCATACATATGCACTTTTAGTCCTATTCTCTCTACTCTACAAATACCGTAAGAAATAAAATTTGTTCTAATTGCAGCTGCTATTTAGTAGATATGCTCTGTCCAAGGTATGGGAAAGAATGTGTGAAAAAGTGCAATGTAACTTGCGTGGGCTCCCTTTGGATGACGTCACTAGCGAGGCAGGCTTAGTTTGTTTTTGCTTTAGAGACGGCGAGCCCCCTTTGCCGAGGGTTTCAAGGCTTTGAAAACGATTCTCCAGAAATGCTGCCGGGGTTGCTCAACGTATGTGTAGTATGGTCCGATCTTTCACCAGTACATGTAGTAGTATTGGATCCCAGGCGTCGATTAAAATGCCTAAATTCTTGAGTCCCAGTAGACATTCATTGGTTACGTCATGTAGATTTCTAAATGCTGATGCAGATTCAACAGAGCTCAATGGTTGAGAAAGAAGTTTGTTGAGAAGATGTGTAACTAGCAACCGTTTGTTGTCATATCTCTCTTTAACTATATTCCATGCATCTAAATAATTCTCTCTGAAAACTGGCAAATGCTGCACTGATCATTTGGCTTCGCCTAGTAGATTGCTAAGCAGATAATACATTTTTCGCGCATTTCCGATTGCACGATTGTGGATCAGTTGGGGGTACAAATCACGAAATTGAGCCCACTGCAAGTAATCACCGTCAAAGGTCGGTAGTACGATTTTTGGCAATTGAACTCTGGTATCCTTTGATTGCAGTAGTGGATTGTCGCTTCTCCTTTCAGTGCTTCTCACACGTTCTTGCAGTGAGATTATTGTCTCTTGAGTCCAGCAGTGAAGTTCTTGGTAGATTTCGGGACTGTACTCAAAAGGGCTTCTTTCATTGGTTTATTCCCATATTGCCTGATCGTTCTCTGCTAGTTCATTCACGTATCTTTATAATAAGTTGACCTTAAGTGTGTTCAATGTCTTGAATGAAGTAGGTAAGGGTCCTCATTAAGGCTTTTTGCTTCCGGATCATTCTTGGAAGAATATCCCTTTCTTCTTTGTCATCGCCTTTGAGTTTGAATTCTGCATGAAGTTCTGGTTTTCTTGTGGCAGATATATCACCAGATTTGGTTGCAGGTGATGATGCCATGGGGTTGTCGTTAGAAGAAGTTCCTTCCAATTCCCAACAACAAGAAACATTTGTAATTAACGAATCTTTTTAATTTTATTGCAGAATTTTCTTACATACATAAATATTTAAGATGAGCTTCAAGCATTTTTTAAATGTGCAAAAAACACCCTTCATATTTTCTCCTCTTCTCATAGCTCTTATAAATCCTAGAATCACGAAAAATATATCTCAAGCAACATTCGCCCTTGTAATGTGATTTTCTTGATTGACTTCTGCACGCGTATCCTTGCTCACTGAATAAATCGTTTAAACAATTAATTGGCACATACATTCCTCCAAGTTACCGAGTACCCAAGATTCTTCGAACACCAGACATCGATTTTCGACTGATTCTATTGCCAAGGATAATAGGCTCAGCAATGTCCTTCAAATGCTATTATTTCGATTCTATATTCAATAAGTGTCTCGCCATTCATTCACTAATAAATGAATCAGGTACTCAAGTATTCTGACACTGTGACAGCGTCCTTCCTTCCTTCCTTAACAGCGAACTCAAAGGAAGATGTGCTGAATAAAATGAAATGTAGCAGCCAGTGGTAGATATCAACATATCAAAGTAGAAATATGTTTTTCAAGCTGAAAATAAAATGCTTAGAAGGCAACGGAAATACATATTCCACTCGTGAAAACGTTGTATGCGGTTTCAAAATTATCTAAGCACATAGATAGATATGTATAGTGACATAGGTATACTCGTATATAGTGCCTTCAGAGCGTGGGCAGCTTCTTTCATTCTTTAAGGCCTCTTCATATAGTCATGGCAGTGTCAAGCTGCGTACAATTGAGAAATTGTAGGAGGAAGTCAAAGGTGAGACTGCCTCAAGTGGACAATAAGTGTGCTAGACTGCATTTACGTCAGAAAGGGAAATGGAAAAAGGATTCTATAAATAATTAATGGTTTTAATCATTTTATAGTTCGTGTTATATTTCAAGCCGAAAGCTGCAAATCTGTGCTTGCGATTCGAATGGGATTTTTTTTGTATTAGCTCGTAAGTGAAAAAATACACGGGCAAAAAAGTTTACATACACATCCTTAAAAAATGACTATGAAGGACGTTTCCTGCTTGCTTTTCGAAAAGATTTTGGAAATAAAATTTACGTCTTATTTTTAGGTTTAATTGGGGCACTTCTGTATCACATAATACCAGACTTCTCCATTTAAAAGATTTATTAGGATCTAAAAATTAAAGATTGGATATAAATCCAGAATGCCTGAGTTTGTTTAGATTCCAAAGAGGAATCAATATTATTGGCATATTTTGAGTTACATTGAGTTTAAATTAATTGTGGGTGTAGTGTAAGTGTTGTGAAGTAGGATGAAATACAAGAAGATCAAAATTAGAGGAAAACCTAACCCAGCGTTTTCACGCCGATGTAATGGCTTCGCCCCAAAAGGCTGAGCCGTAATTTAAAATAAAAGGTCAAAGTTTGTTCGTAGCAATACTTACGGTGCTCTTACTAGTGCACTCGCAAGCTGTATATTTTTGACTGAGACGTTATTACATTTTCCTAAACTATTTATACAAATTTTCACATTACAAAAATGGTCACACACGATGTGACCCTTTTTCCATGTTCTCATTCTAAAAGTATTCTAAAAGCAATAACTGTCACATATCTCAATTTACAAAATATTCAATACCCAAAACAAAACATTCAACCACAATATTCATTCCTCATTACCTCATGACATTAGTCACTATTGCATTGTTTTCATTCGACATCGAAAACAATGCAATCACATATGATGCATTCGCATTTGCTTTGGTTTAGCCGCTATGCCACTTGAGAAGACTCGTGCCATAGGGTAAACAGATACATGTAGTGACATAATATTCATGTAGGTCGTGTATCCTCATTCATTGAGTCACACCACGTGTAGTCCGTAAATGAGTATACGTGAAATACGATACTCTCCAGAATGGATGAAGCGCGACATTGGTAATTATCCATGCACATGTTTTGTGTGGATAATTGTGTCAGCTTAAGAATGCTTATGGAATGTTTTATGGAATGCTATGAATGTTCTACGGGTTTGTATTTGCATATGATGAGAATGCGTATTTGCATATTCAAAGTGAAATGCAATTTACGTAATGTATGTATGTACTACACCCTCACCGTTTTAGTGTCGAGAGTTTGTACTACAAAATCGAGACATGGAAAAAAAGTTCACTTGTGTTGACATGACAATATATAGTTAACTTATTTCTAATGTTTATGTACAATTCCATTTTTTTAATTGGTTGTTATGGTATTCTTTGTATTTTCCATTAACATCTATTATGGAGTTTACTCCATTACATTTAATTACAGTGTAAGGACCTTGATAAGGTTTTTGATTTTTCTTTCTATTGTTTACTTTTATTAACACTTTATCACCGATACACAAGTGTAATGGATTTATTTCAATATCTTGTACTTTACTTAACCTATTTGTTTTTACTTTATTAATTATGTTTCTAGTTTTATCAATTGTTCTTTTTAATCTTAATTTAAGTTCATTAGCATAATTATCTACATTATATATTTTATCTTTATTTACATTAACTTCATCATTTGGCAAGTATGGTAATTTTCCAAATACCAATTCATAAGGTGAATATTGTGTATCTACATTAGGTGAGGTGTTGTAAGCAAAGGTATAATAAGGTAACCACGTATCCCATTCGAGATCTTCAGCAAAGGCTAACATAAACTCGTTCAGTACCCTATGATTTCTTTCAACTATACCAAGAGTTTCATGATGGTAAGGGGAGGAAAAAATTTGTTCAATTTTTAATAACTTACAAACTTCTTGCATTAATTCATTAGTGAATTCTGTACCTCTATCCGATTTCAATACTTTAAATTGTCCATATTTCAATATGAAACTATTCACCAAGGTTTGTGCTACCGTTTTAGCATCTTTAGATTCAATTGGTGACGCAACGACAAATTTCGAAAGTTCGCACTGCATCGTTAATATATAACGATAGTGGTTCGAATGTCTTAAAGGTCACACCGTATCTATTTGTATTACCTCAAAAGTCGTTGAAGGAGTGTTGGTATGTACTGGTCTTTCTTTGGTATGCCTAACTTGTTTACCTTTAGCACAAATCTCACAATTACTTATAAATTGTTTTACCATACTGCTCATGTTTTTCCAGCAATATCTTTGTTTGAGCTTCAGAACAGTTTTTCGAACACCTAAATGTCCTCCATGTGGTGAGTTATGATACTCAATAATAAGTTTATTCTGAGTCATTTTGTCTTTTATTCTTTTTGGCGGGGTGTACAGCAATATTTGTAGTTTTGGGCGCTTGTTGTATCTTTTCTTCAGTTGCAACCTGTTAAACATTTCTTTGAAATCTGCTATGTGTATACACTTAAATATTCCATCATTATTGGCTAATGCTAGCTCATTTATATTCCAATGATGGGTAGCATCAAGTAGCTTTTCCATGATGAATTCGAAAATTTCATCAGGACTATCACTACGACACTGGTAATGTAAGGTCATTAGTTTGTCTTTATCAGGAACGGATTCGCTGAAAGCTCTATCACTAGGACTCTTACGTGTCAATATTGTTGGCTTTTCTCCATCAGGAACGGATTCTCTGGGAGACTTATCGCTATAACAATTTACTAACACTTCCTTTTTCGTACGTACGATTTCAATAAAAAGATTTCTTTTGTTTTAACTCATGAGTTTTTCATTTATATTCCGCGGTATATCAAATTTTAAAGTCCTAACAGATCTGATATCAGCCAAAGATGTGCAATCCCAAATATGAAGTTGATCAGGCTTCTTTGGAAGATTGGTATCATGGATGTCATCAGTCTTGTTAATATTGACGTCATTATTTTTGCTGTTTTGCGCCATGCCCCTAGTTATTGCCAAAGTTTTCTTAACCTGTTCGTCCCTTTCTCTTGGGATCATCTCCTTTAAAATGTCGGAGGTAAGTTCTATGCGGGATAATGCATCCGCATTAGTATTAATTTTGCCTTTCTTGTATATGATTTCAAAATCATAGTCTGACAGGTCTAGGCGTATCCTTGTCAGCTTTGAAGAAGGATTTTTATGGGTGAACAAGGATACCAATGGTCTGTGGTCAGTCACCACGATGAATTTTCTTCCATAAAGGTATGGTCTGAAAAAATTTATTCCCCAATGGATCGCTAATAATTCTTTCTCGATTATTGGTTTATTCAACTCATGCTTGTTTAACGATTTACTCGCATAGGAAATCGGTAAATCAGTGCCTATGTCCCCTTGGGATAAAACTGCTCCTAACGCGTAACTCGATGCGTCAGTTGTTAGTATAAAAGGTTTGTCGAAATTTGGATACTGTAAAATTGGTGGTTTCATCAATTTGTTCTTAAGAGTATCAAAAGCTTCTTGGCATGAGGAGTCCCATAAAAATGGTGCATTTTTCTTTAATAATGCATTTAAACTCTTTGCGATATCTGCGAAGTTTGGGATGAAACGCCGATAATAGTTACAAAATGCAACGAATCTGCGCACTTCATCTGCATTCTTCGGAATAGGATAGTCTTTGACAGTTTTGTACTTTGCTGGGTCAGTCTTAATACCATCTTTAGTTATTAAGTGGCCTAAGTATACAACCTCAGGCTTGAGAAATTGACATTTCTTGGGATTTAATTTCAGGTTGTATTGTCTTAGCCTTTCGAAGACCTTTCTCATATTTTGATTGTGGTGTTTAATACTACAACCAAAAATGATTATGTCGTCGACATAAAGGAAAGCTTCAAAATCTAGACCGCACAAAGCAATCGTTAACATTCTCTGGAAACTATTAGAGGATACTTTCAATCCAAAAGGTAGCCTGGTAAATTGGTAATGGCCACGGTTGTCAGAAAATGCTGTTAATGGCCTAGATTCCTTATCTAATTCAATCTGATGAAATGAACTAGTCATATCAAGAGTTGAAAAATACTTCGCCCTGCCCAATTTATCTATGACATCTTCTAATCTTGTTAGAGGGAACTTGTCATTGACAATTTTGGTGTTTAGTTTTCGAAAATCGACCACTAAACGCCACCTCTTGTCCTTACCATCGCTTTTCTTAGGTACGATAAGCAAGGGTGAATTGTACGGGCTATAGGACGGTTCAATGATTTTATCATTCAGCAATTTCTGAACCTGGCTTTGAATTTCCTCGTTCTGAGAATGCGGTAGTCTATAGTTCTTAATATAGACGGGTGTACTGTCAGTGACTTCCAAATGTTGCCTATAAAAGTTGTTGGATGTTAGTTTCTCGTCATCTAAATGAAAGATATCTTGATATTCTTGTAGAATATCTAGAAGACTGTCTTTAGCTAGTTGATCACTCGATGAAATGTTAATTTATTCAAGGATTTTCTTGAATCTCAAATCCGTACTCTGATGATTCCGTTTGAAATGTTTAATTTCATACTTGTCCAACGGCGAAATCTCAAGAAGATTCTGCACGTTGTCAATTGTAACGCTTGCATCAGAAGCATTCAGAATTCGGATATGTTTTATACCTTTTGCCGGTATAATTGAGTTACTCACAAATACGTTTTTCTGTATTTGCTTGCTTAAGACAACATGGTCTTTATCAACTTTTAAGTCAATCGGTACCACTGCTTCTGACCTAGCTGGTATCTTAATGTGTTTGACATCGCTATTACTGTATTCCATAGGGATAATGGCTTCGGTTTGGTCCATGTAGAATGCTACTGTGTAGGTTTCATAATCGATTTTACATAAAAATCGTTCTAACATGTCCCTTCCAATAATACCATCGGTATAAATTGGGAATTTGTCATCCACCATAAAAAATTTGTGGACGACATCACAAGTTCCTATTTTCAATCTAAGTTTGATTGAACCTTGTGACGAGATAACCTCTTTGGTTATACCGGTTAGGCTACATTTATCCCTAATGGAAAAAGTTCCATCTTCTTCGATTTTGCCTCTTTTACAAAGAGAGACATCAGCTCCAGTATCTACTAAAAATTTTAAATTGTGTCCTGCGTTGTCGCAAAAAAGAACGACATAGTTTACGCAGTTATCCGATATTTTATAAATTTTTGTTCCGGGGGATCTCTTATTCCGACCCGGAGGCCTCTGCGTTTCCCTGATCCTGGGCAATGTTGACGTTTCTATCGCGGTTGTCCCGTCGTCGTTTATTTTTCTTTCGGTAATTGTTTTGATTCAGACCTCTATTACTATCACTCCTATCATTATTTCTATTATAATTACTATCTCTATCATTATTTCTATTATAGTTGCTATCGTCATTATTTCTATTTTTCCTAAATTTCCTATTACCATTTTGGTTCTTACTATCCCTATAGTTCTTTTTGTCTTTATAGTAAAAGACATTCGCTGGTTGAGCAGCTTCACTCTTCTCGAGCTCGAGTCCCAAATCGATTGCGTCAGCGAGGGTATTTGGCCTGGCTGCAAATATAGTTCCCCTAAATTGGTCGTTTAAACCATTTTTAAAAACCGTCAGGGCGTACGTATCATTCAATTTTGTGATTACTTCCCTTTGACCTTGCGTCGCATTTGAACCTAAATCTGCGATTTGGAGTTCGTTCAATTCATTCACTAATGTTAAAATTTTTTCTTTGTAAGTACTAATACTCAATTTCTTCTGTACCAAATTGCTCAGAGTTGTATGTAGTTGAGGGATCGTGTTTACATTTTTATATCTTTGCCTTAACTTAGCTTCTAATTGTGAAAAACTTGTAGGTATTCCAGAACTAGTTATCACAGTCTGTACGTTAGCTGATAGTTTACAATAATATACAAAGTCTATCAGTTCTGTTTTGGCTTCGGGTTTTAAACTTCTTTCAATTATTTGTACTATTTTCAAAAATGAATTCAAATTCTTATAATCTCCGTCAAAAAGTGGAATATTTTCCATGGCAGTCTCCAAGTTGAACTCGGCCATGTTTGCTGCTAATAGTTTTAATTGTAATTCAATCAGCGATTCACTTTGTTCAGCTAAACGCTTGAATTTAATCTTTAATTCAAAATCATCTGCGTTGTCTGTAATTGAGAAAATTTGTCGTAATTCCTCTCTAACTTCGTTTAATCTATTTAATCTTGCATGCAAAAATTCCTTTGTATACAATTTTTTGCCTTTCTTTTTCAAATTAACCAAGATTTTTTCGACTTCTTCTACCAAACCCCGTGCCTTATTCATTTATTCATTTATAAAAATAAGATTTCAGACTGTATAGATTATTAAACATTTAATTTTATTTATACTGAAATATTCCTACTTAGCTGCTTTTTAACATATTTGGTATGGTGCTTATTATAGATATAAACTAAAACTAGTACTATTACAAAGACTGCACCCGTCGATAATCCTTGCGAGTATTTTTCGACGAAGGTTTCGCTGACATTCGCACTGCAGTTATTGCCCATCTTTTAGCTCTCGTAACTTTTTAAACAGTCGTTTTTGCTGATCGCCTTCGGTTTTCGCAATCAAACGGTGGACGTCCTTGATCTCACGTCTCAGTTTCGCCTTGCGTCCTCCACGTCGCTTTCTTTTGATGGTTGGCTGTGCTGGGGTTGATGGTTGCTGCTTCTTTGTTCGCTTACGGTATTCCTCGATCGTCAGGGGCTTTGGTCCAATTTTCTCCAAATCCGCTATAGGTGTGGGTATGTATTTCACCGGTGCTGTTGGTCCACTCAGTATGTATTCCTGAGCCTGCGCTAGATGCTCCCTGCGGAATTCTTGTCTCGATAATTCGACTGCTCGCTCAAAAATCTTGTCGAATTCTTCCATGGTTTCGGACTGGCAGGATCGCCATGTTGTGAAGTAGGATGAAATACAAGAAGATCAAAATTAGAGGAAAACCTAACCCAGCGTTTTCACGCCGATGTAATGGCTTCGCCCCAAAAGGCTGAGCCGTAATTTAAAATAAAAGGTCAAAGTTTGTTCGTAGCAATACTTACGGTGCTCTTACTAGTGCACTCGCAAGCTGTATATTTTTGACTGAGACGTTATTACATTTTCCTAAACTATTTATACAAATTTTCACATTACAAAAATGGTCACACACGATGTGACCCTTTTTCCATGTTCTCATTCTAAAAGTATTCTAAAAGCAATAACTGTCACATATCTCAATTTACAAAATATTCAATACCCAAAACAAAACATTCAACCACAATATTCATTCCTCATTACCTCATGACATTAGTCACTATTGCATTGTTTTCATTCGACATCGAAAACAATGCAATCACATATGATGCATTCGCATTTGCTTTGGTTTAGCCGCTATGCCACTTGAGAAGACTCGTGCCATAGGGTAAACAGATACATGTAGTGACATAATATTCATGTAGGTCGTGTATCCTCATTCATTGAGTCACACCACGTGTAGTCCGTAAATGAGTATACGTGAAATACGATACTCTCCAGAATGGATGAAGCGCGACATTGGTAATTATCCATGCACATGTTTTGTGTGGATAATTGTGTCAGCTTAAGAATGCTTATGGAATGTTTTATGGAATGCTATGAATGTTCTACGGGTTTGTATTTGCATATGATGAGAATGCGTATTTGCATATTCAAAGTGAAATGCAATTTACGTAATGTATGTATGTACTACATAAGCATTACATTTTATTAATAAAATTCGGTTTCGTGCATAGACTACCACGAGTCCGTTTAGAGAAGTCGCTTCTTTGGACTCAATTTTATATCACTCTGGCACACATTTCGACCGGAACGTTGGAGATTTCACGTTAGACGTTGTCTTTGAACTCGTTTAAAGTTGCTGGCTTATTGACACAGGCCAGTGACGTGATATAGCCCCATAAAAAGAAATCCAATGGCGTGAGATCGCATAAACGAGGCGGCCATTCAACCAGACCATTTGTCGGGATAACACGTTCACCAAATTCGCCTTTCAATAAATCGCGTGCTGAGTGGCTAGTGGCACCGTCTTGTTGAAACCACATATCGTTGATATCAAGTTTATACAATTTTGGCCACAAATAGTCTTCCAAGATAACACGATAGCGCTCTCTATTGATGATAACATGACGGTCGTTTTCATGCACGAAGCAAAGGCCCAATCGCACCTCCGGCATGAAAACCGCACCAAACATTAATTTTTTGCGGATGCAACGGTGTCTCAAGAAGCACATGTGGGTTTGTCGCTGACAAATAATGCATATTTTGTTTATTAACAAAGCCATTGAGCCAGGAATGAGCTTCATCGCTGAAGTTGATTTAGCGTTCTTAAAGTTGCGACCACTGACTGAGAATTTCGGTAGAAATTTTTAATAATTTCCAAGCGTTGCTGGTTCTTGAACTTAACTAACATTTTAACATTGACAGTTAATTTAAAAAGTTTAAGGGTGCGTTCATATAAAAATACAAAATCGTTATGTCCCTAATGGAAAACCCTAAAGTCAAATGCGCTTTATTCAATACTTCTTCTTCTCTTTAGCACTACAGCCCCTTTCGGGCCTTCACTACCTGCAAATAGCGCCTCCAACTGTCTCGGTCCGTTGACCGCGTCTTCCAATTCCGAAATCCGAGCAACGATGAACTGTCTTCATCAACCGAGTCAGACCAGTTTCCCCTCTGGCCGCCGGCCTTCAGTTCTCCCAACGAATACCTTCTTGGGTATCCGTTGTTCGTCCATACGATTCATGTGTCCAGCCCATTGCAGCTTCCGCAGTCTTACAATCCTTGAGACCTCCGGTTTGTCAAAAATTTCATACAGCTCATGGTTGTATCGAATTCGCCATTGGTCCCCGTCTAGCTTCGCTCCGATTATTCGCCTCAGGACCCGTCGCTCAATGGCGTTCAATATATTTGCGGATGCTTGGGTTAGGGTCCATGTTTCTCACCCATAGCATAACACAGGTCTTATCACAGATTTGTATACTTAGAGCTCTGTTTTCCGGTGTATGCATCTGGTCTTCAAGATCGTCAATACTGAATAGAATATTTTATTTGCGAGCTGTATTCTTCGGCATATTTCGTCTCTTTCATTGCCCGTTTTCATTATTTTGGCGCCTAAATACACAAATTTGCTAACATTCTCGATACTGTATTCGCCAAGTGTGATATTTTGTGTATTTGAGGTATTTTTCCTCGACTGTGTCATAAACTTTGTTTTATTTTCGTTGATTTGTAGCCCTACTAGTTTTGCTTCACTGTCGAGTTTCAGGAAGAGTTCTTTGGCAGTTGTTAATGACCGTGATAGAATGTTGATGTCGTCCGCATAGGCCACATATCGACAGGTAGCTTCCGTATCGACAGGTAGCTTCCGTATGACGTACTTCAGAACCAAATTGAATAGCAATGCGGCCAGCCCATCTCCCTGCTTTAGTCCGATATTTGGGTCAAAGGCGTCGGTGAGTTGGTTATTGATGCGGACTTGGGAGGTTGTCAGCGTCATTGTCATTTTGGTAAGATGGACTCATTTGGCTGGGGTGCCAAAGCCAAGCATTATTTGGTACAGTACGTTATAATCAATACTGTCGTATGCTTGCTTGAAGTCAACGAAAATTTGGTGTACGTCTATGTTGAACTCCCAGCATTTTTCAAGTACCTTGTTGTGTAACTCTACATATTTTTATATTCACTTAAAGATAAATACATTTCACATGAGCATAAATTCTAATTGACATATTTGTATAAATACATTTCATAGGAACATAAATTTTAATTGCAAGAATCTATTTCGAGCAATTCAAATAGTAATAAATATAACCCAAACTTATATTTCAACGCGCACATAAAATTCTTATCGTAAGAAACATTTTATGAAAATTAAAGTCAAGTTCAAATAATTATTTTGTAACATGATCACTTGATTTTAATTCGAATGCATCGTTCATTGCATTCTTCATACAGACCTTTTCTGTGTAATGCGATACTAGTCGCGTGCTGAAGATAAACAAGTATATGCATTTTCATTCATGCGATCTGATATTACGACGTGCTATGCCGTAATGACGCATCTGTGAAATTGTCCTTATGTTTCGATAGACAATTAAAGGAATGTGAATGCATATGCTTGTGAACTGACCAAGTCAAGAATAAGGTCAAGTGGTTTCGGGTTTGTTTAAGGTGTGAAGAATGTAATGAGGATGTTGACACTTGTCGTGGAGTAAAAATTTATGAACAATAAATGAACGAAGAATTATGTTTTGAAATTGAAGTGTTGAAAGTAGGTTTTGGGTTTAGGAAAATTTATGACCAATATTTTAAGTAGGTTTACGAACTAATATTTTTGTATGTGTAATAATTTAAGTAGAGCATGACTTCTAGAAAATGATATAAATACCGTTGTGAATTTTAGAGAAAATACAGTTATACTTTTGACTTTCAACTTGCACTTTTCTCTGCGTGATAACGCTGTTTGAATTCGAAGTTATAATTGTCTACGCAATAACTTATCGTTGCGCTTACGTCTAGACTGCAAAAGAATTTAATACTCATTGGCAGTCTTAGTAACAGTAGCGTAGTGGACACTATGTCCTCGCTATTTTATCTGCGGCCCAGCCGCTTGGCTAGGTAGGTTTTTTTAAACTTGATTAAATATTCTTGATCCCACTAAAACCTACATCCACACATAGTGAGGAACAAGAACGCGTGCAAGAACGCGCATCTTTACATGGCGATCCTGCTTGTCCGGATTTGGACGCGTTAGACCTTATTGCTAACCAAGAAGAGTTCGACGCTGTTTTCGAGAGGTGCTGTAGAGTAATAGAGGAGTATCACAACTCACCTCATGGAGGACACCTAGGAATTCGCAAAACATTGTTAAAACTAAAACAACGATACTGTTGGAAGAATATGAACAGTATGGTTAAAATCCATATCAAAAATTGTGCAGCTTGCCTAACTAACAAACAAGTAAGGCATACAAAAGAGAGGATGGTTGTAACAGATACACCATCAACAAGCTTTGAGACTGTACAAATAGATACTGTAGGTCCATTAAGAATCTCGAATAATTACCGATACATATTAACACTACAATGTGAGTTAACTAAATTTGTCGTTGCTTTCCCAATAGAGAATAAGGAATCAAAAACTATAGCGGTAGGTTTAGTAGAAGAGTTTATATTAAAGTATGGACACTTTAAAATACTTAAGTCTGATTTAGGAACTGAGTTCACCAATAGACTTATGGGCGATATATGCAACTTATTAAAGATAAAACAAATTTTTTCTACTCCATACCATCACCAAACGCTAGGTTCGGTTGAAAGAAACCATCGGGTTCTCAATGAATACATGTATTCTTTTGCTGATGATCAGCAATGGGATAGATGGATTCCGTACTACACCTTTGCGTACAACACTACACCTCATATAGATACCAATTATACACCTTATGAATTGGTATTCGGCAAATTGCCTTACCTTCCAAATGATTTAATTGAGGATGGTGAAAAGATTTACAATCTGGATGATTATGCTAATGAACTCAAAGTAAGATTAAAAATGTCTATTTCAAAGTCTAGGAAGATAATAGAAAATTTGAAAGCAAAGAGGGTTAAAGAACAAGGTCGTACAAACCCTATACACATAAATATTGGAGATCTTGTATTAGTAAAGAATGAGAACCGTAGAAAACACCAACCCCCTTATAAAGGTCCATATAAAGTAATAAATGTTGAAAATAGCAATGTTTTAATTGATATAGACGGACTCCAAAAATCAATACACAAGAATAGAATAAAACCATATAATGTAATCATTCAATAAATGTTAATAATAAGAAATTAAATTTATTGCGAACCGTATAGTGTAATTGTACAAAACATGTAACAATATTGTATGGAACATATTGCATTTCTATGTATAAGTGAACTATATATATAAAATTTTTTTTTTTTTTTTTTTTTAGATTCGTATTAATATATTGTATAAAATTTCAATATATCAACACTCATCTAGAGGATTAGGGTGTTGTGTAACTCTACATATTTTTATATTCACTTAAAGATAAATACATTCCACATGAGCATAAATTCTAATTGACATATTTGTATAAATACATTTCATAGGAACATAAATTTTAATTGCAAGAATCTATTTCGAGCAATTCAAATAGTAATAAATATAACCCAAACTTATATTTCAACGCGCACATAAAATTCTTATCGTAAGAAACATTTTATGAAAATTAAAGTCAAGTTCAAATAATTATTTTGTAACATGATCACTTGATTTTAATTCGAATGCATCGTTCATTGCATTCTTCATACAGACCTTTTCTGTGTAATGCGATACTAGTCGCGTGCTGAAGATAAACAAGTATATGCATTTTCATTCATGCGATCTGATATTACGACGTGCTATGCCGTAATGACGCATCTGTGAAATTGTCCTTATGTTTCGATAGACAATTAAAGGAATGTGAATGCATATGCTTGTGAACTGACCAAGTCAAGAATAAGGTCAAGTGGTTTCGGGTTTGTTTAAGGTGTGAAGAATGTAATGAGGATGTTGACACTTGTCGTGGAGTAAAAATTTATGAACAATAAATGAACGAAGAATTATGTTTTGAAATTGAAGTGTTGAAAGTAGGTTTTGGGTTTAGGAAAATTTATGACCAATATTTTAAGTAGGTTTACGAACTAATATTTTTGTATGTGTAATAATTTAAGTAGAGCATGACTTCTAGAAAATGATATAAATACCGTTGTGAATTTTAGAGAAAATACAGTTATACTTTTGACTTTCAACTTGCACTTTTCTCTGCGTGATAACGCTGTTTGAATTCGAAGTTATAATTGTCTACGCAATAACTTATCGTTGCGCTTACGTCTAGACTGCAAAAGAATTTAATACTCATTGGCAGTCTTAGTAACAGTAGCGTAGTGGACACTATGTCCTCGCTATTTTATCTGCGGCCCAGCCGCTTGGCTAGGTAGGTTTTTTTAAACTTGATTAAATATTCTTGATCCCACTAAAACCTACATCCACACATAGTGAGGAACAAGAACGCGTGCAAGAACGCGCATCTTTACAACCTGCTTGACTGTGAACAATTGGTCTGTTGTTGATCTACCTGCCCTAAAACCACGTTGATACTCCCAAATAATACTGTTGGCGTATGATCCGATTTTATATTCTAAGATTTTTGAAAATATTTTGTACGCCGTACAAAGTAATGATATGCCTCTATAATTTTCGGACTGTAGCTTGACACCTTTTTTTGTGGATAGGGAATAAAATTGATTGGCTCCACTCTTTCGGCATATGTTCTTGTTGCCAAATATACTGGATGACTTTGTGAATAGCTTGATGAACACTACTGCCAACAAATTTGATGAGCTCCACTGGAATTTCATCAATGCCCGGCGCTTTATTATTCTTTTGGGCTTTCACGGTGGAACAAATTTCATCCAGAGTTGGTGGGGCCAACGGAAGCTCTCCACAGACATCTATAAACTCCGATGTTCTGGAGCTATGCGGAGGATTAAGGAGGTTCTTGAAATATGATGCCCATCTTTCCTCAATCTTGGTTTCATCAGCGATAATGTTGCCGCTGTCATCACGACAGAGCATGGTTTTGGGCTGATAACCATGTTTCATGTACTTTGTATGCTTGTCTTGTATTATTGCTCGCTAAACTAACATCTATACTTCTCAATTGGTCGTCATAGTATTTTCTTTTCTTAATCCTAATTATCTTATTCGCTACTCTTCTTAGATTTTCATATTTTCATATTCAATATTAATCGTTATAAATTTTAGATGAATATAAAGCAAATTCCAAACAATAACAATATTAAAACTTAATGACCCAAATGGCTCTCTAAAGTCATACGTTATCAGTTAATCACATTTTATCAAAAAAACTATAGCAAATTCAAATTAATTAAGATTATTACATATTTGATGATTTGATTGGAAAAAGAAGAGAAAACAAACCAACGCTATTCCAAAATTATTTATAATTTTAACACAACAGTGAACTTTGATCCTACACCTAATATGTTATAACCTAATTCTAATGAAATTCAATCAAAAACTTTATCTTATGCTAAAAAATTCGATCACAATATCACTAACATACGCGTTTAACCTTATCTCTAAACTTAATACAATAAACATAACATATACCTTAACTATCCCTAATTTTTAACATAAGTAAATAACAATCCTAAATGTAGCAATAATGAGCTGAAACTCAAAAACTAAGTAACGAAAAACACAAAAACTGAAAATAAACACGAATAATTTAGATGTTGTCATTCAGCCACCAATACCTAGATTGCTCCGTCTCAGCTCGATCAGCTTCAATGAATCTAGCAAATGAGTATCTCCATTGAAATGTTGGTCTCATGAACTCAAATTCGGAGGATATTTTATCTTTTTATCAGTGGCCCATCTATAT
This sequence comes from Odontomyia ornata, assembly GCA_963969285.1. NCBI lineage: Eukaryota > Metazoa > Arthropoda > Insecta > Diptera > Stratiomyidae > Odontomyia > Odontomyia ornata. The sequence continues at coordinate 120,674,684 of OZ017742.1, read as the reverse complement.
TTGTGATATATGAGTGGGACGCCGTCAGAATCAAAAACATATCGATTTATGTCCAAATATACGAATGCTTCTGAAGAAAATAAGCCATTAGCGAGGCAAGTCGCAATATATCCGTCTGTAGGGTAGAACGGCTGTGAATTCCAAGGGTTTTCACTCACAGTTACAGATCTTGAGATATAATTCCGAGGAAGTTTCAATATGAAGATATCGACTCTCGTCACTTAGCAGTTTGATAAATTCTTCTGTTCGATATTTCATGTTTCCAATCCGTCTCAGGCTTTCTGTACAAACCAGTACATGCACGAAGACATTTTCTTTCGATAACTCTTAATTTTTCCATTGTACTACCACTCTGGTTGTACCAGATCTGACATCCATATGTCGAAACTGGCCTAGCCCGAGTCTTATAACAGATAATTTTGACCTTTTGATCAGTGTATCTGGATGAAAGAGTCTTCGTAGGGCCATCACTACTTTTTGTGCCTAACTGAGCATAATTTTGACATATTCAGTACAGTACAGATACTGATCGAGATGAACACCGAGGCATCGAACACAGAATTTATGTGGAACCCGTTCTGAACTACCCTCGTTAGCCATGATGAGGAAATCCTTTCAATTACGTTTCAGGTCTTGACTGACCCCCTGTAGTGTTGTCCAAAGCAAGATTGTTTCGCACTTCTGTGCATTGATTTTCATTCGCCAATTGTCAGTGTACAACTGCACATCATTGAACATTTTTTGGAGATTGCTCTGAACTCTTGTAGCTTTTCGGTCTGGCGTATAGATGATCAGATCATCAGCAAACGCTATCAATAATCACGATGGCGAGAAGTTAGAATCAAAGCCGTTCAATAGCTTGCGAATGAATATTGAGAAGAGCAGAGGCGCAGTAATTGTTCCCTGCTGTAGACCATTCAAGACCTTGCATTCGCGCATTGTTGTCAGATTTCCATCAATTACAACAAACGACGGCGACAAGGTGTCTGGGGAACCTGTCCTGAAGGAGTTTAAAAATTAATCCATCTCACCACACCTTATCGAAGGCTTTCTTAGTTTTTCAACACATGTGTGATGTTAGTTTCCAACAGATGTGTGAGGTCACTTTCGTTATCACATGTATAGTGGAATACCTGGCACGAAAACCACATTGGCAATTCGGCATCAACTCATATTTCTCAATGTGGGCGTTTAATGCTTTGTTCAGTATCACTTCAAACACCTTGCTGATGTTAGGCAGCAAGCTGATTGGGCAATAGCTTTTGAGGCGTGAAGAATCTTTTCCTTTCTTCAAGATCAGAAATACCTTAGCCTCACTCACTCATTCACCTTAGCCTCACTCACTCCAACAAAATAAAATTTGATAACAGTCAACTAGAATGAGTTTAACAACAAAATCAGCTCCTCTAAACACGGTCTTCCCCCGAAAAAGCATTAAACACTTTCAAATCTCTAATAAGACCGGTAATAGAAACAAATCTAACTAACATTATACACGCTCCCAAATACTTTCTAAATAATTCTCCCAAATACTTTCCAAACAAGATAGACAGCCTGAAGGACAAAGCCAGAAAACGTTGCCTCGGGGTCCTTATAACAGCACCAAATATACTAGAACTTGCCCCAGGCAAAGAATTACCAGCTATACTAAGAGCTGGACAACTCCTTGCCAAGGAAATTGGAAAAAAACTTATACCGCAAAAACTTCAGAGAAACGATCGGGGAAAGCCAAAAAAACTCCAATTATACCCAAATATACCGAAAATATGCCAACTTCTACAACAACACCTATTTTGGATCTGCTCAACCTAATCCGCACAACATAAAATTTTAATCTGACAATTTCATGAACAACATCCCCAACAATTTCACTAAATAAACTATGAAAACTTCAGCACTCGATTGAAACAGTCTTACAGAACCTTACTGCAAATAATGCAAACATATTCTTCATAGACGCGGCTAAAAACAAACTGGGTAGTGGTATAGCCACACAAAAAAGACAGTAAAATACTGCATAAACACAGACTCTACTATTGTCAATGCCGCACTAAAAGCTATACCTGAAGCTATAAATTACGTGGAACCTAATCCTAAAAATAACCTAGCCATTTTCACTGACTCCAAGTACGCAATAAACGAAATCACAAACAACACAAATCACAAAATAATCACAGAAAATCAGAAAAACCCTTAATAACAGACAAAACCCCCTACCCATTCACATAGTATCCACACCTTCCATTTACCCTGTGTTGCACACTTTTTGAATTTTCCCAGGGACCGATCAGCTGAGCCGGGGCACGTTAGCTGAGCCGAGGCCTGTCGTATTCAAAAAACAAACTAAAAGGCAATTAAAATTTCCGACGCACGTGTTCTTTTACGCATTTCAGAACATGGGAGTGCTGCCAGATCCGAATAAAAAACTAAAAGATTGCATGCGTCAAATTTGGTTCTGTTTCTGCAAAGTTATTGTTTTTTTGAGATCTGGTAACCCTGAAATCTCTCATCGAAGCACATGTTTAGATTCGCGCCAATCCTCGCGTTAGCATTTACGTACCTACCTGCTACCGAAGATTTATGGTCCGCTCTTCGGCTTGTGTTCGGATTTTTCTGAAGGCTAGATTGAGTGTAGGTACTATGTGAGTATACTATGCTCCCAACTACTCTTACACTGAATACCGAAATCGGAAAAATTTCACAGCTTCGAATTGGTTGACAAAGCAGCTAATAACGGAAGGTCCAGAGGTTGATTCATTTCTAGAATGGGATGACTCTAATAAAAAAATCAACGACTCCATAAACAAAGAAACAGCAAAACCTAGCATAGAAGAACAGAACAAAACCTTCACTATTTCGCCCGAAATAGTAATACGCAAAAACAAATTAATGGAATTCTCCTCAACAGAGCCTATAATCACAGGAGGTTTAAAAAAGCTACAATAGTCCAACCCTAAGGGTGTAAGTGCTGTGATATCACAGATGATCTTGAACACAGAATCCTAAATTGTAAATACTTTGAAACTCTAAGAAATAAGTACGAAATCTTTCAAAATAACAATCCTATTGTAATGATTTCCATTTAAAACATCACGAAAGGAAATCTGTACCGACCTCTCATCGGTTCTAGACGTGAAGTCTTGGAACGTGACAACGGACTGTACCCTTCAGGTCAACAAGTCCAGACACCCTCAGTCTACTCCGAGGTGGATGCTGGCTAGCTAGCTCGGAGAGGAGCTCGGCCGCGGGTCTTACGCAAGCAGACTAAGTCCGGCATACAAAAATTCAGCCACCGGTTCACATGCCCGATTTACTAACGCGTCAAAAATACAACCATATGGAAACGGAACGTATCTTTACTTTATTCCGTATTTCTTCCATACATCCAGCTAACAACAAAAACTGTACCTAATTCGGCGTTCCCGAAAATCACCGACGCGGTACCGAAAAATATCCTCCTCTAACGCGAACTTCGAAACAACCTACTCTATTAAAAAATCGTAAAGCAAATTATGGTACCGCGTACCGAACGCGACGCGAAACCGGCCATCCGCGGATTACTCGAACCCTACCCTCGTAACGGCATACTCACCGTTTGTTGACATTCCTGCTGGAAAAGAAGGGTTTGCTGGAAAGGAAAGACGTTATTTTTAGCAATTCATATTATTTTATTCTAACACATTTATCAAAAATAATAAAAGTGATTTTTAGCATGACAAACATAAATATTATTTCTTCGTCTAAATATTATAATAATATAATAATCACTATCATTCATTAAAATTCCGGATGCGATATTACGAAAACTCTACTATTCAACTTATCATTGCATAACGATTACGTTTCAACTAATAGGTTTAATTTATTTGCTTCACATCCACCCGAAATTTTTGTTTTTCGCTTTTACTTTTGTAGGCGATGAATATTTATCTTTTGGTTACATGTATACATTACAAATTTCATTTAGGACAAGATTGAGCGTACAGTTTGTTAGTTTTTGTTTAAATGTGAGTTTTCAAGAAGCTTGTAGCAACATTAGTTGCAGGTTATTGAATTTTTAATTTTAGTTACTCTTCAATACTGTTGAAGGGTTCAATTGGGTTCACGATTCATACTCAATAGTTTCACATTGCATTACAATACAAAGTCATATGTTTACAGTTCAATCTTTTTTCTTTCTTTTCAGAATGAATACAAATCTGTATGTTAAATAATTTGTGCAACAAAGTTAAGGTGCAAAATGATGGGAGAGATTGTACCTTAGCAAATTGTGATTAAATACAATGAAAAGAGATCGGACGAGGATTGAGATTCGTTGCTACCAAATATTTCAATATAATGATCAACGATAACAATCATACTTATTGCTAAGGGTCACACTACGTACCCTAGTCCGATAAAAAGACGCCTTGTGGATGAAACAAGCATACAAATATAAAGGACGATAAGAGTATAGGCGGAGAAATACCGCAAAACGAATATAAAAAACTATGGAAAATTCTACTTGTTCTTCGGCAATAGTCCGTTTTTCGTAATCACTATTGCGTACAATATCTGTTTGCGTACAATATCTGTTTGCGTACAATATCTGATCATGATTGGCATTCTTTCATTTGATCGATCAAAATTAGGTTGAATAAATGTTGTAATTTTATCGATAATCTATCGGTGGACTAACTAAACAAGCAAAAAAAACAAAGGTCGAAGTTTCATTTCTTTTATCTTCTGTTCATCTGATATTATTTCTGCTTTCCTCTCGCAAACGTATTGGGTTGAGTTCCTACGTCTAATTATGATTACTATTGAACCTGATCAACTATAGGTAATGCTGATCGCATAATACTAATAATAATAAATGAATGAAAAACGAGGTAATGATATGGCAATAGATAAATTTGACACCTGTAGTTGTCGAGGACCCTATGCCTAAACCGTTACATAGATGCTGAAACTGTCTCTTTGGAAGTGCTTTGGTAAATATATCAGCTAGCTGCTGATCCGTAGGAACATATTCTACTGATATTTCCCCACTCTCCACAGTTTCGCGAACATAGTGATACTTAATGTCTATATGCTTGGTTCGCTTATAGAACTCCGGATTTTTGATTAATCAGATTACACGTTGGTTGTCTACTCGCAGAACTGTCGCAGTTACCGGTAGACACCTGAGATCGTTTAACAATTTTTTCATCCAAATGGCCTCTTTCGCAGCCGCGACGTACTCAGCCTCCATTGTGCTGAGTGTGACTAGCTTTTATCATTGAGACGACCATGTCACAATCCCGTTCGATAGACAAAACGCATACCCCGTGGTAGATCAACGCGTCTCCACGTCACTTGCAAAATCCGAGTCTGAAAACCCCTGTAACTCCGAGCTACTCCCGCCGCTTTTGTACATTATCCCGACTTTCGTTGTTCCGACCAGGTACCGGTAGATTCGTTTCACCACTTGCCAGTAGCTCTCGTGGTGATTGCTAAGAAATTTACTGACTGAATTCACCGAATATGCGATATCCGGCCGCGTCACAACCGCAAGAAACATTAACGAGCCCACTGCTTCTCGAAACGGTACCGCACTTGAGTTTTCATCGTCGCGATCGTTTGGAACTAGTCGCGAATGCGGATCGGCAGGCACACTTGCCACTTTTGCATCGATCATCTTAAATTTATTGAGAATTTCCTTTACATACGCTTGTCGATGCAAGAACATGATTTTGTTTACTCGATTTTGTTCTATTTGTACCCCGATAAATAACTTTCCATCCCCGACCGTAATTTCGAACGCGTTACGCAATGATTTGATTACCAACTCAAGGGCTTTACTTGTTTTTGCTGCGATGAGTCCGTCATCTACAAAAAGCGCTAAAATACATCTGCACCGTCTATTCGTCCTTGAAAGATACACTTGTCGGCTTCTGTTTCGCGAAACTGATATTTCACTAAGAACTCACGAAACTTTTCGTTCCAGCACCTGGGTGCTTGTTTCAAGCCGTACAAGGACTTGTTCAATTTACACACGAAACCACGTTTGTCTTCTTTCTTGACGTTGAGCCCTTCCGGAATTTCCATGTAAATCAATAGAACTCTCAGCTAGTCGTATCTCATGACTGGCGAGAAGGTCTCCGTGTAGTCGTGCCCCTCTTTTTGTTGAAATCCTCGTGCACAAAGTCTCGCTTTGTACCGATATACGTCACCTGACGTGTCTCGTATAACGTTGAATACCTATTTCGAATCTATGGGCTTTCGATCCGTTTTCCTTGGTACGATTGAACAAGTCTCGTTCTGCTCGTGCGCGTTGAACTCGTCCTGAATTGCCTCGGCTCAATTTTCTGCCTCGGTACTGTTCATCGCCTCCTGAAATGTGTTTGGCGGATTATATTCAGCGAAGTCGAACTCATACCTTATCGGTCGTCGGATGTTTGCACGACCCCACAATTGTCTGTCATTATCCGGTTGATTTTGATCTTCTTCTCGAGGATCTTCTGGTTGTTCGTTTCTATCAGGTTCTTCCTGGAATTCTAGCTCCTGTTGCTGCTCGACGGGCTCTGCCACATCTTCGTTTTCGACCGCTGGAAGAATTTATTCGAATTATTTTCCTTTTTCTGCCCCAAGTTGCGACTTCTCGTTGAATGTGACGTCTCTCGTTACAGATATTTTCTTGTTCTGTGGATTGTACAAACAGTAATTCATCGAGTCGTTCTGATACCCAACTTAGATTAACTTTGTAGCCTTTGGATCTAACTTCTTTCGAAATTGTTTGTCGATATGCATGTACGCATCCGATACGAACACTCCAAAATGGGACACATCTGGTGTTTTTCCAAACTAGATCTCTTCTGGCATTTTCTCTTTACCGGCAGCCAGAACTCAGTTGAGCACGGTCACTACTGTACCGCCTGCTACCGCCCATAGCGACAGAGGAAGTTTTTTTGCCGTTATTATCATGCGCGCACTCTCGATGATCGTTTTGTTGTCGCGCGCGGCTTTCCCGTTCTGCTGAGGAGTGTAAGGTGCCGTGTTTACCAGCTCGATACCACGAGCCTCGAGATATTGCTTCATTTCACGGTTGCAATACTCTCGTCCATTGTCCGTACGTAACACCTTCATCGGCTTGCCGAATTTGTTGTCGATCAACCTTTCGTTTTTCTTGAAAATATCGAAAACAACAGACTTGTGTTTCATGAAGTAAACATACCGAAATCCTGATGCGTCATCCTTGAAGGTTCTGCAGAATCTTGCACCACCTATGGACTCTGTTGAAAATAGTCCGCATACGTCCGAATGTATGTGTTCTCCCGGTTTAGTGTTCCTTTTTGTCTCGTTCTTTTTGAACAGTAGCCTATGTGCTTTTCAGAAAGCACACCTCGAATTAGCCCTTTTTGCGTCATTTTGCGAAAAATTTTGTTGTTTACGTGTCCCATTCGTTCGTGCCAGACACTCAAGTTGACAGTTGACATATTCGCTTCTCTCGCAACACTTGGTTTTTTCACCTTAAAGAGCATTCGGTAAATCTGATCGTCTTGTTGCACACCGACACCATAAACTTCACCATCACGGTTAATTGTTACTAGTTTTCCTCTAAACAATACATTGAAACCTTTTTCAGTGCATACGCCGATTGAAAACCAGTTCTTTCGAATTTTTGGAACGTAGAGCACGTTTTCGATTCGAGCTTCACACCATTTACCGTTCACTAGTCTATCGATGAGCACAGTGCCACTACCGGTAACGTCGCACACGCCATTGTCCCCGAGCGATATCGAATCGCCACTGCTTGGTTCGAACTCACTGTACCAGTCCCGTCGGTAAGCGATATGCCTGGACCCACCGCTGTCGGTAATCCAGACATCGCTTGTGTCGAATGCCATGAGTCGTTCTACAACCTCACTACTCGGCACTGTCTCTGATTTCACTTGTCGCTATTTTTGTTCCCTTGTCGAAGCGACGAACGCACAGTCGCGAGGGTTTTCACCGGCATTGTCCTCGTCCCTTTCCTTTTTCCGGCAATCGCGAGTTAGATGCCCCTTCCTTTTACAATAGAAACACTCGACACTCGTATTTCTACTTTCGCGGTTTTTCTCACTGTTATTGTTTTGATTCGCGGTGAACTTTTTCTTCTTGTTCCCGCCAAGACTAACAGCGGCTAACGCTCGAGTGAAGTCATCGCAACCTTCAAGTCTTCTTTCTTTCTTTAATAATAGATTATCAAGGGTTTGACTTTCTTCGGGTACACTATCCCATGCTGTCTGGAGAGCATTATACTTTACCGGTAGGCTCTCAAGTACCTTCGCCATTATGGCCGTGTCTGAAACCACTTCTCCCAGATCGTTCAGCTGAGACGCCATATTTTGTACCTGGGAAACGTGGTGTTAAACCGACTCGTTTGGATCCATGCGATGTCCGTGGAGCTTCTGTAGCAAGAGCATCTTGTTCGACGCTGATTTTTGCTCATGAATTCTCAATTTGTCCCACATTCGTTCGCTGTAGTGCAGTTAAGCATACAGTCGAGCTGAGAGTCCTCTATCCACGAGGAAACTATGCACATGGCCGTCGCGTTGTCTTTCACACACTTTTTGCCATGGGCCGAGTTTGCGTCTGCCGGCATCGCTCGCGTATCCGTAACGATGTCTTGTAACGCCTTCGCGGAAAGCATCGAGTTCATTCGAAAATTCGAGCCATGATGTTCTTTATCAGAGTTGATTCCGCCATTATCGTTCGATTGTTTTCCCGTACACGTTTACCGGCACACTACAATGGCGACCAAGTGTCGACCACCCAGGAAGAAAAAATCGACATAACCGTTTTCTCTCTATCGTTCTCTGACTTCGATAATCGGTTGGTACGTAGGCTGCTTGCCTGGGCCCATAACCTGTCGAGACTATCGAAGGGACAGAGGGACGATAGGTTTGAAGAGAAAGATAACTTTGAATATATATATGAGTAAGTTTTATTTGTTTTACATAAAGGAACTTCTTATTGCATACGTCTCGTGGGCAACAGTCACAGACCAACTAACGAAAAATTTCTGGTGATGCAAGTAGTGCGCTCCGGCGCCTTAATAATAGGTTTCGCTCACGCATGCGCGGTGAGCTTATCGACGTACGATAACTTTACTTCTCAACATTCCGGATCCGAGATAAATATTGAGACAATATGGAGTGTCATATTCAGTTATAATGTTTGTTCCCTTTATACCCTTAAGTAGTTTAACCATGGATACAGTCCTTGCGCATCGGTCTTCCAAAATTATGAACGGGAATGCACAGAAAATGTTTAAGTAGCCTCGTTTATATGTCACATAGCGTCAAATGTACGCCGCAAATACGACTTTGTTGCGCCCTTCTTTCGGGTGAAAAATTTATGCGATACTTCTGTAAGGACTCCGACACGCGTTTGCTCTCCGTGCTCTTAGTTCCAAGACTCAGACTATGCACATTCTACCGTTGTTTATAATTGAATTACAATTTCGTTTTGCATTGGTTTTACATAGAAGGATGAATGATTTGAGATGCTGTCGTTAATCGATATAAATATGCTTTTTTAATGGCTGGGGATAATTTTTCACGTGGTATGTTACTATGTTTTCTTTAAGGCGTCTCTATCACGTTGCGAATACGAAAACCGTTGCTGAATAATCAGTACTGAGTTTGTTCCGCCATCTGCGTTTGGATTGTCGAAAGAACGGGCATATAAGGTTATATCTAATTGTACCAGCTGACAACTCCTCATCGTACGACCCAACCAACTCGGAACTTTCGACGATGACATTCAGCTGACGAACGCTCTCCGGCGTAAGGACATTGTTTCCCGTTTGCCGCGCTCGTCGGGGAGGACTGTAGGTCAATTTCACAGGCCGCACAAATACAATGTTGCCTTCCTTCTACTTGTAAGCCACGAATTCATTTCCGCATTAAAAATCTTGCAATTTGCCCATTCATTACTCGCGCGAGAACGCCATATCGTGTCGACTGGCTTTTTGCACGTGGAACTTTTGTGTGTAGCACTTGCCTTTGGTTTAAAAACTTTTTCACCTAGCTAGCTCTCCTTCACAAGTAATATAAATCCCGATTGACAACTAGGGTCGGATAATACACTCAACTTCCGCCAAAGAGCACAGAAACTACCACGTCTTACACGACACTAGGATTGGCGGCCATCTTGTCCGGAGTCTTCAGATTTCCCATTCCACCACAACTTTCCACTTCCTCCCAGCTGTCAAAAGGCGGTTCAGTGGCAGCGAGTGGTTAAAGGGTCGTTCCTGAACCGTCGACGTCAATATAGACCTGCGGATCGTTGTAAGTGGCATAAGGCAGATTCATTACACTTTATCAAATTTTTTTAACAAGAACAATGAAAAAGCACTCACTCAGTTAATAGCCTTTCTTGAAGAAGCAAACATAGAACTTTAAAACCTTGCGAATAATCCTTTCAATTTCCAGAACTAACATTTAATGCCCCAATAGAAACGCTTAATCATATTATCTAGTAACCATTGCAAACTAATACTAACAAACTAAGCTAATAACATCACACAGTCAATAAAGAAAAACTAACAAAAAGCCATAGCCGATACACACCTAACATAGGTTAGACAGAAGAAAATAAAATATTTTTTTCATTTATAGCATTTGCAATACCTGGAGGAGCCCGAGGTGTCCCCCAGCGATGAGAAGCCGTCGGGCTCCTCCATGCCCTCGACGAAAAAAGTTTCTTCTTTTTTGAACTTTTTGAGACTTCCTCGCAAGTAAAATCGAGAAACTCGATAAATTGCTCGAATAATTCGACTACTTACTAATTTTTTTTTTTTAATTAACTTCTAATTGGCGTTTTAAAAACTATTGTAATTTTTAAAAATAATTGGTTGAAGCGATTAAAAACACGTCTATACGCAGCGACTGCTAGACGTTCGAGTTCCTATAACAGGAAAGAAGGAGGAAAAATAAATGTGTGAAAAATGGATTAAATTTTACTCTGTATTGGGGCAATTGCTTCCAAATTCAAGATTTTGTTCGCAATAAATGTGCAATTTTAGTCCTTACGCCCTACTGTATAAGTACCAATAGAAATAGAGTGTTGACTCTTCTGCTCGTTCATCGTTTTCAGGAAATATTGATCAGCCATAGTTCTGCACTACTTTTACCAATTGAATAGGATTTTGTAAATTTTTGGTTATCTTCTTGATAGATATATTGGAACAGGCTTCTTCTTGATAGATATATTGTCAAAGTATCCTGCTTTGTTCGTATAAGAGTTGCCAGCAATGCCTAGATATTCTGAAATCTATTTAATTGTTACCGCCGGCAGCGCTCCTTGTGCCCATTTTAGACACTATGAAAGCAGATGACAGATTGAAGTAACAATTGCGTTTGTTTTGCTCGTGATTTCGTGCTGTCCTCTTAGTAATAGTTAAAATTCAGTTCCATAAGTTAAGACGCAGCATTATCACTGCATAAAATACATTGAGTAAATCTCTCTCAACCTCAGAATGTTGCGCCACATTTCGGTAAAAATATTTTAAGATTTCGTCCATCACTGGAAAATTGCATAACCTTTTTCCACAAACATTTTCAGAAACTACGTTGCATGCCTGGAGTCCTTCCTGCTCGCAACTTTTCGACAACCAAGGGCGATGCGCCTTCTAAAAATGGTGAGCCAGAAAAGCTAATACCAATAATTGATTTTGAGGATCCTGAACATCTTCCGTTACCTGTCTACCCTGATCGTCCTGGTGAGCCGTTGGAACAGAGAAAGCAGCGGTAAGTTATATATGCAAGCATTTTTACGACAATAAAGAACGAATCCCTCCTACTAATAGCTTGCTCTATCAATCACGCAAACGTGGAATGCTGGAGAACGATCTTCTGTTGAGCACATTTGCCGCCAAGTATTTGAAGTCGATGACGGCGGAGCAAACAGCTTTGTACGATAAATTAATCAATGGACCAACAAACGATTGGGACATTTATTACTGGGCAACAAACGCAAAACCAACTCCCGAAGAATACAACAATGAAATAATGAAAATGTTCAAGAAACATGTACAGAACGAGAAAAAGGAAGCACGGCTTCGTATGCCTGAAATTCATAAAAATTAATTAGCAATTCGTGTTTAGACTGATTGTAAATGTTTTTCCTTCTAAATATATATTTATTCTTATTATAAAACTAAGGCTTATAAATGAAAAAAATTTAACATCGTTCGAAAACTTTATACAGGGTGGGAAGGCTCGTGAGTTCCGTCATGCACTCCTTCAATCGGCGGCTAGGAATCAAAAACTGCCTAAAGGCGGGGTAGATTACATGCTCAATCAGCCACTTCTGTGCTTGTGTATTTTCTTCAGCTCAGGGTATATAGGCGTAGAATTCAGCAGTTTCACGGCAAAATGTTTCAAAACAATCTTCTTCCGTGTCCCAGTCGACTTCTGTTGCTAGTCGAAGGATGTAGAAGGGAAGACGATGCATTGAAGGCTTATGATTTGCAAGTAGCACAGGAAGTGTCATAAGAACTCCATTTTCATCTATGCTCACACCAAAGTATTCTCGCATAATTGGTGCATTTTCTATTAAGATTTGGGCAGCGCGTCCGGCAAGTTCTTCTTGAGGGCCATCGCCCGCATTCCATCCGCTTTCTGACGAGCGTATAGCAATCAGTGCTAAGTCGGTTATAGGCAAACCTGGATCCAGTTTGATTGTTTCAAAGTTCTCAAAATTATAGATAAGCAGTTGATAGAATAGTTCGCAACTGTTGTAAAAATTAAATAACTAAATGATAAAGAAATGAAATACTCCACTCACCTTAACTTTTGAGTATTGCAAAGGTACAATCTCGTCCCGTATTGAAATAAAGCATCAGTTGCACTCACGACGCCAACGAAACTAAGTTCTTTTAATATCTTACGAAACTCAGAGCTGCAGACTTTCTCTACAGCTTGCCGCATATTCAAAATGCTTGACAAATTCGTTTCTTTGCGCTTCGGGGTTTCCGTAAAAGAATTTTTCAATGCACTGGAATCCATACTCATTGAACTTACATCCAGAGAAGAATTTCGTTCTGTAGGTTCAATTTTAACTTGCACAGACGGAGTGCAGAAAAATTTCTCCAACTTTTGTTCCTTATGGTCGGTTCGAACCATTTTTTGCGGCACAACTTTCTTCGCACTATCCGTTGACTCTTTGGCTTCAGGAGCTTCCCATGCTCCTTGTTGTTTCACTTCGCGATAAAATTTCCTTGCACTGTTACTACTCGACAACTGCTCATCCAAATAAGTTTTTATTTTTTCTACAATTTCATGTTCATTCAAAAAATGAACTTCGTGCTTTGTAGGATGCACATTAACATCTAGATTCTCGGGTAACATTTCAAGGCTCATGTAAATGAACGGGCGGCCATCCTTACCCAAATATTCCGCGTAAATTGCATCTGTTGCTACCTTCAGTGCTTTTGAATCTACCAGACGATGATTTATAAATAGAAGCATTATTCCCCGCTTTGCTGAATAGTTTAGGTTTGTGATGTAACCTTTCATTTTGAATTTCAGTTCGTCATCATTTAACTGGACTTCCATGAGTTCCTTAGCAATTTCATTGCCATATATTGTGCGTATATTATCGACAGTTGTGCTGTTTGTGTTAGTACGAATTGATGCATTCTCGCCAAATTTCTTAAGCATAAAACCAACTTTCGAATTGTGAACTGCATATTTGCTCACTACATCAGATATCAGGTGAAACTCATCTGAAGGTGATTTGAGGATTTGCAAACGTTGCGGAACGTTGTAAAAAACATCTTCGACTGTAATTGTAGTTCCTTGATTACCTGCGCAAGGCTTTGCGGGACCTTTTAATTTTCCATCTTCATACGAGGCTCTGGAAAGATGAAAATTCTTTAATGCTGTATTTGTTTCAAGATTTAAAAAAAACCAAATAAAATGTCTACGCAATTGGAAAGTAAAAAGTTTGAATTACTTACTTGTAGGCACACTTTTCTAATCGAGTCTTGGTTTGTATGGTTAAATGAGCAACATGGCTAATGCTAGCCAATGCTTCACCACGAAATCCATACGTTGCTATTGAGGTGAGATCTTCAAATTTTTCCAACTTTGATGTAGTAAATCGTTCACAAACAATGTCCATATCTTCTTTACGAATGCCTGTGCCATTGTCTTGAATTTGAAGCAACTTTAAACCACCCGCTTTAACAGTTATATTAGTAAATGTTGATTTGGCATCTAGACTGAAAAAGTATAATTCAAATTACTAAATTTTTATTATCAAAAAGCCGATTTGAATTGTACTGGAGTCTTCGAGTTATAAACAAAATACGAGTACAAAAGAAACGAATAATTTTCATTCGATATTACTAGTAAATACATAAACTAAATACAACTGATTTAAATAAAAATTAAAAATTTTATGAGCATAACTTAATAACTAATTAAGATCATGCTAATCCATAAAAGTCAAAGTTAGCATCTGATGACTGACTTCGATGACGAAATCTCAAAATAACTTTTTATGCATTTCTTCCAAAACAAAAATTAATAAAAAAGTTTTTTCCATAATACGAGTAGTTGGAAAGCGAAATTTCTTTCGAGATCAGAACTAACTTTTTTTTTAATTTTAATTGGAGCAGATGACCGATTGGGCGCTCTTGGGAAAGATTTTCGTCAGGCTGCGCTTGGATAAGATGGCAATTAGCTCTCTCTTAGGTAAAATTGTCGTGAAGCCGATCTTCAGCATTAGGTAATTAGGTCCCATGAGCACTCAGACTGATCCACCCTTTTAATTGATCTTGAACAAACGCACTCATTGATGCACAACCAGGGGTTTTGCTGGTATCGAGCTCAATATCTCGCTGGACCCAAGGCAGATACGCTACCATTGAGGCACGAGACAACCACGGCAGCCACCGCAGTCGCGGACATTAACATTAGAAGATGGCAGAGCGATGCTTGACCCGAGGTCGTATACTGAGGCCGGCTAGAACTCAGTCGTGTTGTGGTCGCTCCGAGCTACCTTTTGCCCATGCTGATCCATCTTCTTTTTGTAGTTGGGAGATGAATGCCATTTAAGCACTGAGTGTGAGAGAGCTCCCATGCTCGGAGCGACTAGACTACCCACTAAACACTTCCCATGTCAAACCGAGAACCCAGCCTGTTAGCAAGTGAACGTTGAAGAGACGGTGAAAACAGAAACGTAAGTTCTTATTCTATCGGGAAGAAAGACACTTGAGTAGAGATCTGAAGAAAAACGTGACGGGTTGTACCGCAGCTAACGTTTTGTTAGTGTGTTGGTACTCAAATTGAACATTGGAGAGGAAAAACATTTTCGTGCAAGGCACCAAGTCACTGCGATTCAATAATTTACATTTTTGTGCTTGTGCAATTGCAATTTACGTAAAATTAATTGTTGATTAGAGTTGTATATCGCGCTCGAGTGTCGTTTGATAAGTTTCGGCGTAATTTACTAAAACTGAGAAAAGAATTTCCTTTGTATCGCGGCCGATCTCGTCGTCATGGTACTGTCGGTAACGGAAATTTGATTCGCAATGAAGCTTTTTCATATTAATCGTAACCTAATCCGCATTAATATTTTCAAGGTTTAGACGACCCCGCAGGGGTGAATGCTGGTCGACAGGAATACTCTTAGAGGCAGGCATTCTTTGGGGGGTTCCGCCCCCACGGACCCGAGGATATGGTGGGCGCCGTGAGGTTCCCTCCTGGGATGACAGGTAACGACCCTGATTGGATCTGGACTACGATTTGGACAACGAACTGGAATTGATGCTTTGGGCTGGCGGATATGATGGTTTGGACCTAGTTTCTTTGCACAGTAGCGCTGACGTGACACTCGTGTGTGAATGGCTCCAATTCAATTATCATACCGTCTCTGTCCCGGTAAAACCTTCGCAGGCCTCGGAGAACGTTCGAAGATCGCACCATTGAGTTAGTGGTGTAGGTTCGGTTGAGACGGACTCTCGATTAGCGCTGGTCTGGCTCTGAGCACTTGTCCCCATAAGGACTTGTGCCAACCCTCGCATGGCCTCCCTGCTCTGCAAAGATAACCATGGGACCAAAAAGGCGACTACAAACACGAACGGAGATAGCGGCTCCGAAGGGGGACCCAATAAAACTGGAGCAACAAAAACACTTGAAAAAGATCAAAAAAAAAACCCAAAAAAAAGAATTAAAAAATAATAACGACGACGCAACTAGCGGTTACAGCCACGGTGTTAACAATACATCGAGAGCCGTACTAACGATGACAAAAACGACGATGAATACAATGACAGTGAAGACGGACGAAAAACGGAGATGAGCAGACAGTCTGGTCCAGCTTAAGATTCCTGCGGCGTTCGGGCGCAGCAAACAAATTATGCGAACGCCAGAGGGTCCTATTAAGGAAAAGCGGGAAACTCTGCAGGACGCTTCAGGTGTTCGAGCGGTGGAAGAAAATATAAAGAACATCGAGAATTCGATGTTCACTGCTGCGATCGTTTCCGAAGCGACCGATGCAAGGGTCGTAAATCCCGACATGATAAAACACCACCCTGAAGACAACGAGGAGATAACGACAGGAAAAGAAACGAGTGGCCAGGCAAATAAAGCAATGCTGTGTGATTGCATAGCCAACGTCGAAAATGTGGCGGAAGTACTGCATTCGGAAACGGAAAGCGATAACCTCTCCCAAGGCTGTTCGCAAAGTACAATTGCCGCCCAGCGACGTGAAGAAGAAAGGCTATTCCGAAAAGCGGGAGATGTTCTGAAAAGAATACAATCTGCATGCGACTCCTCAAAAACCAGCAAAGCAGTAAGGATTGGGCTCCTTGATCTAGAGGAACTCCTAGACCGCATAGAGCATTATCGGAGGAGCTGGTGAAGAGCCGAAGACGACCAGAAGGCTAAAGAGCGCTGAGGGCGAAATCTAAAGGCCACATGCAGATAGCTCCACCAGTAAAAATCAATAAAAGAATGGCGTCTAGTCCAATCGAAGGAGATCGGGATAAAAGAAGGAAGGAAGAGGCACTTGATGGGCGTGGAGCACCAGATCACGGGTTCCAGATAGTGCTTACAAAAGGAGCGAAGAAAGCCGCAAAGAAACTCCTTCAAAAAGTGCGAGAAAGTAAAGTTCGCACGGGCGCCCAACCAGAAAAAGGACCTGATGCAAAACAGGAGAGGCAGAAGCCCCGACGAAAACCCCGGCAGCAGGCACCGCTCGTATAACCCCAAGATGGTTGATCATACGCGGAGGTACTGCGGGGCATCAGGGGAAACGTAAGGCCCGAAGACACCAACACAACCATTAAAGCAGTACGACCAACGCGGTCGGGCCACATACTGGTCGAATTCGGAGCTGGGGCCGACAATAAGGAAGCATTCTGCGACGCAGTAAAGAAAGTTCTCGGCAAAAGCGCAACTATAGCCTCGCCTGAGCCGATGGCAACGATCGAAATAAGAGACATTGACTGCGTCACGGATCTGGCCGAAGTAGAAGAGGCCATCAAAAGGATGTTCCCTAGCGTGGGAAGGATCAAAGCGAGACTGACATCAGAAAACAATAGGGGACAACGCATAGCCATAGTTGACTTGACCGAAAAGGACGCTGAACAATTCCTGAACAAGGCCAAAGTACAAATAGGGTGGGTTGTCTGTAGGATACGGCGAAAAGCAATGCCTCTTCAATGTTTCGAATGCCTTCACTATAGTCACACCGCACAAGTTTGCAAAGGACCCGATAGGAGTTCCCTATGCTACTAATGTGGTGGAATGGGACATAAAAGAAAAGAGTGTACAAAGGAGGCACACTGTATTCTTTGCAATGATGCTGATCCAAGACTTGATGTTAGACACGTCTTGGGATCAGGAAAATGCCGGGTTTTCCAGGAAGCCCTAGCCAAGGCAAAATTAGAACTTCGGTGACCCGCATCCTGCAGCTAAACCTACACCGCAGTTCAACCGCCCAAAATCTGCTTGAGCAGTTTGCGAGGGATATGAAAGCCGACTTTTTCTGCTGAGTGGGCAACACCATGATAAAAGTTCTGCATTATGGTATCCTGATGAAACTGGTACTGCCGCCATCTAGGTTCGAAATAGTCATTTCCAGGTGGAGAGCTGTGGACGTGGGGATGGTTTTGTGTGGGTTCGATGTTCAGGGACCGCCTTCTTTAGTGTGTACCTAACGCCGAACGAATCGATACATGCTCGTTGGGGGAGACTTCAACGCGAAAGCAATCGAATGGGGCATGCCTCAAACAGATCCGCGGAGAAAACGAATCCTGGAAATGGTGGCCAGGACGGCGCTCGTCATACTAAACACCGGAAATACGTCGACTTTCCGCCGTATTGGTTGTGAAGGAACCATACTGGACGTGACATTCGCCTCGGAGTCCTTAGTACGGAGGATACAGAACTACAGAGTATTAGAGGACTACTCAGCCAGTGATCATCAGTGCATTCTGTTTGAGATAAGCGATGTTGTCTCACGACTTCCGTGCTCTCGGCTTTCTACAATTGGATGGAACATCGGAAGGATGGACGTCGAGAGGTTTGTCGGGGTTCTCACAGCAGGTGCACCGCTGCAAGGAGATCCGGAGGGGACGGAAGAACTGGCAGCTCAAGGCGTGGTGAACTTAACTATGAGCATCATCACGACTGCTTGCAAAGCTTCTATGCCTACGGAAACCTTGTATACATGACGCGAAAAAGGTGGACGCGATAGTGCGGCGACTCTTCCCCGCCCATCCCGTCCGTGTTGACGCTGTCCATGGTGAAACAGCAGTCGAGTATCCACTCTTCACACAGCCGGAACTGGAGGAGTCAGTCCTTTCGCTGAAAGCGAGGAAGGCTCCAGGTCCAGATGGTGATCCAGCTGAGGTGTTGCGGCTTGCCTATCACCATTGTCCTAACGTGCTGCTCAGCACATTCAACGCTTGCCTTTGGGACGGCGTTTTCCCGGTACTATGGAAGGTGGCGAGAATCGTGCTGATCAGCAAGGGGAAGAGAAATCCCGAACCGCCGTCTGCATACCGCGCGTTATGCATGCCAGACACGGCTGGGAAAGTGCTAGAGAAACTCATCAAGGGAAGACTCACTGACGCGATTCGTGCTGCTGGGGACCTATCTCCTCGGCAGTACGGCTTTATTGCAGGACGTTCTACCATTGATGCGATTGCAGAGGTGATCAGCGCGGTCCAAAAGGCAGAGGTACATAGTCGCACCAAGCGACGGATCGTCCTGTTAGTGACACTCGATGTCAGGAACGCCTTCAACTTCGCTATATGGGTGGATATTCTGGATACGCTGGAAAACTCTTTTCAAGTTCCAGAATATATAATGCGGCTTTTGAGGATCTACCGTAAGGACCGAAGCCTGCTCTACGACACGACACAGGGCCAACGAAGGATGGAAATTACATCGGGTGGTGCCCAGAGATCTATCCTTGGTCCAGACCTGTGGAACGTGTCTTATGACGGGCTACGGAGACTTGAGTTGCCAGATGAGTCGCGCTTGGTCAGCTATGCGGATGATTTTGCGGCTCTGATCGCTGGACCAGGCGCAATAGGCACAACAGGCGCAACTTAGGCTAGGTATGCTAATGCGCCGAGTGAGGGACTGGATGACTGCTCGCGGGCTCAGTTTAGCACTGGAGAAAACCGAAGTGGTCATCTTGACAAAAAAGAGAATCCCTAGAGTAAGGATGATCAGTATTGGAGATATACGAATCAAATCGAAGCCATCGGTGAACGGTGAACTAAAGATCAACTCGAAGATGAGTTTCTCTGAGCAAATCAGGGCAACGGCTGAGAAGGCTGCTTCGGGAATAGCGGCTCTGATTCGACTTATTGCCAACGTCGGGAGATCCAGCCCATCAAGAAGACGCCTCTTGATGAGTGCTGTAGAGTCAGTGCTACTGTACGGAGCAGAATTATGGGGCGATGCTCTCAGTACGGTGGTATACCGAAAACGTTTGGCACAGGTATAGAGAAGAGGAGCACTGAGAATTGCATCTTCGTATCCGACAGTTTCCGATTTGGTGGTGAGAGTCTGCAGGCGTGATACCTGTTGCCTTCCTTGCTAGAGAGCCCACGCTATTTCCCGTCATCGAAACGAAAATGATAGGGAAATGGTTGTTCGCGAGGAGAGACAGCGCTCACTCAACGATTGGCAGCAGTCTCGGGTGATTTGCACGAAAGGAAGGTGAACTGCACGCTACTGACTGACTTCTATCTGACCCAGCTTTTGAGCGGGCATGGCTGTTTTCAGTCTTACCTGCACAAGATTGGTAAGTCACGGTCTCCCGATCGTCGGCATTTCCCAACAGAGGAAGACAATTTCTAACACACCTTTTTTGCAAGCATCAAATGGGACAGGCTGCGAAGGGACCTCTACAGGGTGACGGGAGTGCTCACCCTGGATAATATAGTCGCGGCGACGCTCGAATCGGTTGAAAAATGGACCCAGGTGGCACATTATATTCGGGCAGTCCTAAAATATAAAAGGGACTCACAGCAACCGGGGGCGTTGGGGCTGGGGGATCGCTTGTCTGGTACTTCCTCTGCCCCTCTCCCCTCCCGCTAGAAGAAGGCTCTTCCAGCTTGAAGGCGCCTTATGGCATAACAAAACGAGACCTGGCCCGAAGTAATGTGTCAAACGGTCCCAGGCTGGGTTCTCTCAGGTTAACATGCGAGGTGTTTAGTGGGTAGTCTAGTCGCCTTCTTGCGAGCACGGGAGTCTCACACTCTGTGCGTAAATGGGCATTCACCTCCCTGCCACAAAAAAAATCTTTCAGCATAGTTCGGCTTCAAAAGGTTGTCTTATTCGGCTATCTTTAGATTAAATGCCCGCGATCGCAAGTGATTGGGAAGAGCTCGTTCTCCTGACAGCAAAGAATGAAAATCTAACCGTAACATGTTCCTTAATAATGCTTGGAATGAAGTCAATAATCAATAGGAGAAACTTAAGGGCATTAGTCTACAAAACCTACATATATGGCATTCTCACGAAAGTGAATAATTTGTTTCGTCTGACTTCTCGAGTAAATTTATCGAACCTGAAAATTAGAAGGAGCGAGGTAAACCTTCTATTTCAACCGGGTATTAACTTCAATAGTTCGACGCCGGATAAACAGCGTAACAGGATTTTTAATTATGACTTAAAAAGCTTTTCCTTATTGGAAATCTTTTTGTATTGTTTCCTCTACCAAACCCTGAGAAGGGAATTAAATGCTTTCAGAAGAAAAGTACCATTATTTTGAGGTTCTTGTTTAGCAGGCACTTTTGTGCACAGCAACTGATTTCAATATTATACCAACATAGTTAAAGAGCGTTCACAGCATATCTAAGAATGGTTAGAAGGATCTCTTGTAATATGGAAAAGCTGTTGATTTTGGCTAAATACTCATATGTGTCCATTTGTAAAAGTGTCTAGTGCGGATATTATAGTGTACGACTTTCTTCAAAGAATAAATCATAAAATAGATACACATAGAAAGAAAAGCTCGAACAAATACGATCAATTGGCCTGGAGACCTTGAAATACATTGAGTTCAATTGTCACACCACAGCAATATGGATTCTTGAAGGGTCGTTCAACTTCCTCCAACTTGGCTGAGTTCGAAGACTATATTGCAAGAGCTCTAGATAAACAGCTTCAAGTTGATGCAATATTCACGGAATTTCTCCAAAGCTTCTGACTCCGTAAACCATGGTCTCCTCTGTCCGAAGTTAGCTTTGCTTGGCATATCCGGTTCCCTACGTTCTTGGATTTCATCCTATCTATCCTCTCGCTCATGTCGTGTTAATCTCTATGGCACAATCTCCTTTCCATTCAATCCTACATCTGGCGTCCCTCAAGGGTCAATCCTTGGACCTCTTCTTTTCGTACTGTTTATCAATGATCTTCCCTCTGTAAGTTTCTCTTCTTGTCTCCTGTATGCTGATGATTTCTAGGTATACTGGATAATTAGATCCCTTGAAAATTGT
Organism: Odontomyia ornata; assembly: GCA_963969285.1. NCBI lineage: Eukaryota > Metazoa > Arthropoda > Insecta > Diptera > Stratiomyidae > Odontomyia > Odontomyia ornata. The sequence continues at coordinate 120,652,705 of OZ017742.1, read as the reverse complement.
CAGTAACTCCAAAATGATCTCTTTAACCTCTATAACTGGTGTAATGCAAACTCCTTTCGTATCAATGTGTCCAAGTGTTTTAAAATGACTTTTACTTTGAAAATTGTTCCTTCAACTTGCAATTACACCCTATGTGAATTTTTTTCTCTCCTCTGCAGACTCAGATCTTGGTGTAATTTTGACCCCTAGCTTAAATTCAATGCCCATATTTTTAGCATAATTACCAAGGCATCAAAAGTTTCTGGTTTTATTATGCGGCAGTTGCAAAAGTTTGCAAATATTGCTGCCGCTGTTCGCTTGTTCACATGTCTTGTCCGCCCGCTTCTTGAGTACTGCTCAGTAGTGTGGTCTCCTAGACATTTATATCTTGTGAGTTCACTAGAAGCTGTTCAGTGTAAGTTTACCCGTATTTTGTTCTTCAAATTCAACTTAGCCTATGAGTCTTATGAGCGTCGTCTGTCCATATAACGTCTCCCCTCTCTGTCGTCCCTTAGAACCTTCTTAGATCAATTTTTCCTTTATAAGTTGTACCACGAACAAATTGCTTCCACTCTAAGCGAAGACTTGCACTACAGACTGTATGCGCATCCTAGTCGGTCTACTAACATTCTCAAGGTTCCATACGCCCGGACAGATTTATATTTTCAGTCAATTAAGCCGCGAATCATAAGAAAGCATAACAACCACGAGCTTGGTTCTCTATCCACATCCTACGTTGTTTTTAAAAATAAACTAAAGACGTAACTTTTCGTGAATTAATGTTTCCTTATCACTCAATTTTTTCAAACTTTCATCGGGATTCTAATTTCATTTCTTACATGTTTTAATTAACTTTTTTCTGTTTGATTTTGTTGTATAAATGTGTCTTACTTTAAACGATATTTAATTGTTTAAGTCTATTTTGTAATTGGATTTTTGTCTGTTAAATGGATTTAATATAAATAAACAAATAAAATAGTAAATACGCGAAGCAGCGTTATACCACCCAACAAGAACTTGTTTTGGGCGAAAGTGGTACAAACAATTTATAGTACCCAAAACAGTATGGTGATTTAAAGTGCGATCCAAACCCTATCTTTAACGTGTATCTATTCTATGCAATAAATGCAATCTAATTGCAGTAAGGATCCATTAATAAATAAAGGGTGCATGTCAATTTTATATAATCTTAATAATAGCACCGAAGGGAGACTTTGCACTTTCATGTATTAAAGCTTCATTTATACAAGGAATAACAGCTGTAGGATATACTCTTAGAAAATATTGCATATATTCAGATACTTACGAATGAGACTTAATTAAGCAACATTCTTATCAACCTTACCTATTTTCAATTAATTCCTTCAAAGCATTTGCCGGCCTTTGAATGATTTCTCCTGCTGCAATTTTGTTTATCACTACATCATCTAGTTTTCTGATATGAACTGGGTCCATTCTGTATATTCGAACCGAAAATTTTTGTATTTAGGAATTAGGAATAACCAATGGGAACAATTTACTTCATCCCGCCTTAATTGTTTACACAACTTTTGAGTTTGACATATCCACTATTGACATTCTGCAGGTTAGGTTTGCTGATATTCTTCAAAGTGTACGAAAAAGTCCTGATAAAGTATTGTAAATGGCTACTTTGCGAGGACTTAACAAAGTTAGTAAGATATGTCAGCGACAGAACAAACATCTATTCACCAGTTCACAATGTGGTGCTATTGAATCAACCATGAATATATTCGACAGAAGAGCGAAACGAATTCAAAAGGAACGAGCAGCAAAGAGGTAACCTTAGTTTCCAATATCATTTGAAATTAATATACATGTTTTCCTTATAGTCCTGACGTTGAACTATTCGACTATGTCAAAGAAGAAATCGGCTATCGACTCTCTGATCGAATATTTGATGTGAAACGACAATTTAAAGTGGCTGCAGACATTGGTTGTAACCGTGGTTATTTATCAAAACATATTCTTGCAGATTGCGTTGAGAAATTAATACTTTGTGATATTAGTCCGACAATGCTTGAACAAGCAAACAGCACACCTGGAGTTCAAGTTGAAAAGCGTGAAGTTGATGAAGAGCACTTGCAAGTATGTTTTTAATTAAGCTGCATACAACATAATTAGATAACATTTAAACTTCCAGTTTGAAGAAAACTCTTTAGAATTAGTTGTATCGAATCTTAGTTTACATTGGGTAAATGATCTTCCTGGTTGTCTTTCAAAAGTAAACAAAAGTCTTAAGCCAGATGGTGTATTTATGGCATCACTTTTTGGAGGCGACACGTTATATGAGTTACGATCTTCCCTACAACTTGCTGAATTAGAACGAAGAGGAGGCATTTCACCACATATATCACCTTTCACGCAAGTAAGTTGCTAAGTTTTCTCTTTCATTTATATTCTTTTTTAAAGAATTATTAATAGATTCGGGACATAGGCTCGTTACTCAATAGAGCAGGGTTCACAATGCTTACAATTGATACTGACGAAGTTGTAGTAGGCTATCCATCTATGTTTGAACTTATGTGGGACCTCAAAGGTTGTTAATACAATATAAAAATTTTATTTTGAGAATAATTAAGTTTGTCGAATTTGTAGGAATGGCAGAAAATAATGCAGCATTCAATCGACCCTTGCATATGAGCCGTGAAGTTATGATGGCCGCAGCTGCTATTTATAAGGAATTGTATGGCAAGGTGGGTTTCAGCTTTTTATTTTTTAGGGTTTTTCCGAGTATTTCTACAAACGAACTATGAAGCTACCCGGCAGTAATGGGTACTAACTACTAATTCAGATAATAAACGCACAGTAAAGTTACATTCTACCCATATAACTTTCTAAAGTACAATTACGGTCTAGAGTGAGATGCTCTAAAACATCAGGGCTTTCTGCAATGAATTAATATTTTCATTAATTTCAAACTTATTCAATAAATATTTTTTTAATTTCCAGGATGACGGAGTTACGGCGACATTTCAAGTAATTTATTTGATAGCCTGGAAACCGGGTCCAAATCAACCTCAACCACTTGCCCGTGGTAGTGGGGAATTCTCACTCAAAGACCTTGGTAAAATTGTTTCGCAAGGTGGGAACGTGAAATCGGATTGTCAAAGTAAACCAAAAGAAAGTACAAGTAAAAAAGATGATTGAATATTCGTAGCATAAATAAATAGGTATAATAAATTAAAAGCAAATATGTTTGAAAAAATGTTAAAAAAGATTCAAATATCAACTTCAGTTTTTTACGTGTTCAATATGTCGGCTGCAGAGGACATTTTCTTCCATTTCTAAGAAAATATTTTAGCATACTTGTTTTCGTAAACATCTGGTCATTTACACAATTCGTAACGAGTAAGGTCATAAACGTAGGGTTGTCGAGTGCAATGCACCAAGGCCTGAGCGCGCAAAAGTGGCCGAAAAGCTATCTTGCACTAACAAAAACAAAAAATGTCCCATAAATAATTCAAAATCGTCCATGGTACCAAAAAGCCACTTATGTGCGTTTCCTACGAGATTTATCAGTCCTCGTCGAGTCCTGTTACTTTGTGGTATAAGCGTCTTTACTTTGACCGTCAAGTGTTGCAGTTCTGTCAACAAAATTTCTTTGTTTTCTAAGTTATATGTATTTAGATTCCTTTCAAACGCTTTAATTACTTCTAAAATTTCTTCAGTGTTAATTATATGCATTATGATATCTGTCTTTGTAATAATTTCCACTTTGTCTAGGTTAATCTCCGAAAATCCTGGATGCCCGTTGATGTCATAGATGTTTAGGAGTCCTGTAACTGGGCTTATAGAGATCAGTAGTAGTAAGGTCAATATGGTAATCTGAAATTAAAATTGTAGTAAGGTTAATATTTATAGTAGTTTGTCCGTTACTTTTAGGTTAAGTATGCTCTAAGGTATACAGTCTTCATGTCAGTAGTTGTCCTTGTATGATTTCAAGAATCATTCTTTTTCTCAAATATTGAATATTTTCTTGCGTGAATGTTGGTTTCAAGTCACGAGATATATATTCGGTAACCTTACAACTGAATACTCCACAATCATAGCTATTGTTTTGAAATGGTGAATCGTGGACTCCTGTTTTAGTTACTCTATCAGGGCATTTAATAGGGACGGATTTGGTTTTATTAAAGAGTCAATGTATTTTATAGTTTTTTGTCTGAAATCTATAATACTGTAATGCTTTTCTACCGTTTTGTTTGTTTTTATCTAGGGTAATTAAATTTAAGTTGCATATATTGTATCGTTATCCTTTATTTGATTCTTATTTACTTTTTTAAGACTTCAGACCGTAAACTGCCTGATAAATTTGAACACTGGATCTTTTGTTATAAAAATTTATACTAAATTTTTTTTTTTCTGAACAAATCTAAAAAAAAATCCTAATCACAACATTTATTGCTATAAACGATACATTTCGTTTCTAATAATCTACGTTTTATAAAATTTTCGGCAAGACTGATTTTTGAATTTTTGTATAAATAGCCCCGATTAAAATTATCGAATCGAATTTGAATATTTCTATTTCAGAGCTTTATCCTTAACATATTATAAAGTCATGGCATGGTTATCATAAAAAGTCCATTTCTACTTCTATTCTTCTTGTATGGAATTTTTCTTTTCTATATTATTATCGGCGCTCGAAGTTAAATTATAATTTAACGACTAGATCCCAAAATAATACATAGGAAACCATAATTATGTACAAACTTAAGAATAACTGTATGTTTGTTGCAATAAAATTATTAAATAAGTGATTGTTTTCGTATTAAAAACATTTTGCATTTTAAATAAAATTCAATCTTTAAAAATAAAATACAATCAATGATGAGAAATACTAGGATCCGATGATTGTTGTGTAAGCTTAGCTTACACTTGATCTGATTTTTAAATGCGTTTTAAACTATTCTTATGAAAATATAAATATAGAGTTGTGATAATATTGTTAAAATCAGTAAACAACATCTACAATTGAAATTTATGAAAATACATAAATAAGAAAGTAAACTAATTAAGAATTGCTTAGATCATGCAATTTCACGCACAAAAATAATTATTTGACAATTACAAATGAAATCCAGTTCATGTGCCTTTTCTTCTGATCTAATGATAATGTTGATCTGATTCTGCTTAGATTTTTTTTTGTTTTATATCTACATATTTAAGTTGCATAATTGATGACGGCTTGCTTATTCCTTTTTCAAGCGAACATACAGAAAAATGTTTATCGTCGGCTAGACTTCAAATTATTCAAAACAGAATTTTATCGAGTCAAAACATTTTTTTCTCGTTACGTTCTATGCAAGGTAGTGCTTTTAAATTGTGAGGAATTCACTTTATTTCATCGGATTGGAAACTATTTTTGCCTTTTTAGTATCTTTTGATCGTTTTCATCGAAACGTGCTGGTCGGTTTCTTTGTATCCAGATTTCAAAAAGGAATTTTGGCTGTTAGAGATTACTTACGAGTACATAAATATTATTGTTTCGATGTACTCGTATTACTATTGTCTTTTCATAGAGACACTAAAAAGGACTTTTGAAATAGGTTTGCACTGGGGCATCCAAATTAAAATGCTAAATATGAGACTCGAAAGCGTTTAGAGCCTGGCAGCATTACAAATAAAAACATGCTTAAAATTTGTGCAATTGTATTCTTACAGGGAGACATGCCGTCCCGCAGAAAAGGAAGTTTGTTATACAAAACAATTCCAGGAGTTAAAATCAACTTTCAACTACCTCAGACGGGGAATCTCATAATTTTGATGGTCAGGCTTTGGCGTTGTATTTGAACCCAATTTTTATCGATAACTCTACCATTAACCAACATGGTGTCATGCTTGACCTTTCACTTTTCTAGATATTAAATGTAAAAAATTTATCCTCGCATACGAGATCGCAATCTAAAAAATCTATTCAGTTGCATTCTACTTGCTAATTACCGATTTTAATTCCACGTGCGCGACGTGATTGTGAGTCAATTCTAACTTTCTGTAATTTCAAGGTGAGTTGTTTTTTTACATACTTTGTGGAAGTCTTTAGCGGGAATCCTTACTTTTACTCCGTTAACAATAACATTCGCTATAATGTTGTCCAAGCTTGTATATTCGGACGTATTTTCGTGGGAACTGGAAGAAGGTGCGGGGTCGACGCTTCGGCGGGACTGGTATTCTTCTCTTTGGTTATTTTAGCAGAAGTGTCCCCGGTATTTTCAGTATCGGCTGGTTTCGATTCAGTTCACACTGCCTTCCGCTGCAGACCAGACAAAATATTGCTAACCTTTCTATTTAGTTATTAACTAAACTAACCTCTTTCCTAATGTTTCTGCTCCGGTGAATGTCACTGCCTCACGAATAACGTTTTCCAAAAACTCTTTAAGCACACCACGCGTTTCTTCACAGATTACACAGGGAATACGTTTCACTCCACCACGTCGCGCCAAACGACGTATAGCTGGTTTTGTAATACCTTGGATATTCTCACGAAGAACTTTACGATGACGTTTAGCGCCTCCATGTGGCTGTCAAAATTTCCGGTTGTCACCTCGGACAAAACATATGTGCGTGGAATGGCACTTCATATGGCGGAAATGTGCTTCTTCAGATGTCGCCAGTGGCATAGTTTTCTCGATGGCCACGGTGGAGGGGCATTTCCAGATGGCTATGTCTCGAAATGTGCCGGGGTTGGATTAATTCTATATTTCGAATATTTATATCCACGGATCTAAATATTTGGACAGAGAAAAAAAAAAATATTTTCTGCACAACGATATCCGCACAACAGATGAAGTCCGCTGGCAATTCGAGGACATATCCATCTGGCAGGTTACAAGGGTTCGGGATCGAAATCACTTCGATTCCTGGGCGTAGGCGTCACATTACACATTCCCCCCCCCAAAATCGAAGTAATTACGATCCCGTCTCCTTGGTAAAAGGTCTTGGTTAGGGACGTGGCGGGTCGAAGATCCGTTTCGAAGGATAGGCTACAACCCTGTTCGTGAAGACTCGGCAGTGACTATATAGTAGGAAGTCAGGTGTTATTCGGAGGCCTTCGTCTAGGCAGAGATTTGGGATAAGCCAAGGGTTCTCGTGGGAATTAGTTGCACTTCATCGTCTAAGGTCTTTTGCGTGGTAAATTCCCAGGGTCTTACCAGTCATGTCCGCGATGAGGTATCGGGTGGGGCTTATGACTTGTATGACTCGACACTTCACGAATTTCTTGTCTAGTTTGGCATTGTAATGGCGGGTGGCATCGCTCTGTCGGAAGTTTCGACGATATATTTCGTCGCCGGCCTTAAAGCCAGAAGGATGAGATCGCAAGTTGTACCGCTCCTCTCCCATCCGTCTACTTTCTTCAATCTTCTCCCGCAGTTGATCTCGCAGAAGTTGGAGCTTTTCGTGCGGTTCTAGAACCACGATTGGGTCCTCTAGCGATTTCAGCTGCCGCAATAGCCGGTAAGCGCTCCCATGACAGATCATATACTGGCCGAACACTGCAAAATACGGCGAAATGCCGGTCGTGGCGTGGTACGACGAGCGCAGTGCACTAGTGATGGCGGACAATTTGCGATCCCAGTCCCTCTGATTCGGGTGGACATAGGCGCGAATGGCCGCTATGAGCGTACGATTCAGTCGTTCGGATGCGTTGGCTTGTGGTGAATAGACGGCAGTTCGTTGGTGGATGATGCCGTATTTGGACATTAGGTCTCGGAACTTGCTGGAGGTGAACTGGACCCCATTGTCGGAGACAAGTTTCTCCGGAACTCCAAACATGTGAAAGACTCGGTTCTCCAAAAAGCTGATTATTGGTCCAGTGTGCATGGTACGTAGTGGTTCTATGATAGGGAATTTGGAGAGCTGGTCCAGGACCACGACAGCTCCCGTGTGACCAGAAGCAGATCGAGGGTAAGGACCGATAAGATCAATGTACAAGCGCTGGAACACGCGTTCGGGGACCTCAACCTTACCCATGGGTGGCCGAAGGATGGTGTTGGGCGCTTTAGTGCACTTGCATAGCTCACAAGAGGCTACGTACGCTTTTATCTGTTGTGCCATCTTAGGCCAAAAGAAACAGGTTTTCAACCGCCTAAGTGTACGACCGTATCCGCCGTGCGCACTTGATGGGTGGTCATGAGCCCGCCTGATAAGATCAGTGGTTAATTCTTCGGGCACCCACAACTTCCACTGTTCTTCTTCTTGTATGGGATCTCCGGAGGCGTGTCCCATCCGTTTGTAAATAAATCCATCCGTCAACCGCAGTTCAGGAAGCTGGGACAGTTGATTCTGGATAGTGTGAATCAGTTGGGTGTAGCTGGCTGACTTGAAGGCAGGATGGTCCAAATCGATCAATTGGGGGCTGTCGTCCTCCTGGACCAACTCGGCTCCTTCAGGGGCGAACATTCTGGATAGGGTGTCGGGGACTACATGCTGGCTTCCTTTTCGGTGGCGAATTGTGAAGTCAAATGCCTGTAGTTTCAGTGCCCACCTGGCCAATCTGCCGTTGAGATCAGTCTGGCTCATTAGCCATTTCAGAGAAGCGTGATCCGTAACGATTTCAAATGTGTGTCCCTCCACATAGGCTCGGAAGCGTTTCACTGCCAACACCGCGGCTAGACATTCTTGCTCGGAGACCGTGTAATTTCGCTGGGCTGGGTTCAACTTGTGAGACATGAAGGCTATAGGTCTCTCCTCGCCGTCTTGTGCAACCTGGACTAAGACTGCTCCCACCCCATGTTGACTCGCGTCACAATGGATTGAGAACGGTTTGTCAAAGTCCGGGCTGTGCAGTACGGGGGCCGTAGTCAGACTCTTCTTTAGCTCTTCAAAGGCTCGCAAGCTGGGCTCTTCCCAGACGAATTTACGTCCCTTACGCAGCATGTCGGTCAAAGGAGTGGTAATGGTGGCATAGTCACGTACAAAACGCTGGTACCATCCGCATAAGCCTAAGAATCGGCGTAACTGTTTGGTGGTCTTGGGTAATGGAAAAACGTCAATCGCTTGAGTCTTTTCCGGATCGGTCTTGATATGCCCATGCCCAATGATGTGACCTAAATACTTCACCTCCGTCATCACGAACTGGCTCTTCCTTATGTTGATGGTTAATCTTGCCCTCCGGATGTGTAGAGCCACCTCCTGAAGCAGGTCGATGTGTTCGTCAAAGGTCTCGGTTATAAGCAGCAGATCGTCCAAGTAAACGAAAACTTGGTGCCGCAAATGAGGTGGTATCACCTTATCCATAAGGCGCGTCATTGTTTGGGGGGCATTACACAATCCGAATGGCATGGTCACGAATTGATATAAGGGCCGGCCTGGGACTGTGAAGGCTGTTTTCTCCTTTGAACCGGGGTCTAAAGGAATTTGCCAGAAGGCGTCCTTGAGGTCTAAGCTCGTGATGAAATGGGCTTTAGGCAATCGACTCAAAATGCCTTCGATCAACGGTAGAGGATATGCGTCCTTGACTGTGACGGCGTTCAAGCGTCTGGCATCTAAGCATAACCGGACCTTGTTCGGCTTGACAACTAAGGTGACTGGGGAAGCCCACGCGCTCTGTGATTCTTCGATTACGCCTAATGCTAACATTCGATCCACTTCGGCATATAACGATTTTTCCTTCGCCGGAGATATGGCGAAATGTCTCTGTTTTATGGGTTTAGCATCCCCCACATCTATAGTGTGGAACACCAGGGCAGTCCGCCCGAGACCTTCCTTCTCGTGCGAGGGAAAAGCCGATATAGCCGAGTCGAGACGCAGTTGCTGAGTTACATCCAGTGTATGCCGTACTAAGTTAGTGGGTTGAGATTGGTCAGGAACGGTGGTGACGGACTCCAGGGTCGAACCGGAAAATAGTGCCGGGGCCAAGTTAAATTTTCGAACGAAATCCACTCCTAAATAAAGATTCTGGGTTAACTGAGGTATGATGAAAAATTCCATAGGTTTAGTTACCCCTTTAAAGGTGACATCCGTCATAATTTTTCCCACTACAGAGTGACGAGTTCCGTCCGCCGTGCTTAACCAGGAGGTGAAATGACGGATTTGGTCCGCGTGCTTGGCCAGTACCTCCCCTGCAAACTCGGCAGAGATGCAATTCACACTGGCTCCCGTATCGACTAAGCCTGATACTCGTTTTTGCAGGAGGTGTACTGACGCATATGGCCGGACATCCTCCCTCAATAATTCGTCTAAGTATATGTCCTTCAACCTTTTTCTCGACTGCCTGACTTTTCTCCAGAAGCTCCGCATCCGACGCGTGGCTCGCTTGCTTCGCGGTGGGACAGTTGTGGCCAATTCCTCATGGAAGATGCGCTGTCGAGTAGCCAAATAATTCCGCAACCTGACATGAAAAGGTTTTACATGCCCAGGAGCCTTCGTCTCGCTATCATTTCCCTGCGCATTGGCCTCGGCGAAGGACGGCGTCGGTTGTGGAACTTCGGGAGAACTGTGTTTAGCGGTGCGAGTCAGCAGAGTTGGAGTCATGTTGGGAGCTGGGTCATAGCTGGTGATGGGGTCTGGATTGGTTCGTCCGGGGTCTAGGAGTGCCGACGGGTGGTCGCGGCACTCGGTGGCAAGTTTTTTCGCCCTTTGCAATTTGCACAGTCAGGTGCGTATGTGTCGGCCTTCCCGCAGCGGTAGCAGAAAAGCGTCGGCTCCGCTGGACATGCGTAGAACCGATGTCCCGGTTGTCGGCAGTTCCAACAGACCGTCGGGCTTGTAAGTGCTTCAAGGGAGGGTCGATCAATCAATGCTGGGTCCTCAAGCTCCGGTGGTGCTCCGCTCCTCGGTACTGGTACTGGATCAGCAAGCAGGTGGTCCGCTGCCATCAACTCCGCGGTGTGATGATTTCGGGGATTTGGTCCCGTTATGCGAGGTTGTGGGCGGAAGGTACCTCGTCGCTCATCCAAGTGTTCTTGTCTACGCGCATGGAGGCGCAATCCCTGTATGGTGTTGATGGGAAAATGTAGCAGGCTGTTCTGGAGATCCCAGCGCATGTTCTCTCTGATAATTTCTACTAATTCGTCCTCGGGCATGGTATTTCGCAGGCGAGTGCTCAATCTCACTATACTGGTGTAGTACTGGTCGAACGGTTCGTGAGCGCCTTGTTTCCGTTTCTTTATTTGCTCTCTTAGCTCTCTCTCAGTGAAGCCATCCTCAAATCGATTGCGGAAGGCTGCACTGAAAGAGTGCCAAGTGGGACGTGGCGTTGACTCTTTAAAGCTCCAGTACCAGTCGGCAGCGTCGCCGCTGAACAAAAGATGTGCATGCCGGAGGAAGGCCGAGGAATCCCCTCCCAGGGTGCTGGATACCAACGCCTGAATCCGGAAAAGGAACCGGTCCGCCGATATCATATCGTTGAACCCTGTAAAGTTCAGGCGCCAACTCTCCATGATACGAGGCGTCGGGTCTCGAAAAGGTGCCAATGCGTTCCCGGGGGGAATCACATCCTCGATTGACCTGTGGTACTGAACTGCCTCGGGGGCTGGAGGTACCAACGGAGGTCCGGTACTGTGTCGCGGTCTGTATTCGGGAGCTCTGGGATCCATTCCCGAGTTCCTTGGGGGTGGGACCCATTGCTCGGATTGTCGGGAGTGGGGTATCGCCACACTGGGATTTGGCTCCCAGCCAAGCGGAGTTCTCACGCGGCTGGGTGGTTGGCTCAACGGGAGATTCTGGATCTTTCCCTCCAGGTTGCCAATCCTCTCCGACATATCCCTCATCAACGCCACGAGGGTGTCAATGGAGTGGGCGGAAGGCATGGTTGTCACCTCGGACACGACACTCGCAGCCGGAACTTCACCGCCTACTGCTCCTTGCAGGTCTAAGAGTGGTTGTGACGGTTCGGCTTCTGGAGCTCCTTTCGCCACTGCTCCACGCGTCGGTAGGGGCGTTCCGATGGGGACGTCTAGGGCGGTCCGCTCGATGGGTCGCCGACATAATGGGCAACTCTCTGACGTGAGGAGGAGCTGTTGTACACAGGCACGATGGAATAGATGTCCACAATCCAATCGCACACTGTGTACCCCCTCCACTACGTCCTCGAAGCAGATCCCGCAGTTAGCTGGTTGGACCGTTTTGGATCTGGTCCAACGCTTGTCTGGGGTCCGCTTCGTTGCCATCTTTGATTTTTGCTGATTTTGGGGTGGTTGCTATGTCTTAGTGACGAAAAAAAAAGAAAAATGTAATTATATACTACGACTAAGGACTTAAGTATAATATGACTAAAGGCTTAAAAATACTTTAGTGGCCGATAGTGGCGAGCTATTTATGTAAAATTGAAAAAAAAAAATTTAATTAGTATATACTTTCCTTTTCAGTGGTCGAACTCTTCAGCGGGAAATGAGAGTGCGTGGTAATCTGCCGAAGAAAGGGTGCTTCGGTCGATTTACGAAATTTATCCCCATACCCACATACATTACAAACCGTTTCTAATCTACGTTAAATGACTCGACGAGACAAGTGGTAGAGCTACCGTAACGACTTTGTACGCGGTCAAAATTCCCGACGCGTGGAAGCATTCCGGGCTTCGCAACTCCAGCATACGCCATCGAACGTTAAACCGATACCACTCGTCTAACACGCATAAGAAATAGTTAGAATCCTTCCGCGACATAAAGGCAAGGTAGCCTTCTATTTTCTTGAGAGTCCATGCTGATAGGTAAACCCATCAGACTGGCAGTTCCATCAAGAAAATAGAAGGTCCTTACAGGGGTTAACCTGGGACAACACATCGGAAGGATTCTGTCGCGAAAGCAAAATCAAACAAAGGAGAGCGGAAGCTACAACTCACGTGAAGCGACCTCTAATGTGTATCACACAATTCCACTGCTCCTGATAGTGGGACTCGAGTACCAAAGTACCTTACATCCTCCGTAAAGGACCAACTCGTCAGAAGACGCGAAGTTCTTTCCCCCTTAGGATGTTTTGGGCCCCACGTTGGGCGCCATTTGTAATGATTTTCTACCGTTTTGTTTGTTTTTATCTAGGGTAATTAAATTTAAGTTGCATATATTGTATCGTTATCCTTTATTTGATTCTTATTTACTTTTTTAAGACTTCAGACCGTAAACTGCCTGATAAATTTGAACACTGGATCTTTTGTTATAAAAATTTATACTAAATTTTTTTTTTTCTGAACAAATCTAAAAAAAAATCCTAATCACAACATTTATTGCTATAAACGATACATTTCGTTTCTAATAATCTACGTTTTATAAAATTTTCGGCAAGACTGATTTTTGAATTTTTGTATAAATAGCCCCGATTAAAATTATCGAATCGAATTTGAATATTTCTATTTCAGAGCTTTATCCTTAACATATTATAAAGTCATGGCATGGTTATCATAAAAAGTCCATTTCTACTTCTATTCTTCTTGTATGGAATTTTTCTTTTCTATATTATTATCGGCGCTCGAAGTTAAATTATAATTTAACGACTAGATCCCAAAATAATACATAGGAAACCATAATTATGTACAAACTTAAGAATAACTGTATGTTTGTTGCAATAAAATTATTAAATAAGTGATTGTTTTCGTATTAAAAACATTTTGCATTTTAAATAAAATTCAATCTTTAAAAATAAAATACAATCAATGATGAGAAATACTAGGATCCGATGATTGTTGTGTAAGCTTAGCTTACACTTGATCTGATTTTTAAATGCGTTTTAAACTATTCTTATGAAAATATAAATATAGAGTTGTGATAATATTGTTAAAATCAGTAAACAACATCTACAATTGAAATTTATGAAAATACATAAATAAGAAAGTAAACTAATTAAGAATTGCTTAGATCATGCAATTTCACGCACAAAAATAATTATTTGACAATTACAAATGAAATCCAGTTCATGTGCCTTTTCTTCTGATCTAATGATAATGTTGATCTGATTCTGCTTAGATTTTTTTTTGTTTTATATCTACATATTTAAGTTGCATAATTGATGACGGCTTGCTTATTCCTTTTTCAAGCGAACATACAGAAAAATGTTTATCGTCGGCTAGACTTCAAATTATTCAAAACAGAATTTTATCGAGTCAAAACATTTTTTTCTCGTTACGTTCTATGCAAGGTAGTGCTTTTAAATTGTGAGGAATTCACTTTATTTCATCGGATTGGAAACTATTTTTGCCTTTTTAGTATCTTTTGATCGTTTTCATCGAAACGTGCTGGTCGGTTTCTTTGTATCCAGATTTCAAAAAGGAATTTTGGCTGTTAGAGATTACTTACGAGTACATAAATATTATTGTTTCGATGTACTCGTATTACTATTGTCTTTTCATAGAGACACTAAAAAGGACTTTTGAAATAGGTTTGCACTGGGGCATCCAAATTAAAATGCTAAATATGAGACTCGAAAGCGTTTAGAGCCTGGCAGCATTACAAATAAAAACATGCTTAAAATTTGTGCAATTGTATTCTTACAGGGAGACATGCCGTCCCGCAGAAAAGGAAGTTTGTTATACAAAACAATTCCAGGAGTTAAAATCAACTTTCAACTACCTCAGACGGGGAATCTCATAATTTTGATGGTCAGGCTTTGGCGTTGTATTTGAACCCAATTTTTATCGATAACTCTACCATTAACCAACATGGTGTCATGCTTGACCTTTCACTTTTCTAGATATTAAATGTAAAAAATTTATCCTCGCATACGAGATCGCAATCTAAAAAATCTATTCAGTTGCATTCTACTTGCTAATTACCGATTTTAATTCCACGTGCGCGACGTGATTGTGAGTCAATTCTAACTTTCTGTAATTTCAAGGTGAGTTGTTTTTTTACATACTTTGTGGAAGTCTTTAGCGGGAATCCTTACTTTTACTCCGTTAACAATAACATTCGCTATAATGTTGCCCAAGCTTGTATATTCGGACGTATTTTCGTGGGAACTGGAAGAAGGTGCGGGGTCGACGCTTCGGCGGGACTGGTATTCTTCTCTTTGGTTATTTTAGCAGAAGTGTCCCCGGTATTTTCAGTATCGGCTGGTTTCGATTCAGTTCACACTGCCTTCCGCTGCAGACCAGACAAAATATTGCTAACCTTTCTATTTAGTTATTAACTAAACTAACCTCTTTCCTAATGTTTCTGCTCCGGTGAATGTCACTGCCTCACGAATAACGTTTTCCAAAAACTCTTTAAGCACACCACGCGTTTCTTCACAGATTACACAGGGAATACGTTTCACTCCACCACGTCGCGCCAAACGACGTATAGCTGGTTTTGTAATACCTTGGATATTCTCACGAAGAACTTTACGATGACGTTTAGCGCCTCCATGTGGCTGTCAAAATTTCCGGTTGTCACCTCGGACAAAACATATGTGCGTGGAATGGCACTTCATATGGCGGAAATGTGCTTCTTCAGATGTCGCCAGTGGCATAGTTTTCTCGATGGCCACGGTGGAGGGGCATTTCCAGATGGCTATGTCTCGAAATGTGCCGGGGTTGGATTAATTCTATATTTCGAATATTTATATCCACGGATCTAAATATTTGAACAGAGAAAAAAAAAAATATTTTCTGCACAACGATATCCGCACAACAGATGAAGTCCGCTGGCAATTCGAGGACATATCCATCTGGCAGGTTACAAGGGTTCGGGATCGAAATCACTTCGATTCCTGGGCGTAGGCGTCACATTACAATACTCATGCACCAATGACACTGATTAACGTGGACAGGTACGATAACGATATCACAACCAAAAATATTTACATTTTTTGTCCATCTTTTAACAGAGTTATATCCTGATTTCGGGTATACAGGTACAAAAAACGTGTTCATTGTATGAACTCTCGGCAACTCCTCTGGTTTCTTTAAACTTCTTTCTGCTATAAGTGCCATATAAAAATTGATAATATTATCGTTGAGCCAAGAATTGCCAACTAAAGTTTGGAGATCATTATTTTTGATCGTCAAATGAAATTTAGAGATAACAATATTATTTTGTTGATTTTGTTTAGTAGCTTCGTCAATAAGTGAGATTCGGATTGGAGTTCTTTGTTAGGGAGTTCGTTGTATTTACGAGGTCTTTTGATATTTTCTGGATGCACATTCTGTAACTTGCCTAACTTAAATTTGGGTTCATTTTTGAGCCTAATTGCTTTATAATTTTTCACATATCCTATGGTCCTAGTTTCTTCATAACTTTCTCTATTCTCATTTGTTTTTTTCTATCCATTTCTCTTTACTTTTGATAAGATTTTCCCTAATTTTGTCCAGATCTGTTTTATGAAATTGTACGGAACTTGGTGTACTTTTTATCGTCGAATGGTAACGTTCATTATAAGTTCTTACCGCTTTTTGCAAAAGTTGTTTAATCGAAAATTTGTTTTGTTCATTGATCAAAATTCTAAATTTCTCTGCTAACGTTTATGGAATCGTTCGATATCTGCTAGACCTGTGTGACTATGTGGTTTTGTAAAATGAAGTTCAACATTTTCGTTATCGAGGAATTCTTTTAATTGGACACCGTTGAACTCATTTCCTGCAATAATCTTCTTAGGTTTCCCAGCTTTTGCAAAGTGCTCTTCAAAGGTTTCCATCATTGTGATATGACTACGATCTGGAAGGTAATAGGCTGTACCAAATTTTGAAAGTCTATCGATTATTGTAAGGAACTGTCTCTTCATCATTGTGTAGATATCGATCTGAATAATTTGGTTAATATCAGATGGAGTTTCGGTTAATTGAAACTTAGGTTTGATTGGTTTGCGATCACATTTAACTCGTTGACAAATATCGCATTGGTTGATGACCAGATTAATAAGATCAAATAATTTTGGGTAGTAAATTTTGTTCTTGATTGCATTGAATGTTTCCAAAATACCCGAGTGAAAACTTTCTCTTACATGATACTTTGATATTTGCTTAACTGCCTCGACTTCTGTAAGAATATCTTGAGCTCTGTACGAGCACCTGATAAATTTTATTTTTGAATCATTTGAATACAATTCACGAATTTTATTTTGTACTATATTATATTGGCTATCTGTTAACTCGGTGAAAATTCCTATTGTCCCTTTTTCAATGTATCTTCGTAATATATCGTGCAAATTTTCAAAGTCGTATTCTGCTATGTAGATAATTCTTTTATTATGAATTTTTTCTAATTCCTTAATTTTATTGTTGGTAAGAATTAGCTGAGTTTTATAGATATTTACAATCCCTTCTCTGATTGGAATGTGATCTAGGAGTTCTTCCCAAGCAGAATGGATTGTAGCCATTGTTTCATCATTGTCCTCTTCCACATTATGTAAGAGTCCAAGGTCAGAAAATGAACGGGTTTTAATAGCTGATGCTTCGGAAATTTCATCAAATTGTTTAGGGTGTTCAATTCTACTCAGAAAGTCTGCAACTTTATTGTCTTTGCCTTTTTGATACTCTATTTCAAACTGATACTCCCCCAGTTTAATCAGCCATCTTTGATGCCTTGGAGGCATGTCCTTTCCTTTATACTTCGCTTGTAAGTACTTTATTGGCTGATGATCAGTTATAACTTTGAATTTGTTACCATACAAGTATGGTCTGAAATAGTTCACAGACCATAAGATGGCAAGAAATTCCTTATCTGTAGCTGAATAGTTTTTTTCATGAGAATTCAACGTCCGCGATGCAAAGCAAATAGGGTGTCCTTCTTGTGATACAACGGCACCTATTGCGTAATTTGAAGCATCTGTCGTTAACGTAAACAGTTTGTTATAATCTGGGAATATCAGTATTGGTGGAGAACTAATTAGAGATTTTAATTTTTTAAAGGAGTCTATATAGTTGGGGTCATTCACATTGAATTTTGTATCTTTTTTGAGATATTTTATCATGGAGTGTGCTATTTTTGCGTAGTCCCGAATGAATTTTCGGTAGAAACCAGTCAACCCCAGAAAACCTTTGATTTGCTTCGTGGTTCTAGGAAGATCTAGTTTTTCGATGATTTTGATCTATCGGGATTTGGCTTCAATCCATCCTTTGTTACGATATGACCTAAAAACGTGGTTTCTTTTTGTAGAAAATTACACTTGTCTATTTGTATTTTTAACTGATTTTCTTGCAAAATTTTGAAAATACCTTTTAATGCGATCATGTGTTCTTCAAGTGAAGTGCTAAAGATCAGCACGTCGTCTAAATAGACTACACAATTTTTATTTATGAAATCACGCAGGATATCATTCATGAGCCGTTGGAATGTCGCTGGCGCATTTTTAAGGCCAAACGGCATTCTGACAAACTCGTATAAGCCATGAGGGGTAACAAAAGCAGTTTTATGACGATCCTCTTCTTTGACAAGGATTTGATGGTATCCCTTCGCCAGATCAATCGTCGGGAAGTACTGGGCTTTGCCTAATTTATCGAGCAAAGTATCAATGCTGGGCAGAGGGAATTTATCATCTACCGTGATTTCATTTAACCTTCGATAGTCGATGACAATACGGAATTTTTTAACTCCTGAATTGTCTCCCTTTTTCGGAATGACTATTAACGGACTTGAAAACCTAGAATTACTTTTTCTGATTATTCCCTGTTGTTCCATTTCGGCCACTTGTCTTCTCACTTCTTCTTCGTGCTTTGGTGGGTATCGATATAGTTTGGAATTTATTTGATTATCCGTTGTCGCCTTTATTTCATGAACGGCTTTGGTAGTGCTTGTTAATTTATCTCCCTCTTTAAAAAATACTCCGTCGAAACTTTTCACCAATTTCACAACTTCCTTATATTCTTCGGAATTCAAATGTTCAAGTTTCAACCGATTTAAATAATCGTTTCCTACATTTTCAAGAACACATATTTCGTGTTCGTGATAAGGGTTAATCAAGAATTTTATTTCATTCCCGTTTAATATAACTGTTTTAGCTTCCATATTAATTATTGCACCCAAGTTATTTAGTAAGTCCATTCCTATAATGAACTGATATTTCCTATTATTTAATTTCGCTACTTTTCAGCGTATCATGGCACCTAATTTCGTGTGAAATTCACTTGGGGCAGGGGTATAGATTTCGCGTTTGATTTTGTCTTTTCCTGTAATGGTTGTAAAGAATAAGGGCTTAATGCTATGTTTTTGAAAGTGGTTGACTTTTTCGTCGACAAGGCTAAATGAGGACCCCGAGTCAACCAAAGCCAGGTAAGAGACATTCTCGATTGTAATTAAAATTATTGGCAGTTCTTCCGAGGCTAATTTAAAAAAAACTCACTGCTACCAATATGATTGTTCACATTAACACTTTGATCATGATTGCTTCGATTAGCGTTTTCAATGTTATCAATTTCCATGGGCTCATAGGGAGATTGATTATTATATTCTGCACGATATTGTCCAGAATTTTTCCGATATTGCCCGGAGAACTGATTTTTTTTCGAAATTTTTGAATTATTTGATGGGTGGTTTATACTATCGTCTTTTTTTTTGTTACCAGAATGTTCATAGGGTTGTTTATTAAATGAATTATTATGAGTTATTTGGTTATTATTATTGTGTCTTGTATTATATTGAGTGTTTTGCACATTAGTTTCCTCAACTTTATTTCCGTTATTATTTTCACGATTGTTACTGTTAAAATTTGGATTATTTTTAAATTTCTTGTATTTATCCAGTTTTTTATCAGGTTTTTTTGAATTCTTTACGAATGCACAAATCTTCGAAGCGTCTTTTCTGCATTATACAAATAATTTCGTCGATATTCGAGACATCGTAAATTTTATCAAGAAGGATGCCTTGGGTCATCTCCTTGACTACATTCACCAGCACAGATTCCACATTACTTAAATCTAAATGGCACTCGTTTTTATAAAACACCGTTAATTCGTCTAACAATTGCTTAATATTTAAAATTTCTTCAACTAATTCACTCACCGAATTTGCCCTTATGTTGTTGATTTTACGATACAAATCAATCGGTTCCATGTCGGGTTTGTATTTCAATCTCAGCTTCTTTTTAATTTCGTCCCAGTCCTGTATCCTTGCCATGTTGATAATTGCTGCTTTGGCCTCTCCTTGAATTTTTTCGTAATATATTGCCTTGATCGTTTCGTCTCGAACATCAGTAATCCCTCCGAGAAAGTTTTCGACGCTTCTGATGAAACTGTTGATTGATGTTTCGTTTGTTCCCGTGAATGTTGCCATAAACCGTACTTCCTTCAACTTCCGCTCGTCCTTAGCTCTTGCCGAATTGACTGTTTGTATTTGCCGTAACGCTTCCAAAGCTTCCGCCAATCGCGCTTCCCTTTGATGAAGCCGTGCTTGTAGTTCTTGGAGCTCACTCATTTCGATTCTTCGATGACGATCGTAGTTGTTGATCCTGCTGGTCCTTCTGGAGCCCACTTTCTCGATGTTTTCTTTAAATGTTGAATATACTTATTAAGCAAGATTCCTGGCAGCCTCACCAGGATTTTGAGCGATAAAGGCCTCGGTTAATGCTCTTGCTTAGTTGTTCACTTTTATTTTTGTTTAGCAAGATTCCTGGCAGCCTCACCAGAATTTTGAGCAATAAAGGCCTCGGTTAATGCTCTTGGTAATTCGTTGATAAACTCGTCCAATTTTCGTTACGATTATGGGCTTTAAATTCCGATCGCGATTATCGATTTTTTGTCTACGCGATTTAATGTCTTTTAAAATTCGTTAAAACCGACTGCGCCAGTTATGTATTTTCACTTCACGCGTGTTAAAAAAAACACACAAGATTCTAAGTTCAAAATGTTTTATTGGAACATAAAATACTTATTCGTACTTTAATTTAATTTTGGAAATAAAAACGTCTTATCGCCGCGGGAACTTAATTAAGACTTTTTGAGCCACGTATACCGGCTTCTCACGGTAGCAGAATCGCATTTTTGCATTTTCGGAAACCATGGTGTAAACTGCTGACGTTATGTTTACAACATGGTGTGAAAAATAAAAGTTTCTTGTTACATCTCATTCTTGAGGTGTTTTCTTACGTTTTCCATTATATTTTTATAGGCGTTTAAGGTTTAAGTATACGTGACTAGCCCGGCGCAAGAGAAATGATTGGTTCGATGATGAGTGCCAGAATGCGTTAGTAAGGATGGCGGTTATTGCCTAAATAACCGATTTTTGGTTATTTCTGTTTTTTCACCTCCGGTTTAACCTCCCGAAATAACCAGTTAACCGAAGAACCGGTTTATAACCTTTAACTTGTTACCTGCAGCAAAATGCACCTTACCAACATGCATAATTATAAAATCTTCGCCTTTCCTCTCTAAATATGCATAATATTTTTTCCCGAAAACCTTTATTTTTAAAAAATATTTGAAGTAGGACAACATGAATTCATAACTGAAGTTAATTACTTCATGACATGGAATTGCGATATTATTCCTTCATCTCTAATGTCTATACTTTGCCGCCGATGACTGATTTGTAAAAAAATGAATATGTACGTAATTATTATATAGGTCAGGGTACCCGATGCAATAAGTACAAATAAAATTAAACAAAAAAAGTTATCACAAATTCAAAACATAATACGAATTAAATTACTTCAAGTAAAATAATGATAATCATTCAAGGAAATTAAGGAAACAGAATAAGAATAGCATCATAGTAGATGTATATAATTATAAAAAAAAATTATTTTGGCCAATATTTTGGATCAAGTCTATTCATAAACACCTTTTCAATGATATGCTCATCGGTTAAACGACTTCGTTCGTCTAAAATGACATCGTTTAATGTTGATACCAATCTCTCGGAAGATACCGAGCTCCCTATAATTGACAAATATTTTTTCGCCACATGTAACAAGCCTTGCATACAGGATGTACTTTGCTCCCAGAAAGAGTATGGATCACTCTTTCTGGGAAGCAAAGGCTGTTCTAAATAGAGTTTGAACTCACTTTGAAATGAGCTGTCAATTGAAGGATCACTTTTCACTACTCATGGACCAACCAAAGAAGGTTTTTTTTCTGCTCACTTGTAGGCAATGGTGGTGGTGATAGCATTCCTATTTCTGCTAAATATTTTTTCACCTCCCACGAAATGCTAGTAATTGCTTTTGTCGCTACGATGGAAGTGTGGCAAAACATAGGATTTTGAAGAACTTTGGCAGCTCTTTGTTTCAAGCTAGCCAATAGTTTTCCCCTCAAGGACATAGATGTAATATCTTTGACGGAAGCATTTTGTAGTGCTGTTTCGATTATCGTCAGTAAGGGAATCACGATGCTTCCCGTCACGTACTCCGTCCCAGAAATCTCCTTTCTTGCCTCATCAAAAGGCAATAAAATTTGCACAATTTCTGAGACCAGCCCGATGTCAAAACCTGATAACATTCTCGGTGCATTTTTAATTTTTAGATTTGCCAAGGCGTTGGTAATGAATGGGACATTTTGACAAACCTTGCTAACATTTGGTAAGTCGAGTTCCATCTTGTAGGAACTGACTGAATTAGCAGCATCACATTTCCTTCCACTATGCCCACTCGCTCCTGCTCCGCACTTATTGTCTCCATGAAAACGTTGCTTTGTCTTCCGAATGTGACGATATTTTTAATTAGATTAACGACATTTATCAATATTTGGTTGCTTTCATCGTTTAGGCAATCCATCACAATTGAATTTAGAAGATGGGCAAAACAGTAAAATGTTCCTACCCTCCCCTATCAATGCTCTTAACCCGGTAACCATGTTTGCACCACCGTCGGAGCATATGCATACAATTTTATATTTTGGGATACCAAATGTTTGAAGAAGGTCTTCCATTTCTTCAGCAATATACTCTGCATTATTGCTTCTCCGTAGGCGTTTAATTTCCAACATAATTGCTTCGAGGCTATTTTTTGTATCTTTACCTGTCAATGCAAAGTATTATTCCTTCAATTCTTCATACAAACTAGGAAAACTTAGGTACCAACAAATAAAGTGCGAAGTAACGACCAGATGATGGTGCAAGTATCCGCAGAGAGAGAAATGTGCATGATATCATTTAATGCTGCCCTAACTAACTGAACTACTATGACGACCAATTGAGAAGTATAGATGCAAGTAGTGAAAAGCCTGAAACGTGGTTCTCAGCCCAAAACCACGCTCTGTCATGATGAGATCGGCAATACCATCGCTGATGAAACCAAGATTAAGGAAAGATGGGCATCATATTTCAAGAACCTCCTTAATCCTCTGCACAACTCTAAAATATCGGAGCCTATAGATGTCTGCGGAGAGCTTCCATTGGTCCCACCAACTCTGGATGAAGTTTGTTCCATCATCAAAGCCCAAAAGAATAATAAAGCGCCGGGCATCGATGAGATTCCAGTGGAGCTCATCAAATATGGTGGCATTAGTATTCATCAAGCTATTCACAAAGTCATCCAGTACATTTGGGAACAAGAACATATGCCAAAAGAGTGGAGGCAATCAATTATATTCCCTATCCACAAAAAAGGTGACAAGCTACAGTGCGAAAATTATAGAGGCAAATCACTACTTTGTACGGCGTACAAAATATTTTCTAAAAGCTTAGAAAATAAAATCGGATCATAATGCTTTGCTTTGGCATCCCAGCCAAACTAGTCTGTCTTACTAAAATGACAATGACGTCGACGACCTCCCAAGTCCGCATCAATAACCAACTCACCGATGACTTTGACACAGATATCGACTAAAGCAGGGAGATGGGCTGGCCCCATTGCTATTCAATTTGACTCTAGAATACGTCATAAGAAAGCTACCCGTCGATACACGAGGTACATTACTATACAAGTCAAGCCAAGTAGTAGCATATGCGGACGGCATCAACATTTTGCCACGGTCATTGACAACTGCCAAAAACTCTTCCTGAAACTCGACAGCGAAACAAAACTAGTAGGGCTACAAATTAATGAAAATAAAACAAAGCGTATAACACAGTCGAGGAAAAATATCACACTTGGCGAACACAGTATCGAAAATGTGAGTGGATTTATGTATTTAGGCGCCAAAATATCGAGAACCAGCAATGAAAGAGACGAAATACGATGAAGAATACAGCTCGCAAATTATACATTTTATTCAATTTTGACGATCATGGAGACCAGCTGCATACACTGAATTACAAAGCTCCAAGTATACAAATCTGTGATAAGCCCTGTATTATGCTATGAGGTGAAACATGGACCTTAACTCAAGCATCCGCAAATATATTAAATGCCTTTGAGCGTCTGGTCCTGAGGTGAATAATTGGAACGAAGCAAGACGGGGACCAATGGCAAACTCGATACAATCATGAGCTGTATGAAATTTTTGATGAGCTTGAAGTCTCGTCGATTATAAGACTGTGGAAGCTGCAATAAGCTGGATACATGAATCGTATGGACGAACAACGGATTCGTATTCGTTGGGAGAACTGACGGAATGTTGGACCAGCGGGAAATATTCATACAGCATGGCAGCTTCTGTGTAGTAAAAGCTGTAGAAGATTCAACTTCGCACTGCTACACTAGTGGCCGATTTGAAATTTGCGACTTTCTAAATTTTACACTCATTTTTTTGTCCATGGATTTCAATATTTCCTACACATCTTGTATTTCTTCATGGCCTACACATCGCGAAGTAAAGCCACCTTACAAGTGGTGGGTAACATGTGATTTAAAAGGCCACGATACTAACCAGCTACCCAGCCTCTATTTACATATGGAGCTGCTGTTTACATCTCACCGTAGATTTTAACTGGTGTGTGGCTGTTAGATGTGAAATTGTAAAAGCGATGTAAGATTGACACGCCTCCTCTTTGTTTGGCGGTGAATACTTTTGAATAGGAGTGAACGTTTGATTCAAAGTGAGATCGACAAGCGATGAATTTAATGAATCGTTGGAGTACCCCGAAATGAATGGTGGAGTTATTTGGAGAATGAGATAGATATTTGCACCGGAAGAGGATTTTAGCGTCGGTGTCGGAAGCAGAAACAAAGGGGCCCATTCTAGCATAGGGAATTAAGTGATAGTCAATTATTTTGTTTATATGATATCTGCAGGCCAATTTTCTATTTTCTTGCAAAGCCGTTCTTGCTTGCACGGCCCGAAGGATTTTCAAGAAAGAAGAAAAAAGGAATTAAGTGAGTTGAATCCTTAATGTTTTTAACATTCAAATTGATAATATAGTGCTGTGAAATTTATTTTTATTTATTAAATTTGCTATCTTCATCATCTATGGCGTGACAGTCCAAGCTGGGCCTTGGCCTCCAGGATTAATCTCCCCTAATCATCAAGGTTCCGTGACCTTGTCCGCCAGTTGTTCACTCCCAACAAGGATCTGCTGTCAGCTTCTATCGTCCCTTCCCATCGAGTCCTCGGTTTTCTCGGTGGACATCTACCTTGTGCTCAACTCTTTACAATGTTCTTTTGGGAAGAAAGTTTTCTTCCATGCTTTCTATATGGCCCAACCATAGCAATTTACGTAACTTTACGAAAAAGGAAACAGGTGAATTGTCAAATAGTTCATACAAGTCATCATTCTAACGTAGTCTCCATTTTGTTCCTTGCTTCAGTGGGTCGTAAATTTTCGGTAGCACTTTGCGTTCAAATATATCCATTGCCTTTTCGGGTTCGTTCGTCAGGGTCACCGTTTCACTTCTATATAACAGCGTAGGTTTGACTAGTCTTTTATCAATGCGGAGCTTTTTTGCCTGTGCACTCTGGACCTTAGATTGGGAAGTGCAAAGTAATACGTTTAATTTGCGGCATCCAATCTCGTCCTTTTTGGCGTCTATTCAGGTTGGTTCCAAGGTAGATCAAACCTTCCACACCTTCAGGATTATAGTCGCGTACGGTTAGGTTTTGTCGAAGTGGAGTTTTCTTCCTCGTTTGAGTCATTAATTTAGTTTTAGTTCCATTAATTCGTGGGCCAATTCGGTTTGCTTCAGATTCTAGGCTCAGAAATGTTCGTTTGACATCTAAGATTGGACGTGCCATTACATTGACGTCATCAGCATATGCTACCAATTGTGTGGACTTGAACATTAGTGCACCAGAGGTTTCAGCTGATATCTTCCTGATGACGTATTCCAACCCAATATTAGAGAGCATTGGGGCAATTCCATCCACTTCGTTTAAGACTGATTCCCTTGTCCGTTAGTTTACCGTTTACCTTGAACTGGGACTTCGTGTTTAGCATCAAGACTTTGAAAATACGGTCTAGTTTTATTGGGACGTCAAAGTCAAGGGTTATTTTGTACAGCGCATATCTGTGGATACTATCGAATGGTTGCTTAAAGTCTACAAAGAGTTGGTGCACATCGATGTTATATTCCCAGAACTTTTCGAGTACCTGCTTTGATGAGAATATTTGGTCTATTGTAGAACTCTCACTACTCTCCTATAATACTTTCATAGTGCGGCTTTAACTTTCTTTCTATGATTTTGGAGAGCGCTTTATAAGGCGTGCATAGCAGAGCGATACCTCTATAATTTTCACACCTTAATTTGTACCCCTTTTTGTGTGTAGGACTATAGTGAACCGTGCGAGAATATTCGATCTAGACTGTAGTGAAGAACAGTCGTGTGCAATCGATTGAGTAGTGAATGCTGGGCTGCGTGTGTTTTAGTTCTGTCTCCATGCAGATTGCATATCATTATTGTCCCAATAAGGAGTATTATGTGTAACTTATATCAAATGTATAATATATTCGGCCCCTTGTCACAACAGGTACATATTATACTTTTTGCCATTCCTCTGGTAACTGCTTCTTTGACCATATTCTGCATATTAGTCGATATAGAAGGTTACTCAGATAGGGACCCCCGCCCTTGAGCAGTTTTGCTGGTATCCCATCTATCCCAGGAGGCTTATTTTTTTGAGCTCCCGTACTACTGCCTGTACTTCGTCTCTCGTTGGAGAGGAGACTGGGACCTCTTGGTTTGCTTCTGGAATAGTTTCTGGAAATATTGCAGCCATCTGTTTTTAATTTCGATTCGGTTGCCATTGATTGCTCCTTGTGCAATTTTGCAAAGACTTGTTTATGGATTAAGGCGGTCTCTTAGTGTTTAATAGAGCCCCACGCTGACCTGACGTAATGTAGGGTCATGTTTTCGTTTATCTGTTGGATCATGGTGTTGATAGTCAGTCGTTTCTTCCTTTAGCATATTTTTTAGCCTGACGGTGAAGGCTTTTATATTGTTCTTCTTCGGACCGAGTTGGTCACCTTTTTTTAATCGCTTCCTTGCATTCTTTGTCGCACCAGTCGTTCTTTGTCGAGTACCGCAAGATCTCTTCGACTGCTTCTGTTGCCGCAACTCTTACTGTTTTCCATAAGGTTTTTATATCATCATTATCTTCTCCCGCCAATATGTTGATGCGATTTTCCAGCGCTGACATTTATGTGGACGTTACTGAGATACTGATGTTCCTTCTTTACAGCTCTTGGAGATGTGGCATCGGAACTTGACCCTTATAAGGAAGTGGTCCGAATCACAGACAGCGCCGCGAAACGAGTACGTATCGGGAATGTTGGTGGTGGCTCGTTTTTATATGCAAGCGTGGTCAATCTCGTTGAATGTTCGACCGTCTGGGGATGTATACGTTCTTTTACGGATCTCTCGATGTGGAAAGCGTGTGGAGCTTACTGTGAAGCCTCTACTAGTAGCGAAGTCTATCAGGCGTTGTCCGTTATTGCTGGTCTCTGCATGGAGGTTTTGTCCTCCAATTGTTCTTTTATGTGCTGTTTCTCGGCCGATTTTTGCATTAAAGTCACCCAGAGCAATTTAAATGTCTTGACGGCAATGCATCGACAGTGCATTCTAGGGTGCTGTGAAATTCGTCCTTGGTTGCCTCTTCCTTGTCTTCTGTGGGTGCGTGACCAGCCAGGCATTAAAGAATTTGGTCTTGATTAGATCCTTTCGTTAACGGGCTTCAAGTCGGTGATAATTTGTTTAAATGTGCTGTCAACAATGAAAGTCTCTACAAACTAGTGGCTTTCTTACAATTTACTGCCTTTAAACACGGTGTATGCGTTCGCATGTTAAATATGGCTTTACCATGCCATCTAGTTTCTTGCACTGCGAGGATGTTGATTCTGTATTTCTTTATTTCACCCAGAAGTTATTGCAGTCCGCCTGAGCTGTTCAATGACGTAACATTCCAAATTCCAAAAGAATAGTCCTTTATACGTTACGGTAGTCGTTGCCGTTTATCCAATTTGATCCGAGGCTGTTGTTCTGGTTCCATGACAAGTAAATACTAAGTGGAACGTTGTTCGCGCTTTGACCTAGTCAATTTTTGGTCCACGAGCGGTATAATATATATTATTATATATATATTTCTTTGTTTACCTCAATAAACTTTAGATTTCAGATTGCAAAGAGTGCGGCTCGGGATTTCCCTTCAGGCTATAGGAGCCTGAAATGTGTAATATACAATAAGTGGTAGTGTTCGCGGGTATGCTATAATAAATAATCTTCCCAGAGTAGTCAGGCAGGTCGTTCAGTTCTTGCAGAGTTTTAAGCAGAGTTTTGGTGAGATTAATGTGCGCTGTGTAGGCACACGGTTAGCGGAAGGTTTAAAAGCTGACTCGAATTTAGGCCCTTTGCAGAAATTTTGCGGCTAATTTATTCTGGAGGATCGCAGACTCGCTGCCGGATTAAGGCGATCCAGGACAGCGAGTTGGTGCTCATGCCCGTCTTCGGCGAGCGAGTCCGGGACCCTCAGGATCTCCGACCGGAGTACCCCTGTCTTAGGGTATAACAAGCATCAAAATTGGCCCGGTATCCAATCCTGTCGAACGCTCAACTATTGGAAAATCACTTTACCAGCGTACTCTACACCTATTTATGAATCAATTTTTACAAAAAAAAATTAAATTCGATTTATCCGACAATTATACGGAGTGACTGCCTTATATCATGAATTGTATGAAGTCTTTGACGACCCAGAAGTCGTCATAACGATAAGACTGCAGAAGCAACACTGGGTCTTATATGATGAAATATATTAGTACAATTCAAAAAATAATAGTTGGCAGGAAAACTAGTTAACAGTGGCCCATCGCGATCGAAGAAGAGTACAGGGCTGCTTAGTTTCACGAGTTGGCTGATGGATCCAGGCAACGGAGACTCGGTATGGGGGCTGACAAGACCCATAGGGAGCTGCGCTGATAAAATTAGGGCAACAGTCAAATTTTCCGTTTCCCATCACCTTACTTAACCTTTCCATTCCATGCTACCTCTACGGACGAAGTACGATTGATTCAGAACTGACTATATTGTTACCACCAAGTATATCCATGATCAATATCTGAAAGTGACGTCACTGCGGGTATTCAGAATTGCTCGAATGTTCCAGCTAGTTCTCGTCAGAACATTCCTAAATGTACGAGAAATGGATTGAATGACTAGAGACCCTGTATAAAGCCGAGCTGAATGAATGGGGAGGAGTAATAGTGAAAACCGCGATAGTAAAAGCTGCGATAGTGTAAAGCGCCAGTTGAAAGCGATATTAATTGATAGTGAAGTAAATGTTTTACGTGATATACTTGAAGACATTGGAACCATAAATTGATAGGACAAGTGAAAAGTAAACTAAAGTGTGATTTGTCAAATAGTGAAGTTTATTATTGTGCATTCTTAGTAAATAAACTCTTTTAACTTAACTTAAAAGACCGTGCGTTTTAACTTTCCCGTAACATTAAAATTATTGGCCGCAAACCATAACACGCGACAATATGTTAATAGCACTAGTTTTGAAAATATCCTATACAATCGAAGATCAATGAAAATTCATTCCGCATTTCTTTTTTAAAATTTTTTTAGCAAATAATTAAAGATAAGAATTTCGAAATAAATTTCCAATCAATAAATCCTCTACAACACTGCTGATATTCGTAAAACCGCGTTAACACGTTAATCAATTTAAAAACCGAATCGGAGGGTTCCTACATTTTCTTAGCTCAAATTTAGTAGTGCAGTTAGTAGAGTTATTTTGGAAAGCTCAAATCAAGCGAATGACTGTTTTTGTTGTTTGGGTATCCCCTTCAAAACCTTTGGAAAAGATTGTACACCCTAACTTTCAAGAGATCATCTCTTGTGGGCTACTAATAATTCGGTTTAACGGAGTTCTCAATTTTAATCGAGCTTGGTTAGTACAAAAACCTAACAGAGCGAAGAAAATTTACAGCGGCAAATGATAACTTTCTCTCTGTTGGTATTCCGTTAGTAAAATTTGGAATTATTAGTGTAGTATGAGGAAAAGGATCTGGTGTCTTTTTGAAAGTAGATATATTGCTTTACACTTTATAACATTTCACTTTTTCATAAATGCTTTAAATAGTCCTTTCATCTTTTCGATAATACAAGTGTAGTAACCATTTCATCTGTGAATCAATTTTCTTAAGTCAATCAAAATATTCCGTTTAGAAAAACTTTTTCCATTTGAGTACAACTACAACTGTTACGCAAAGCATCAAACTGTAGTTAAAATATCGATGCATTCTTGCTCTTTTTTCTTCTTCTTTCATTTCGTCATAATTGATGTAGAGTACTGGTCGCTTCGGACTAAATGTGTGGAGCTAAGAGCAGATATTTAATTAAAACGAGGATTGAAGTAAAACATATGAATCGCTTACATATTTAGCTGTTCCCTGCAGTTTTCTCATTGACTTCCTGTATTTAGAAATGTTGTCCTTAAATTCTTTAATCGTGTCCAGTTTAATAGGTCCGAGAGCATAAGATTCAATGTTTTGTTCAATATATTGTAACGAGGCGCTTATAATAACTAAATTTTTCATGTGGTTTGAAATCAACATGAGGATATCATAAAACCTGAAATAGAATTTAGCATTGTAGGCTTCGCTAAGCTCAACTATAGGCATTACTCACGAGTCTTTATCTTTTCGCTTAACTCTAGCTATTGACTGAATCGACCAATGTTCTAAATGAAACCTGAACGGAAATTCAAACTATTATCAAATTCAAGCATTTTATCAAACGTTGTCACCTTAAAAGCGCCAGCAGAATTTTTTTCCTATGCAGTGGGAGATCAACTTCAACTTCCTGTAACTTTTCGTCAGTCATTGTCAGGAATTTATATAAACTGATTTTGTGTTTAGCGAAATTTTCAACAAATTTTTGCAGTCGCATCTTACGTAGTATGACATCTATGTCTGGAAAGTATTCTGGGATCTCTGATTTGAGAAAAAGTCGCGGAATGTGATCGCTTAGCGAGCTATACGAGAGGTAGTTTGTAGGAACTATATATCGTTCTTCCTCAGGAGGAAGAATAGCCAAAATATCATAAAATCCGTAAAATTGCGCGACCTGGCGCGGAAGGTAGCCTTTTCTGTTTGCAACATTCACATCCACCCCAGCATCGACAAGTATTTGCACTATTTCAGATTGGTTATTTTCAATTGCGTGGAACAGTGCTGTCCATCCTTGATTGTCGCTTGCTTCTATGTAAGCTATTTTGACAAGATATCTCACAATCTCTACTTGTCCGTGAATGCAGGCAAACATGAGCGGTGTGACTCCGTGTTTGTTCGAAATATTTACAACAGCTCCTTTGTCGACAAGGAGCTTAACTATCTCCTTAGCTATCGGCCCCTCAACACTGCTGGAGCAAGCACTCATCAGTGGAGTCAGTGAGTCGACTTGCCGGTTCGGGTCTGCATCGCGGTCCAAGAGGTACTGCACTATTTCCATGTGGCCGTGCTGGCACGCGTGATGAAGCAAAGTGTTTCCCCCTCGCAAAGGGTCATCGATTGATTCAGGCTCCTCTGATAGGTGGTTCTTGATAACTTCTAGATCGCCGGAAGTGGCAGCATCGTATAGTATTTGATCGTTGTCTCGTGTCCACACAGGACGTGGTCGCTTTATATCCTGAGTGATAAGAAAACGGAATCGAATTTTCCAGTGTTTAATACATGACAGAACTTACATCGTCACCAAAATAGAAGCCATCGTATCCATCATCATCTGAATCCGTGTCTGGGGGTCTATATTTGTCCATTAGAATTTTATTCGAGCAGAAAGCGATAAACTTGCGTGGAAAATGCTTTCTGTTTACAGGGCAAGTGTACACAAAACATCTGGTTGTCAAATAGTGTCTGCAAAGCTGCACATCTCTGTACATAGAGTGAGTTGGTTCAAAGTCATGGACGTGCTCAATGATTCACGGCGGATGTACGTAATGCTGCTCAGTGACCATATCCGTTCGATTATAGAAAAATTGGAGTGGTGAGCAAAACTGACGATAGATACAAGCCATATGGTAGCAATTTGCATATGATTAGTCGGCCTACTATGGAGAAGCTTCCGGTAGCTGTCACCCAACTGCGGCATTAGCAAATGCTTATATTTCGTCATATATACTATTTTCCGAATAAAAAACGTGCCGAACGCATTCCGTGCATGCTATAAATTCACCTTGTATAGCCCATTGTGCTCCTAAACTTTCCAAGACGAGTAAATGAACCACACGTTTTGCACCTTCGACTGATAGCTCAGCGTTGAGATGTAAACAAACTCCTATAAATTCACTTTGAAAGGCGATAAAAACTAAACGGGTATAAGAACTGAAATAATTTTCACTTCACTAGGAGCGCTATTGTGTTCTCCGCGGATCATCTGGATTTCACTGTAGAAATCCGTCTCTAAACCGTACAAAACCTCGAATTTTTGTTGGCACCTCCACAATTCTTCATATAACGCCATGTAAGTTAGCCAGCAAAGTCGGCCTGGTCATGTGTGTGGTAGTAAGCGCTGCTGCCATATGGCTTGTATCTATCGTCAGTTTTGGTGGTGAGCAAAACTGACGTTAGATAGGAAGCCATATGGTAGCAATTTGCATATGTGTTAGTCGGCCTACTATGGACAAGCTTCCGGTAGCTGTCACCCAACTGCGGCATAAGCAAATGCTTATATTTCGTCATATATACTATTTTCCGAATAAAAAACGTGCCGAACGCATTCCGTGCATGCTATCAATTCACCTTGTATAGCCCATTGTGCTCCTAAACTTTCCAAGACGAGAAAATGAAGCACACGTTTTGCACCTTCGACTGATAGCTCAGCGTTGAGATGTAAACAACCTCCTATAAATTCACTTTGAAAGGCGATAAAAGCTAAACGGGTGTAAGAACTGAAATAATTTTCACTTCACTAGGAGCGCTATTGTGTTCTCCGCGGATCATCTGGATTTCACTATAGAAATCCGTCCCTAAACCGTACAAAACCTCGAATTTTCGTTGGCGCCTCCACAATTCTTCATATAACGCCATGTAAGTTAGCCAGCAAAGTCGGCCAACTAATGGTCATGTGTGTGGTAGTAAGCGCTGATGCCATATGGCTTGTATCTATCGTCAGTTTTGGTGGTGAGACAAGAGACTGACTACCGAAACAAAAGAATTGAGTCGTGTTTAAAACCGATTAAAAACCGTTTCCTGGCTGAGTGTTTTTGTCATTGTGTAGTAATCGAGCAGTCGCCTAAGCAAACTGCTCGTAAACCGAAATTTTAATTACAGACTTGAAAAAAATTCAATTATTTCCATTCATAGTTATAAATCATAAAATATTTTTTTATTTTTATTAAATGTAAATTTTATATCATTCTTCTTCTATATTAAAATTAAACTTTTCCTTCTAATTATATTCTTTATGATATTTATCTTTTTATTATTATTTAAAATTTGTTTCATATTTTTACTTCTGTCAATTAGGGTTTTGTAAAATAATTTTACGAAACACTACACTTGTAAATTTTTACAAGGTGCTTAAGGGGGATCTCCCCATACAGGGGAGTGGCCCCTGAAAAAAAATTTCATCAAAGGTTGTCGATATGGGTATCAAATGAAAGGTCTTAATGGAAACTTTTCAAAACAGGGCTTGAACTGGTACTTTTGGCGTCGAGGAGCGATCATTAAGGGGAAATACATGAACAATTTGTGTCCCCCCCTCGCGATTGGACACTTGTGATCCGAAAAATCTGAAAAAATTATGAGGAAGATGTTTATAAGTGCAACAACAACAAATACCTAGAAGTCAAAATTCAATCAACTTTGTTAATAATAGTATGAAAATCGAATTCCACATTTTCCCCAATAAAAACATATGGATACACTTAAATTCAATGAAAACCGATATTTAAGTTGTTTTGCATAAGGTCCTAACACTATGCAAGTTTGATGAAAATCCAGTCATATTCACCGAAGTTATAGCCATTGGAAATTTCTCCAAATACAACAACAATAACACACGATTTTGGTACTTTATTTACTTTCCATTGAATCAAATACTGCAGTTTTGATTTCATCTTCTTGAAATTTTCAAATAAGATCAATAATATAAATTTTTTTGGGAATTCATGATTTGAGTGATTTTTGTTAATATAGTTTGCAACAAAGTGATGACCGTTGAAACTACAGAAGCAATGGTTTTTCTTATAAACGTACCCATCTCTTTGACATATTTCTTGTATTTATTCGTTGCTGACATGACCGTAGGTCTGTTTACCGAACATGTTTTTAAATTCAAATCCGCAAATTAAAATTTCCGACATGAGAACACTGAAATCATACAGCCATCCACGGATTGCATTGCGGATGCTGTGCTAGAAGCTTGGAAATTTACTGTTGCGACGTCGACAAGTGGACGACGGACAGAAAAGACGGGGAGTCTGTTACGAATCGTCACCGCGAATACGTCGCAACACCCAAGTAGTCTCCGACTTCTGACTACTTGTGAAAACTGCTACCGGGAGCGAACACGGGGAGTCGAGTTTGAGAATTTAAATCGAACGTAACGTTTTCGCGGTTTCCTCGCTTCGTTCTTAAGATTGATTTTGGTGGAAAATTTGCGGTAATTCAGTTTCGGATTGGGATAAAGTTCCACGAAATATTCGGACAGGTGTTAGAAAGGTAAAAAAGAAACTTAAAGAAATTAGCCTTGAAGCTGGGGAAATAAATCGCACTTAATCGAAATTTGCATATTAACAAACAATCGCATTGGTGGTTGAATTTCCATTCGATTATTATTGGCTGGTGCTCACGCTTAGTGCAAATACTTCGGGTACATAATCATCTTTAAGACTTGCGAGGGCAGATTTTATTATAAAGAGATCTAGTCTAAACTTATATGAATATTTCAATGGTTTCAATTCGCAGCTCATAGTTGATCGTGCAGCGTTTCGGAAATTGGAAAAACGCAGTGGAAAAGGGAGTCTGGTTGAGATCGCCACACAGCACGGACGCTGCGTGAAAAGAGTGGAGAAGCGCGCGTCAGTTCGTCGTTCGCTGTCATTTTTTTGTGATTTATTCGTTAAATATTGGGAAAATCCCGAGAAATAGATCGGAAAAGCAGCATTGAAAGTGGTCTGTAACGTATTTCCCTTGAGTGTGTGGCCCTGACATGCGTTTGGCAACGTGAATTGTGTTTGAACCTTGTGACGGTCGAATATTGCTCCCAACAGCGATGGCGAAGTTCTCATGTTAAAGCTTATTCCCGATGAATGAAGGAAAATAGAATTTGTCGGGCAAAGTCACACAAAAAGTGCCGTGAATATGAACATCGTGAGATAGAAATGATGGAAATTGTGTAGAATAGTGAATAAGCAGAAAGAAGTGGAAATTTGGACGAAACTGTTTGGAAAGAAAATTCGCAGTCTGGAAATTATGCATCCATTAAAAACCACATCATCTGGTTGGCAACTACTTTCACGGCAAACCACAACTTTCGATAATACTGGGGGCGAAGACGCTAGTGGGACCGATTTTCATGACTTGTCTCTATTTTCCATGCGACCAGATAAATCTTACAGTTGCTTGAACATAGTGGATAATGCACGGCAGGTTGTTATTGACAATAAATTAACAGATTTGATAACTGTTATCCAAGGAGAAGTCGAGGATGTGGAAATGCCGGATGGGATTGAGAAGTTGATACAATGTCTGAATGAATGGGATACTATTTATTTTACGAATGAATGTTGGATACGGTGTGTTCGCAAGAGATAAGTGGCTAAAAGGAAATGGGATGATGTTTCCAGATAGTAGAATTTCGTTCATAACTCCAATTGAAGATCGTCAATATAAGGATGTAGAAACATTAATTGGTGGAGCGATGTGTATAAATTTGATGTGATTTTGATCCAAAAAGTAGCTGTATAGTTGACCCAAAGTAAATTGTCTCGATATCATATTTGTTTAAGGAAGTTGGTTTATATACAGTGCAAAAGTGTGATTTGGAATTTTCCTCCCCATTTAAATTAAATTGCAGGCATCACCACATCACCAGCGGGCGCGAGAATGTTGGTGAGTACCTATGTTTTAAATTTTAAATGTTACATTTGATTGTTCTGTTGATTAAAATTGTATAAATCCAAATTTTCAACGTAAGATCACCCAATAACTTAGCTGAAAATGTATTGCACACACTTAATGACATCCACTAAATTTTAATC
Source organism: Odontomyia ornata (assembly GCA_963969285.1). Lineage (NCBI taxonomy): Eukaryota > Metazoa > Arthropoda > Insecta > Diptera > Stratiomyidae > Odontomyia > Odontomyia ornata. The sequence goes on along the minus strand of OZ017742.1, from coordinate 120,616,343 downwards.
AATTTGAAAAAAAGGTGCACACACACTACTTTTTTGACTGTTAGATTCTGTTATCTATAAACATATTTACTAGGCATGCAATACATATGATTTCTCCACGCTCGATTTATCTGAAATTATTAGAAAAATTGAAAATAAAAGAAATGTCTGAGTAAATACCACGCTCGATCTTTACATTTATTCGGAACCTTGACCGGGCATGGGACCCGCAACGATGGCTGGGCCCTCCACTGTACTGAGCTAGCCGCCGGGCGAGTTCCTCCCTTTTGATGCGTTATAGGGGGCTCTTGCCCGGGTAGAGTGGCCTTCTGCTCGCGTGTCGTTTTATGGTATAGTGCTATGTGATTCCATCGCATAATACTATAACATAAATTGGCCACGCTTATGTTCCTCATTTAAGGGAATAATCATACAAATTATGTTTGTATGGGGTTTTCGCTGAAACGGAAAATATATGGCCACATCTACATTTGGATCTTGATCCGGTTGGGAGGGTACTTGGGGACACCGCTTCCACGTGGATGCCCCACTCTTATTTGTGGGCCATAAGTATCATCGGTAACGATGAAGTCCGCTCAAGTCCGTCTGTTTTCTCCCGGCCCAGTTTGTTACTGGCTATAGAAAAGTTCAATCCTCGGTAGGTTACCTCGGCCTCGACACCAGTCGATCGGCATTAGATTGCTTCAATTCGTGATGCGAAATTTTTTTGTAGTGGGTTCTTGTGTTGGGATAAAGAACCTGCCTCACGACACCGCAATGCTAGCCTGCCATCGCGTTCACGCATCCTCAGACAAAGCCAATCTCGGCGAAATCTATAATCCTCTTTCATCGAGGCAGCAGACCATCGCTGCAGTCCTTCACGGACTTTTATCTCTACCCTATTTCACTATAATTGTTAGTCTTTTTTTTACTCTACCTTACCAGCGGTAGGTGTGTATGTGCTTTGGTACGTGCGCATTAGCCATCGATGTATCGATAATGCTCCAGTGGGACTTATAGTGGCATTTATGATTCTTCTTGTTTGATTTTTTAATTCATTTGTATTAACTAAAATATCCAAATTTGTTAGTAGTAGTTTGGAATGGTTAGTAGGTTAAATATTTGGGTGCTTCTTTGGAAATTAAATTGTTAATTTTGGACATTGAGTGGATTAATTTGAAAAGAGCTTTTAAATTTAGTGTTTGCTTCACCTAAAAATTATATTAATTGATTAAGTAATTTTTGATTATTTTTGTTGAAAAACTGGGCTATAGTATTATAATGCTTGACTTTGTCGTCCCAACAAAACTAGTCTGCATGGTCAATGTCACGATGCTAAACACATAGTTCAAGGCCAAGGTAAACCCTGAACTAATGAACAGCTTTGTAATGGAATTAGGCTTAAAACAAGGGGATGGACTTGCATCAGTGCTCTTTAATATTGCGCTAGAATCCGTCATCAGGAAGATATCAGCTGAAAGCTCTGGTACACTTATGTTCAAGTCTACACAATTGGCAGCATATGCTGATGAGGTTGATGCTATGGCACGATCAATCTTAGATGCCAAAGGAGCATTTCTAAGTGTAGAATCTGAAACAAATGGAATTGGCCTGCGAGCTAATGAAACTAAACGTAAATTCGTGCCTCAAACGAGTTCCAGTTTGACAAAATCTGACCGTAAGCGATAATTTTATGTATTTTAGAGCAAATCTGAATAGAAGAGGCGCTGAAAAGGATGTAGTAATCGATCATTCGCCTAAGCAAACTGCTCGAAAAAACAGATAATACTTGATGCAATTTTAATAGTAAATTTAAAAATTAAATATTTAAATTTACAATTATAATTTGATTATGACAACCCCTTTGCAACGCAATTTATCCACATGAATTGCGTTGTCCCGCAAAGCAAACAAGAGTTGACGGCATGAGAAATCAAAAAGGTGTTCAGTGATCGTATGTGAAAAAGAGTACCTGCACCAACGCCGGCTGAACAAGATCGTTTCATGTGTAATCACGACATCAGAATTTCACGAAATGCCTCTGAATTTCACCGTCATCGTCGACCTGCAGTTTGACAATCATTTTTAGCATTACAAATGTATCGAATTAATTGTAATCATAAAATAATACAGCAAAATAAAACGAACGGTGACATGTGCCGTGCAATCCATGTGAAATTGAAGAGAAAAAATTTAATAAATCATGCGGTTGTGGAAGAGGTTATTTGGTTGTTTTTTCGTAACTTTTGCGGCCTCAAGTGCTGGTGTAAAGTAAACGTAGCACCAATGTAGAGACAAGTGTATATGTTAGTTTGGCCTGATGATGTCTAACGTTCTCGCTTCCCCCTGGATGCCCCACTCTTATTTGGGGGCGATAACTATCGTAGACGAACGAAATATTCTCAAGTCTCGTTCATTTTTGCCAAGTCCAGTTCATTGTTTGCTTTGGCAATCTTCTCCTTTAGTAGGTTACCTCAGCCTCGACACCATCGGACCGAGTCGTGTCATCCCCTAATTCGTGAATGCGAAATTTGGGCATTGTGCTGTGGAAAAGGACCCGCCCACGACACCGCGATGCTAGCCTGCCAGCGCATTCACGTGTTCTCAGACTCTCGGTGAGCACCAACATCCTCGCTCGCCTAGGCAGTCTTTTACGGACATTTATATCCACCAATTCACTACAAGGAGGAGACTTTTTTTGGAGTAGGGAGGTGAATGCCATTTATGCACAGAGTGTGGGAGGGGTGAGGGGAAGAGGAAGTGCCAGAAAAGCGATCCCCCAGCCCCAACGCCTCCGGCTGCTGTGAGTCCCTTTTATCTTTTAGGACTGCCCGAGCATAATGTGCCACCTGGTTCCATTTGTCAACCGATTCGAGCATCAACGCGACTATATTATCCGAGATGAGCTCTCCCGTCTCCCTGTAGAGGTTTCTTCGCAGCCTGACCCATTTTTTGCACGCAAAAAATGTTTGGCTGGCATTGTCTTCCTCTTGTGCAGGTACGACTGAAAACACCCATACCCGCTCAAAAACTGGGTCAGATAGAAGTCAGTCTCACCATGCCTTCGATTTAGCCACGGCTTCACATCCGGGATGAGGCATGCAGTCCACCTTCCCTTCGTGCGATTCACCCAAGACTGCTGCCAATCGTTGAGCGAGCGCTGCCTATATTCGCGGACAACCATCTCTCTCCTCGTGGACTACCATCTCTCTTCTCCCGGACAACCATCTCGCCCGCAGCTTAAGACCGAATATTAGATTCGTTTAATATTGTTGAAAGTTTTACATTTCTGGTTTGACAGAGCGGATAAAGTTTGTTTATTTTTTTTTCACTTTGAGATAAATTGTTAAAGTATCTTTTAATATCAATCATTATGTATTATAAACGCAACGTTTAAAGTCGGGCAAAGAGCTTCCCGCGAACCTCACCAAGGCTGTATTTAAGGTGGCATAGCGATAAATTGCAAGGATCGTGCTTAAAATAAGACAAGAGGAAACTGTAAATAATAATAATAGTGAACATTCCACAGCTTACTGCCACCATCCACGAGCGCTCAAAGGATGGGAGTAAGTTTCTTTTTCTTATTTCTCCTTCTTTCTGTCATTCTATGCTCATAAAGAAAATGGTTCGAAGCTCTGTAAACAATCATAATGTTAAGATATGCATGCTTATTCATCCGAATCATTAGAATTACATCAATTTGATTAAGAATTCCATATCAATTGTATTTTCCCTTTACAACTTGCCTCGTAAATTTAATTAAGGAAAACTTTGGACATTACATTAGAAATGTTGAGAGATGTATCCGTTTTCTGTGGCGCTCAATGATATCTTTGTCCTATCAATAAGTAAAAATTTTTTGAAACGTATTCCTTGTATTGTCTTTTCACTTGAATTTCATATTTAACGTATACATGTTAAAGAAAAGTTTAACAGTCCAAAAGCTTTAACCTGTAGTAAGAAAGGGAGAAGTACTACTGTGACCAAAAAATAAGGTGACATTTGAATTTAAACTGCGCGCGTCGAAGGATTTGGAGAATTTTTTTTAAAGGTTGGTAGTACTGTCAGTGACATCTATGTCAAATTTACATATCAAACTATTCATTAGTGTTTGAGATACGCGTCACTGCTGTCCTTTAAGGACATAATAATATCATTAAAACACTACCCAATATATCTCGAACATTCGTCGATGAAGTTAGCTGTTTTTGGTTACTATCAATATACTTGAAGTTGATGTAATGACGTCAGCGCCACTAACGTCTTTCGTGCTTTGATTGCCAACCCCATACTGGCTGTTGTCGTTGTAAGGACGTAAATGAATAAAGTCATCAGTTTGATTAATTACGAGTCCCATACTTATAGTTGCTGTAATGGCGTAATTGCCGCGGTCATCATATGTGTTTTTAATTCACGTATATTTTTGATCTTGTTTGCCATATAGTTTGCTAATTTGTTAATGATAGAGTTATAATATAAGCACAGCCAACGGTGGCGCAAGGCCAAAAATTTATGTGGGCAAGATAGCCTCCGCGAGGCCCTACAATGACACAACTGGAAGAATATCATGGAAATCAAAATTTAAGCAGATTTTTTTATTCGTATAAAAGTATACATTTTTACTTTAAATCAGAGTCTTGTCAGCAAGTGTTTTCTCAATGTGAGTTAAAATTGAAAAATCATTAGTTGGACACTGTATACTACTTTTATAAATTGGCGAACGGAATTCTATTATCTGACTATTATATTCCTGCTCTTTCAAGATGACACCACTTGCTGGGTAGACCTTAACAGTAAAATTAAATAAACAGAAATTTTCTACTTTTCAGCTTACTAAACTCCTTAAACGTAGATGCTATATCAGCCTCAATGGATAAAACTCCCTACACTGAAAGTCTTTGCTAACCTATTGTATTTCTGAAAAAGCTTTCATTAAGTTTTAATTTAGAAAAGCTCCTTTCAGGGGAAGCTGTACTTGAAGGTATTGTTAATAAAATTCGAATTACAATGTAAATATTTGCGTAAATTTATTTTCGGTTATGTATTGAAGCAGCTCTTTGATGTCTCTGATGCAGGTGGGCAAATTCGGCATAATTGCTTGCAGTTGTTCATACAATTCATAAGATTAGATGTCACTACTCTCACCCACTCGGAGGACTGCGTCTAAGTCTTGACAGTATTTTAATAAATGCGCTTTTCGAATATTTTTGAGTTTGCTTAAATCATAAAGGAAACTGAAATCTGATAAATGTTAATTCAAAGATGTAAGTCTTGTATCCATACTGCTCATTATGGAATCAATCATAGTTTCAAAGAACTCTGTTTCGAACCGAATTTTGGGAGAATGTGTGGGTTCACCACTACTTTCATAAGCGAACATCCTTTTGTTTTCGGCTAATTTTTTATATTTAAATTCTTTTGGCTAGTCATAATTACTTTTTTCAATAAATCGATGAGCGTCAGATAAGCATAGTTCGAATCCAATTTGAGGATATTCTTTGATATAGTTATAGAACGTATACAAATAATCAAGGGCAATGCTTAAATGGACTTCTACGGATTGCCATAATTTGCTTATGATATTCACTCGCGATAATATTGCATACCATAAGTGTAACTATGTAATAAACTCTAAGCTGAGTATTTTATTTAGAACTGAATCACAATCAGTGAGTGTATCGGATTCTTCTGGGTGGTTTTTCAAGCTCTCGATACATTCAACAACATCATCAAATTAAAACAAGTTGGGTAAATAGACCTACGCTCATGTCAGAAGGGTTTTATATTCAATTTACAAAATACAGTCACCAGATCGAATAAAATCAAGAAACATGTCAACGACAACTTTATTCGAGAAAATATGAAATTCGAAGATCATACTATTATTAACAATGTTGAACGAATTTCGACTTCTGAGGCTTTTGTTATTGTTATACTCATAAATATCTCCCTTGATAGTTATTTCAGATGTCCATCCGAGAGGGAGGGAACACATTTTTCATGTATTTTCCCCTGTGCCCCCACTGAAGCAACAACTGACAGTTTAAGAACTGTTTTGAAAAGCTCCCATGAAAAATTTCATTTCATACTCATATTGGCTACCTTTGATGAATTTTTTTTTCAGGGGCCACTCTCCCGTACTGTTATCATCGATTAATGGCCAATTTTTTCGAATCCTAGAATGGTTACAAAGCCCTTTTGCTAGGAGCTCTCTCCCGCCTCTTTTAGTTGTTTCACTTATGGTTATTAATTTGAGGTACTCATCTTCAGTCATTCATTGAATTGAATCAAGTGTTCAAAGCATGCACCTTAAACGTTGAAGTTGGGAAAAACTAACTCAAAATTATTCAACCTTCGCATTTAAAACAGCCACCATTTTGTTTTACGATTACTGATACCACTAGCTGAACCGATTCTCAAAGATATTCATGATACCTTTCATTCCTGAAATTTTCATGCAAATCCTAGCAAAACTGTAGTGCCTGAGTCGGTAAAAAGCGCATGTTGTTCCATAGCCATATGTGATAATCAATGCAGCGCATATTATTCCATAGTAATACAGTAAAATTCAAACGACTATAACTTCGCTAATTATCATTCAATCTTTATGAAACTTTCAGGATAGATCCATCTTATAAATTGTCATCTGTGTACTGAATTTCATTGAATTTAAGGGTACCGTTAAGATTTTATTCAAGAAAACATAAAATCCGTAAATCATACTATTACTAACAAATTTGAGCGAATTGCGACTTCTCATGTATTTGTTGTTGTTATACTCATTAAGGCCTACATTAATGATTTTTTTCAGATTTTTCGGATCACAGGTGTCCAATCGCGAGGGGGGGACACAAATTTTTCGTGTATTTCCCCTCCCTGTGCACCCCTCGAAGCAAACTTTGCCAAATTAAGACTTGTTTTGAAAAGTTCTCATCAAGACCTTTCATTTGATACCCATATCGGCTACCTTGAATGAAATTTTTTTTAAGGGTACCGTTAAGATTTTATTCAAGAAAACATAAAATCCGTAAATCATACTATTACTAACAAATTTGAGCGAATTGCGACTTCTCATGTATTCGTTGTTGTTATACTCATTAAGGCCTACATTAATGATTTTTTTCAGATTTTTCGGATCACAGGTGTCCAATCGCGAGGGGGGGACACAAATTTTTCGTGTATTTCCCCTCCCTGTGCACCCCTCGAAGCAAACTTTGCCAAATTAAGACTTGTTTTGAAATGTTCTCATCAAGACCTTTCATTTGATACCCATATCGGCTACCTTGAATGAAATTTTTTTCGGGGGGTCACTCCCCTATATGGGGAGACCCCCCTTAAATACCTTATAAAATTTTTTAGTAGTTGAACTTTGAAGAGAGCACCACTTTACACCTACATACAAATTTTATGTTTCTAGCTTAAGTAGTTCCCGAGAAAAACTGCTGTGACACACGGACGGACGGACGGACGGACAGACGGACAGACAGGACGCAATTTTAGAAGGGTTTTGTAAAATTATTTTACAAAACCCTAAAAATATGGCTTTAACTGCTTCGATCCTGCATTCCTATCTTGTGTCTGATAAAGGTTTTAAAGTAAGTTTTAATTTACCTTTGATAAGCTTCCACCATTTGCTTGACCTAGCGAATAACAAATAATTTTTTTGAATAAAACCAAAAAAATGTTTTTGTTGCCACGGAAGAATTTGCTAAATTTACTAACAATTTAAGCATTGTTGGGAGAACGACGCCAACCACACAGATCAAAACACATTGTGTGGCAGCAAGGCCGTCAACGTACAATGCGACGCAGTACATACATTATTAGTGCTTCAGCGAATACGACGAGGGCAAAGCGAACCTTTTGTTAATCTTGTATATATGTAGTAGGAAATAAACGATAGTAAATTCTAATCTAACCTTACTCGCATTATTTCCTAAATTGGTGACCGAACGATGCCGGGCACATTACTCAACGTAAATGGAAGTGAAGTGCAAACCCCCAGTACGTCCATGGCAGTAGAAAATGACACACAAGTTAGTGCAGTTACATTCAAATTGCCACCCTTTTGGTGAAGCAAACCAGACCTTTGGTTCGCGCGCATCGAAGCCCAAGTTCACCCACACAAAGTACCTACCCTCACGGCCTAGTTCGACAGGATAATTGCGGAGATGGAAGACCTCCGACCCTCCCAGTCCCTGCGCTGATTACAATGCGCGGCAGGCAAGTCTATTCCAAATCAATTTTCAAAAAACGGTGGCTACAGCGACTGGCACTCAATGTGCGAGCAATTCTGGCAGCTTATGATAGCGATAATTTAGAAGAACTGGCAGCATCAGTGGATCCGAGTAACTAACGTTGCCGCCTCAGACGTAACATGCATTCAAAAGTAGTGCAACGTCACACTCAATGCCACAGTATGTGCAATTAGCGAAAAATATTGCGGAGATTGGAGCAGAGCTTAGCCAAAGACAAAGCGTCGCTTGCACGTGTAGTTCGTGCCACTCATCATACCGGCCGGCTACTCCATCCAAGGTGAGTCAAATTTGTTTCTACCACCAGCAATTTGGCGGCAAAGCAAAGCGTTGCAGACTTCCATATGTATTCTTTAAGCGACAGGCGGGAAGTGAATCAAGCCGCTAGCCCAACAGGCGACAGCTAGTGGTATATCCAAGAATTTATTCGGCATTTCGGTCCGGTGGTAGCTTTCAAAAATGGCAAATTATCAGATCCCAGTAAGAATGCCTCTGCCAAAGGAAAAGTCGAGGAATACAACCAAAAGGAAATTTCTACCGTGAATGCAACTTTAACGTATGCCTCACTCCTCAGAGAGTTTCCGGGACTCACTAACCCTCCAGTAGCTGCACATGCTCCGACTCATGGCACGAAACATGATATTACAACGACAGGCCCCCCAGTGGCAGACCGGCCTCGGCTATTAAATCAGGAAAAGCTACAAGTGGCATGGCAAGAGTTTCAATTTCTACTTGGCAATGGATTTGGCCGATCTTCCAAAACTCCCTGGTGGCTGGCGCCCATGCGGGGACTACCGCCGACTGAACGCTGTGACCTTGCCAGACATCTCACTGAATTTAGGTGGCGCACAGTACTTTTTAAAGATCGATTTGTTCCGAGCATTTCACCAGATTCTGATAGCTGAAGAGGATATTCCAAAAACTGCAATCACTAAGCTATTCAGTCTTTATGAATTCACAGTAATGACATTTGGTCTTCGAAACGCTGCACAGACGTTCCAATAATTCATGGACGAGGTGCTTCGTGGACTAGATTTTTGCGTGTACTATGTTGATCATTTATTAATAGCCTCAAAAACGAAGGAACTGCATATGCAGCACCTACGACTTGTATTTCTGCGTCTATCAAAATACGGAACTGTTATCAATTTAGCCAAATGTGAAAAAAGGTATAATTTCCCCAAAGTCACGTGTGGACGCCATTCGAAATTTCAAAAAACCAACTACGTTTGAGGAACTTCGGCGGTTTTTAGGAACAATTAATTTCTGCAGGTGGTTTGTTCGCAATTTTGTGGTACTACAGGCTCCGCTCAACGACTTGTGTGCTGGACGTAAAAAGGATGACAAAACCATCATCGAATGGACCCCAGAAATTAGTGATGCATTTATAAACTGTAAAAATAGTTTCGCTAATGCTGTCCTATTAGTCCATTTTCGAGCCAATGAACCTCTCAGAGTCACAACCGATGCATCTGACGTTGCAGTAGACGCCATTTTAGAGCAGAATAATAATTGGCTACCATTGGCGTTTTTCCAGAAGAAGTTGACCGCTCCCGAAATTAAATAAAGTGTATATGATCGCGATCGATCGCGTCAGACATTTTCAGCACTATTTAGAAGGTTCTAGTTTCTACATCCTTAGGGATTACAAACCGCTAACGTATGCATTCGCTTAGTCTGCAAGCAAAGCGTCGTCGTGCCAGATTAAAAATCTCGATTACACTCGCAGTTTTCAACAAATACCCACTTTATCGCGGGCGACAGTAATGATGTCGCCGATGCGCTCTCGAGGCTGGAAGAAATTACGATGCCCACAGTAATTGACGAATCTGAATTGATGAAAGAGCAAGAACGAGATATCGAACTGTAAGGACTACTTCGTTCTAACACTACATCCCTAAAATTTGTCCGCCAGCCTATAAGCTCAAGTAATGGAATAGTAAACGACAAGTCACTGCAACAATTAAGGCCCTTCATTCTACTGTCGTTACGAAGGAAAGTATTTGACATGTTTCATCAGCTAGCGCATCCCGTGCACGTGCCATAAGCAAAGCTATAGCTCAGAGATACGTGTGGACAAACATGAAGGAGGAAGTAGTGTGGTAAAGAATGCTTTAGGCGTTGTTGGGAGAACAACGCCAACCACACAGATCAAAACACATTGTGTGGCAGCCAGGCCGTCAACGTACAATGCGACGCAGAACAGACAGTCGATCATTAGTGCTTCAACGAATACGACAAGTGCGAAGCGAACATTTTGTTAATCTTGTTTATATCTAGTAGAAAATAAACGATAATAAACTTTAATCTAGCCGTACTTGCATTATTACCTAAAGTCTCTTGTGCAGTTAAGCTAAATAGAATAATATTTCGCCATTAGCCTTATCAACTCATTTTGAATATCGTGGCTTAGATAATCTGTTACAAGTTGTTTATAATTGATACGTTTCATGTGTCCTCGAAGCGTGGGATCATATTTAGAAAGCAATTTGAATCAGTCAATGAAGTTGCCGGAGTTTTCACTATAGTTTATTTTAAGAGATTCTCTATGCCCTCTGAATGCCAGATCATGTGAGGCTAAGAAGTTAATGGTGTTAATCAATCTTTCAAATAAATTGTACCAATGTTTTTGGGATTCATGAATTAGCCTTTCGTTTTCTTTTTCTATTGTTTTCCCATGCTTGATTTGCTTCTCAAATGTTAGCCATTGAAACATAAATGACATATATTCTTTGGTATTCTTGTGTCTTTGTAAAATATTTGTTAAGTGTTTTCGGTCACAGCATCCTACCTGCACGGAGAACAGTAAGCTTTATTTTGATATCTAGAATAATCCAGCCAGCGATGATGTTGAATTTCACCATTACTGAGTCTTCTTAAAAAATAAAAATGAGAAAAGTGTTTACAACCATCATCTTTGGGATAACCATCATCACCTGTTATTTGCTGGCTGCATTGGACCACTTTAAACTATATGATGACGCTGAGAATCAGTTAGGGGAAACGACCTAGTCCTGGATTAGTATTTATAAACGTTTCTTTGATAATGTCGCTTTCATCACCGTTAACTGAACGAATTTGATGCTATTTCTATTTCTAACTGTAGCGTACTACTCAATACATCTGAAGTACTTTCCAAATTGACTGTTGCAAAATAAGAAATCAATTCATCAATTCATCTATACTATGAGATATTTTTTTTGCGGTAATTCATCAATCCTGAACATAAAGCCCAATCTGATAAGACCCTTTCAGCTTTATTTTGTCTTTTTGCGGACCCAGAATTCCATTTTCTCCCGATATCTCTATCTCTCTTGGGACCTTCGTGTGACATGACGAATGGCGTTTAACGTATATTGAACATATCAATAATAATAATTTTGTTCTTACGTACATGCCTACAGTCACTCCACATGCCTACAATTAGTTTATGAAAAATTACCTTAAGTAGTTCACTGAAATTCTTTTTGAATAAATCGAGCTAATCAACAATCACTATGTATTAATTTAATAGTTATTTTCAAACCTTCAACACAATATTACTCATTCTCACTCACAATAAAATAATAGAAATGCTTACGGTACTCTGCTTTGTCTCGTGAGCCATGGAGAAAGAGTGGAGGTAGATATAACTCCCTTGATAGCCGTTGCCATGTTCATCAACGCATGTAGCATTTGGTTATGCACACGAACAAATACTTATTATTCTTTCTCAGAAGTAGCGGGGAAATGGAAATAACCTTAAAGCCGATTCAAACCTGTTTTGGGACATTTACCATGGTCCTTGGTTAAATTAGATGGCGCATCACGTATGTCTTACACAGACCAGTTTCTGTCGTTCACTGCGACTTATAATGGCAGGTTAACATAAAACTTTGCGCATGATGAGTTGCATAAAAATTGCATATCTTTTCAAGATAAAAATGTGTTCCCACGGTAAAGAAAACTCATTCTATCGTTCGTTCTAACATTTAGTGAGATATGCATATGTTAGTAAATGCCATCGGATACCTCTTTCGAGATTCACGAAAGTGTACTGGCATTCTACGAAAGGTGCACTAGAATTGTACTCGTAGATATCACACCGAAGATAGGAGTGCAATTGTGATGTGAGAGACAACATTGAGGACGTTTGCGAAAGAATACCGTAAGCCAAGATGATCGGCGCCAATGGTCTCATCCATCCTAAATGCCTTACTGTAGTTGAGTTGATTATGGTCACTATTTCAGTATACTATACTATGGACTGGACAATTGATGCATAACGCCAAATGCTAGCAATTCGAATGGTTTTATTATTTAACTTTGAGTAAAATCATTCACAGCTTTCATTGGTATCAATACTTTTCAAATTTTTATTGAGTTAGAAAAGGCTCCTAAGCACGAGGCCCGTGTAACGTGAGGCCGTAGGCAGCAGCCCACATCACCCTTGCCTTGCGCTGCCACTGAGCACAGCATGGTTACATTAATTTGTGAGTTTATGTGTACATGGGTGACAGAAACAATTAAAATCCCAAATGAAACTCGTTGCAATACTGTTAATTACCTATATTTTATTTCATTCGCATTTCATCAGTTCTCATACTAACAACAATAAATTATTACATTACTATATGCATGTATATAACTACATTTTCTCAAAATATCAACATTGACACAAAAATATTTCATATATTTATATATAATATTCAATTTCTATTATTCGATCATATTTTCATTTCATTAAATTTTTCATTTGACTATTATATTTTGTTTTTTGTTTTTTTTTTTTCAGTGAACGTTCGTTAGGTACGTAAGTAAGTTACTTGAACAGTTGCAGGTTTGAAACTCTATTTACTAGAATGCTTTATCCGTATATATTTTCAATTAGTTTTCTACTTTAAAATCAACGCTCTATGTTAAACGCAAATATTCTCTTAATATAAATCACATTGTACCAATATAATAAGTTTAAGTTGGCATAATTACTTAATTGACATAATTATTTGGAAATTAAACAACATAACTTGTTCTATATATTGTTCTATATATTGTTTCTCTGAAAAAACAAGCTTTAAAGAAATAAAATTTTGCCTAAATATATGACAAGCTTTTTAGAGATTCTAATTTATATGAATTTAATTCATAACTTGTTCATGTTTTTATTAAATCTAAGCATAAGAATATGGAACCATTTATCCTTCCCATTAAGGATCTAAAATTCATTCTTTAAATAAGCTCTCTAATTCGTTCTGCACGTAGTTAAAGTGATTGTTCAACTTACCAATTTTTCAGTCAATCATTAGCAATTCCATTCTACAGTCCTTCAATATTTAAAAGAAAAAAATTCAACCCAAAAGTTGGCAATTATTTTATGACTTTAATTGAAGTAAGTCATTTATCCATACTTTAACCTTTTGTTTTCTTAATTACAGTTGTGAGGGTTAAATTTTGTCAATCACGGTATTTTATTTTGATTATTGCTGGTAATACTGTTATCGACTGCCGCCTGGTGGTAAATAATGAAATGAATTGTAAAAAAGAGAAGAGTTGTTATACAATCGCTGAACAGAGCGCACTTCTCTTGAAAAGCTTTTTTTCCGGGGAGTAAAGTTGTGGATTACAACTTCAGGTGGAACGGAACCAAATCGAGTCGCTGTATTGGTGCCATCAAAGGAAGGGAAATCCCGAATCGCCGTCTGCATACCGCCCGTTATGCATGCTAGACACGGCTGGGAAAGTGCTAGAGAAACTCATCAAGGGAAGACTCACTGACGCGATTCGTGCTGCTGGGGACCTATCTCCTCGGCAGTACGGCTTTAGAGCAGGACGTTCTACCATTGATGCGATTGCAGAGGTGGTGAACGCGGTCCAAAAGGCAGAGGCATGTAGTCGCACCAAGCGACGGATCGTCCTGTTGGTGACACTCGACGTCAGGAATGCCTTCAACTCCGCTAGATGGGTGGATATTCTGGATACGCTGGAAAACTCTTTTCAAGTTCCAGAATATCTAATGCGGCTTTTGAGGAACTACCTAAAGGACCGAAGCCTGCTCTACGACACGACACAGGGCCAACGAAGGATGGCGGTTACATCGGGTGTTGCCCAGGGATCTATCCTTGGTCCGGACCTGTGGAACGTGTCTTACGATGGGCTACTGAGACTTGAGATGCCAGATGAGTCGCGCTTGGTCGGCTATGCGGATGATGTTGCGGCTCTGGTCGCTGGACGCACCGTTGAACAAGCGCAACTTAGGCTAGGTATGCTAATGCGCCGAGTGAGGGACTGGATGACTACTCGCGGGCTCAGTCTAGCACTGGAGAAAACCGAAGTGGTCATCTTGACAAAAAAGAGAATCCCTAGAGTAAGGATGATCAGTATTGGAGATATACAGATCGAATCGAAGCCAGCGGTGAAGTACCTGGGGCTACTGATCGACTCGAAGATGAGTTTCTCTGAGCAAATCAGGGCAACGGCTGAGAAGGCTGCTTCGGGAATATCGGCCCTGAGTCGACTTATGGCCAACGTAGGGGGACCCAGCCCATCAAGAAGACGCCTCTTGATGAGTGCTGTAGGGTCAGTGCTACTGTGCTACTGTAAACTGAGGTATGGGGCGACGCTCTCAGCAAGGAGGTATACCGAAAACGATTGGCACAGGTACAGAGAAGAGGAGCACTGAGAATTGCATCTTCGTATCCAACAGTCTCCGACTCGGCGGTGAGAGTGATTGCAGGCGTGATACCTGTCGCCCTCGTTGCTAGAGAGTGCCGCGCTATTTACCTGCGCCGAAACGAGGATGCGAGGGAGATGGTTATCCGCGAGGAGAGACAACGCTCGCTCAACGATTGGCAGCAGTCTTGGAGGAATTGCACGAAGGGAAGGTGGACTGCGCGCCTCATCCCGGATGTGAGACCGTGGCTAAATCGAAAGCATGGTGAGACTGACTTCTATCTGACCCAGCTTTTGAGCGGGCACGGGTGTTTTCAGTCTTACCTGCACAAGATCGGCAAGTCACGGTCTCCCGATTGTCGGTTTTGCCCAGGAGAAGAGGACAATGCCTGTCACACATTTTTTGCGTGTACGAAATGGGCCAGGCTGCGAAGGGAACTCTACAGGGAGACGGGAGAGCTCACCCCGGATAATATAGTTGCGGTGATACTCGAATCGGTTGGCAAATGGAACCAGGTGGCACATTATGCTCGGGCAGTCCTAAAATATAAAAGGGACTCACAGCAGCCGGAGGCGCTGGGGCTGGGGGATCGCTCTTCTGGCAATTCCTCTTCCCCCTCCCCTCCTGCTAGGAAAGGGACTCCCCAGCTTGAAGGCGCCCCACGGCGTAACAAAACGAGACCTGGCCCGAAGTAATGTGTCAAACGGTTCCAGGCTAGGTTCTCAGATTGACAGGGGAGGTGTTTAGTGGGTAGTCCAAAGGTATCCTCCATGGGAGTCCCACACTGCCAGACTCGGCGGGCATAAATGCCTTCACCTCCCTACCACAAAAAAAAAAAAAAAAAAAAAAATTGGTGCCATCAAACAAGATGATAAATTATATGAACCGCTCCGAGTTGGCTGCTACGTGGGAGGATGTGGGTGCCGTGTCGCAAAATTTGACTGTTGCAAATATCCGAGCATTATACCAGAGAGGAGTGGCTGAGCCACGTTAGAACAAAGCCGTTCCAGATAACGGAACCCGTGATGAAGACATCGAAAAATGGCAATGTGATGCGGACCGTAATGATGAACACTGTGATGCCAATCAGGGTGATGAGCACCATAGTGTGGTCCAAAACGATGAACACAGAGGAGAGGAGAACCATAATATCCATGAGGATGGACCAAGTATCGAGGACCCCACCGTGTGTGTCAAGCAAAAGGAGGCAGTAATCGACTGAGAGATAGAAATGCTTAGGAAACACCAATAATTGCTAGCTTTGTGCGCTGATGTACCAGCGTTAGAAGATCGTCTAAATCCACTAACCGTTGCATAGGCTCGCCGTGTTTGAACTAGATGGAAAACCGCATTTTTTCAGGGACAATTCTTATGAAGTGAAAAAGTCGATTAGTTATTTCGAAGATGCCACAAATTTATTGAAGTTGGATGATAAATGCAAACTTTACCCGGCGGTAATTGAGGGATATGCCAAGATAATTTTGGGAAGTGTTGCCGCACGATCATGGAATGAACTCCGCAACAACCTTGTGCGTAAGCTTGGTCATAAAATTGACCCTATGCTGGGATGACACTTTTCATCGATACGTTCTCTGTATGCAGGATATAGCTCGACAAGCTGACGAGTTCAACATTGTATAATCTACCATAGCTGGACTCCATGAACAACCAAGCAATGTACAGTATGACACCCAGTCATTGGAATGATTGAAGAACCTTTTGCGTATTTACGAACAGTGCTAGATCCGGCAAACCGCTACGTCTTTGACTTCACGCGCAAGGACACATCAGATGACCCACCAGTAAACAAACCAGGTGCCGGTTTCACCAGGTTCAACATCTCCCGCAGCCGTAGGATATCACCTGCTCTGGTGCTATAATCTCTGTGCCCACGGACACTTTGCCGAACAATGTAGCAGACCAAAGAGAGCCAAAGATTCTTGTTTCACTTGTCATGAAATGGGACACTTACACAATATATGCCCATGTAAACACCGTGCGGGTACTATCAGAACTGACCAATCGATGAAGAATGAAGTTTGTTCGGATATTGAAGAAGCCTCCGTTTTGACTGGAGATTTAGTTTCTTTGCAGATGGCGAGTTTGTCCATTAACTTAAGTGTAACCAGGAACAGTATAATTGGGGAGTATCAAGGTGGTTTTAGAGCAGGTAAATTGACGATCGACCAATTTTTTTACAGTTAGCAGGGACTTGAAAAATGTTGGGAGTTCAACATAGACGAACAAGGTGCTTTTCAAAATAAACGAAACTTTTGTCATAAAATCATCTATGAATGAAATAGTGAATGGGAAAGTTACATCTCTCCCTGACTTTCAATGAAAGTTTAGTGACATTTGGTTCAGTGGAAGCGAAGTTAATGCGTCTAAAATGACAGTATGTTTGTGTCATCGGTACAAAAATGAGTTTCGAACATAGAGCTAATATGAAATTTTGTTTTAAAATCATTAAAACGTTAACCGAAAACTCCATCGAAATTGTGCGTGAATTTATCAAAGATGAGCCAAAATCATCGTTGAAATTCATGGAATCGGAGTTGAATATTTCCAAAACATTGATTTATTGCATTTTAACCTACCATTTGGGCTTACAAAAGGTCTGTGCACGTTTTGTTCCAAAATAAACGAGACTTTTGTCATAAAAGTCTACTCTTGTGCCAAAATATTTCCAATGATCTTAGAGAATAAAATCGGACCATGCGCCAACTGTATTATTGGGGAGTATCAAGGTGGTTTTAGGGCAGGTAGATTAATGACAGACCAATTGTTCACTGCCAAGCAGGTACTTGAGAAATACTGGGGGTTCAGCATAGATGTAAACCAAGTTTTCGTTGACTTTAAGCAAGCATACGACATGATTGATCGTACTGTACCAAATAATGCTATACTTTGAGACCCCGGCCAAATTAGTCCGTCTTACCAAAATGATAATGACGTCGACAACCTTCCAATTTCGCACATACTCGTATTTCGGACTAAAACAGGGAGATGCACTGGCCCGATTGCTATTCAATTTGGCTCTGGTGTACGTCATAAGAAAGTTACCTGTCGATACACGAGGTACATTACTATACAAGTCGAGCCAAGTAGTAGCCTGTGCGGACAACATCAACCTTTTTATCACGATCATTAACAACTGCCAAAGAACTCTTTCTGAAACTCGACCGCAAAGCAAAAACAGTAGGGCTACAAATCAATGAACAGAAAACAAAACTCATAACTGACACAGTCGAGGATGAATACCTCAAATACACAAAATGTAATACTTGGCCCATACAGTGTCGACTATGTGGTTGAGTTTGTGTGTTTAGACGTCAAAATAACGAGAACTAGCAATGAAAGAGACGAAAGGCGCTGAAGAATACAGCTCGCAAATAAAATATTTTATTTAGTTTTGACAATCTTGAAGACCAGCTGCATATACAGGAAAACAATGCTCCAATTATAGAAATCTGTGATAAGACCTGTGCTATGCTATGCGTGTGAAACACGGACCCTAACCCAAGCATCCGCAAACTATGGAACGCCAGAGGCGAATAATCGGACCAAAGCTAGTAGGGGACCAATGGCAAATTCGATATAACCATGAGGTGTATGAGCAGGAGGTCTCAGCGATTGTAAGACTGCGGACGCTTTAAATACCCAAAAAAGTATTCGTTGGGAGAGCTGAAGATGGGAAACCAGTGGGAAAATCGAAGAAACACTGGTCTGACTAGGTCGATGAAGACAGTTCATCGGTGTTCGGATTTCGAAATTGGAGGGCGTGGTTAATGGACCGAGATAGTTGGAGGCACTATTTGCTGAAAGCGAAGGCACGAGAGGGGATGGGATGCTAGAAAGAAGAACAGGATTTACCGTTCTTATGCCAATTTTTTCAGGCATTTGGCAACATCGAGAATCGCGAATTGACTTCTACAAGAATGTTGCAAAATACCTTAAAAAATTGGCAACGATAAAGAATACGGACGAGTTCATAAAAAAAGTACAAGATACAATGGGACTGGTAGCGGACGACTTCTTAGTTTCATTTGATATGAAATCAATTTTTCCGAGTATTCCAGTGAGCTAAGCCCTAGAATTGTTTTGAGATTGGTTAATGGGACACAGTTTTTCAACGGAATGGACACGAATGGCAAAGGCATCGGTTCAATTGGCGAGAATTTGCATGGAGGAGGACTACTTCATGTTTTGGGGCTCATTTTACAAGTCTTCATCAGGCGCAGCAATGGAAAATCCTTTATCCCCCTTATTATGTGATTTGTTCTTGCCCGAGATCGAGAAAAAATCGAAAACAAGGAATCTTGCCACAAGGATGGTTAACATATATAGATGATGTGTTCGCCGTAATCAAGAAAAATGAAGCGGATGACCTACTGCAAAATGTCAACGAGAACCACGGCAATATTGTGTTTACGATGGAGAATGAAACCAACGGGGTTTCACCATTCTTGGACATGAAGGTCATCAGAACCATTGTTACACTTGAGTAAAACATCCACAGAAAAATTACACAAACGCAACGGACAATACCAAGCTCATCGAATCATCTGTACTGTCACAAATGGCAGCCTTAAACTTGACACAATAGGCTACTGACGGTTCTCATATCGGAGAAACGAAAGCTCCAAGAAAAGAAGTACATTATCGACACTGATATAAAAAATGGATACAACTAGGAGCGAATAAAGAGGAGAATGCCTCGATGGCATGAAAATCAACAAGGAAATCAGTATGCAACGTTTTATGGAAATTGTGACACAGAAGCAACCAGAATGAAACTCAGTTATTCTCCGCACTACAAAAAATTACAGCGGCAATTGAAAAAAGCAAGAATTACAATGGTACCATCATCCAGAGAATACAAGTTATGTCACAAACTTGGATCAATGAAGGATACAAATGAGAAAGAGGAAGAAAGCGGAATCTACAAGACAATGTGCCTTGAATGCCATAAAACGTTTATTGGATAGAAAAAACGGTTGGTTAAGACAAGGTTCCAAGAACATATCAGGGAAGTGGAGTTAGCAGTGAAACAAGGGAAACGAAACACAAAATCAATGGTACCGAGACAAATCATCGAAAGTAAGCATCTGATATCATGGGATAACGTCGAGGTTTTGGAGGACATGCAGGAGTGGAAAAGTTAGACCCACTAGAAAGTTTTTGGATCGCAACAACCGCAAAAAGTAGCAGGCTGAATACCGTTCTAGGAAATAACTATGGCCGATTAGTATGATTGGCAGGTACAATTCTAGGAGCGCAACGAAGGCAGTAGAATAAGCTTATTACCTGTAAAGGGAAACAATTTGTGGGGGGAAAAGTAGTTAAGTACGTCTAAAGTAATAGAAAAATCCCCGTTGGCAGCACCAGCCGGAAAGGTAAATTTCTCGTATGTAGCGTAAGGTTTCGAAAAAGAATTTGGCTTGCCTACTACTGGAATTCTTATTGCAATTTTTGTAGCACTACATGGGTATTTATTAACAGAAAGGATCTGCCGCCGTTCGTATTTGGAGACCCTTCATAGAGGCGCAAATATTTTGCTAATTAAATTGAGTTGCACACGTATGGATCACATATTGAAAATCAGCGGGTAATAAATTGTTATAAAAATATTTATACTGGTTTCGCCCTTCTCACATTTGCTGTTTATACATTTCACAGTGGTTACCACACAAAGGTGATAACTTGTCGGCTTAAATAGCTCAAATAGTTAATTTCAAAAGATTTCCATAAAAGTTTAATCAGCACTTGCATTGCCATTAATATATACATTTTCGATTCTTTCCTGAAACACAAGGGGCCGTCATTTTGAATTTTTATTGAAAACAGCTGCTTAAAAATATTAAGCTGTAAATTTTCGACTTTTTTATTTGTCATCCGATTTGCATAAGGGGGCATCCATAAATTACGTGAGGTGCTTTTTTAAATTTTCTGTCCCTCCCTCCCCCCTGGTGAGATGTCGTGAGATTTTATTCAACCCCCTCCCCCATCCCCCAATCTCACGTGAGATTTTTCAAAATGTGGGCTTCTTACGTAAACGCGTTGGATTGTTATTGTAAAAAAAAAAAATTTGCTTCGTGCTTTTATTTACGACTAGTTAAGACCAGTAATCAATATTGCTGAGAGTTATAAGTGTAATAAAAATTTAACAATAGAATACTTAAATCGTGACTACTGTGATTAAAAAAAAGAATATCTACTCTAATTCAGTCCACCCGGTCTCACAGACCGGGTTGTCACCAAAACTCTAGGATGTGCGCCCGTGACAAGGTCACGGCGTTAATTGGCGGGTAAGGGATGCGTAATAAGACAGCTATTCGAAATCTTAGTGCAAATCGATCACGTACAAAAAAGTTATTACACTTTTTTGTATCAGTCAGTAGATGTATCACGTCGAAGTATGAATGAAATTATTTTCTTTCGAACAAATTAGTGAATGATCTTAATCGTATTACGATATACGCTTAAGATTAAATCTTAAGCATGTACAATCTGGATTAAATGGACCAAAAAAGTATAATTTTTTTTTGTTTCAATCAGAAAAAAAATTGCGTGATATTTGCCGAGACCCCCTGTCTCTCCAACGTAAGATTAGATGAGATTTGACTCGACCCCCTCCTCCCCTTAAACATCTCACGTAATTTATGGACGCCCCCTAATTAAATTAAATTAACTTGCCTTAATAACTTATAATGTCTAGTTTTATCGGAATCTGTTGAGAAACTTGGCTGCTAGAGGGCTACAGAAATAAAAAAAATGTTTATGTCATCCCCCTGTATGGAGAGACCCCCTTAAACACTTTAAAATATTTTCTTACGCTGCAAATTTCAAGAGGCACCACTTTTGACCTACGACGCAAATTTTCTGATTCTAGCTCATGTGGTTTGCGATAGAACTTGTGACGCACGAACAAACGGACGCACGGGCAGACAGACAAGTCGCGATTTTATAATTTTTTAGGGTATTGCTTAAAAATATTTTACAATATTTAAAAAATATTCTGGTGTATAAATACGTTCAAGATAAGTCATTTAAAACGTTTCCATGAAAAAAACTCATTATTTCAGTTGCAACTAAAATAGCGAATTGCGCTTGCCTCCTGACCTTTGGGGGCCGTCATTTTGAATGCATGCATTTGATTTTGGACTATTTTAAATCTTTGTGGGCTAGGACCTCATCCATCAATGTGCCAAATCTCGCTCAAATCGGAGTTTCACTCTAGACAGGGCAAAATAATTCAATTTTTAGTGAAAATGGCAGCTAAAAATATTGGGTTTTAAATTTTCGACTTTTTTTTACTTTTCATTCAATTTTAATATAAACATAGTACAGAGATCCATAATCTCAAGTTTCATCAAAATCCGCTATAAAATGTGACCGCTAGAGCGCCACAAAAACCTGAAAACAAGTTGGGTAAACAGACCTACACTCATGTCAGAAGGGTTTTGTATCCAACTTCTCAGAAATGCAGTCACCAGCAATGAATAACGTCAAGAAATTGTCAAAGAGATTTGCACGTTCAAAGGAAAATCCATTGTTTTTCTACTTTCAACGGCCGCCATTTTGTTGCAAACCGACAAAAATCACTCAAATCATGAGTTCTCAAAAATATTAATGTTATTGACCTAATTGGAAAATTTCAAGAAGATCAAGTCAAAATAACAGTGACTGATTGGATGGAAAGTCCATAAAATACCAAAATCATGTGTTATTGTTGTTGTAATTGGAGAAATTTCAAACGGCTATAACTTCTGTGTATATCATTTGATTTTCATCAAACTTACAAAGTTTAAGAACCCTTAGTAGGACTACGTAAACATCGAATTTTGTTCAGTTTAAGGGTACCGATGCGATTTTATTAGGGAAAACGTGAAGTTCGAATATCATACTATTATTAACAAAGTTGAGTGAATTTTGACTTCTAAGGTATTTGTTGTTGTTGTACTCATAAACACCTCCACCCCTAATTTTTTTCAGATTTTCCGGATCAAAGGTGTCCAATCGCGAGGGGGGGGGGACACAAATTTTTCGTGTATTTCCCCTCCCTGCGCGTCCCTCGAAGCAAAAAGTGTCAAATTAAGACCTGTTTTGAAAAGTTATCATCAAGACTTTTCATTTGATACCCATATCGGCCACCTTTGATGAATACCTTATAAAATTTTTTGTAGTTGAACTTTGAAGAGAGCATCACTTTACATCTGCATACAAAATTTGATGTTTCTAGCTTAAGTAGTTTGCGAGAAAAAGTGCTGTGACACACGGACGGACGGACAGGCGGACAGACAGGTCACGAAACTAGTAGGGTTTTGTAAAATTATTTTACAAAACCCTAAAAACGCATATTTAAACCGCCGCCATTTTGAAATCTGCACATGCATGATCACCAAAATATCAAAGTCTGTAGATCTAAGTAATGCCCTATCTTGAAACCAAGTTTCATATATGTCGGATCAAAATTGCGACTTTTAGAAGCTTTTGAAGTTTTGAGTTTCAAGTGGCCGCCATTTTGTTTTTTGTGACCTGACCTCCAGTTTTTTTACGTAATTCTTTAGATACTTATAATTTCTATCTAACTGCCGAATTTCATGAAAATCTGTTGAAAGCTTTGACCACTATTACAACAACAAAATTTTGCACATTTTCGACCTTTGAGCGGCCGCCATTTTGTTTCTGCCGTACTGACTTTGGATTTTTTATTGTGAGATTCATCACATACATCAGTGCACGTTAATACCAAATTTCATCCAAATCGGAGCTATACTCTGGTCAGAACAGAAACCACGATTTTTCGTCTAAAATGGCCGCTATTTTGTTTTTGCCCGGGCGATATAGCTGGTTCACGAACTTAACCGAGATATTAACCCAATACACCTTTCCTGAAAGTTTGGTGAAACTCGGTGCGATAGCGTGGTCACAAATTTCGTTATATCCAATATATATATATATATATATATATATATATATATATATATATATATATATATATATATATATATATATATATATATATACATATACATATATATATATATATATATATATATATATATACATATATATATATATATATATATATATATATATATATATATATATATATATATATATATATACATGATACTCTCCGCAATAGGTAAATTTCTCTCGAGAAATTTACCTAAAAGCAATTAAAGATAGTTTAGACTGCCGTGTAGAATAGGTACTTAAGGACCTTATTTTAAAAAAAATTGATTATTAAGCACTGAGGAGGGAAGTAGATTGCCTTCGAAACACCGGGCTATGCAGATTTGAGTAACATAAAAAATTTGCGTTAGAGTGGAAAATTGTTGCTTTTTAATTTTTTTGTACTGTAAATGTTGAATATTTTTCATGGAACCGTTTGAAATGGTTTAACTTGGAAGTATTCATACAATAAAATATTTTCTTTAAATAGAGTTTGACTTTCAAAGTGGTGGCCAATTAAATTATTTGCTTTTAAAAATTAGTGTACCTACGAGAAATTTACCCTTGCGGCCGGTGGTGCCAAAGGGATTTTTTTGTGTAATGCGATATTTCCAGAGAATCTGACTGCAGCTTAAGAAGAGTCTTAACTTGAAACAATGTATATATTTGACAAATTCAGGGGCTGCATAATGAGTAGTCAAACAATTCAGCGCTACTGAGAGTCTCATGCACCGGTGTAATAAGTTTGTTCCGAATTCCGACCGTACCGGCATTCTCCCATTCTCAAATTCAAATCACCTACTTATCATCTCCTCCGTCTTTTGGGCACACATACCTTTTTTATTTTTTTATTTTTCGAGTATCTCCCGCTCATCGAATAGCAAGAAAATTTCACATGCCTACGTGGATGTCGTTACAATGAGCAATTGTAATCTTAACGAGTAGAAGAGGGATTACATTATGTAATGGTTTGTTGATTTCGAGAAAAAATAAAAATTTGTTAGTAGAAAGGGAAGAATGAGATTTTGTTAGTAAAAGGTATAGAATGAAATTTTGTTAATGAGAAGTAACGAGTGAATTTTTGTTAGTGAGAAAGATCAGATCTTTTATTTTGTACTTAGAAATAAGACGGGAAAGATAAAATAAATATGACGAGAAATAAGATAGGAAAGATAAAATTAATATGACGGGAAATAAAAAATAAAGGTAAATGATTAAATGAGTTTATTAAATAAATAAAAAGAGAAAAGATAAAGGTAAATGTGCCCAAAAGATGGTGGAGATAATAAGTAGGTAATTTGAATTTCTGAATGGGAGAATGCCGGTACGGCCGGGATTCGCAACAAGTTCCACCGCTCCATCAAAAAAAAGGAATTGGAACCAGAACTGTGTTCGCATTAGATTATGGTGAGGTTAAGAAGCTTAGCGAAACAGATGGGGCAGTCTCAATGGGAAGCTTTGAGTAGGGGTTATATGGTGTGGAAATTGAGTCAAGTTCAGTTTTATATTCAAAAGAAACTAGAATCTAAATATCTTCTAAAGACAGGATTGGATTATTATAAAATTTCAAAGCAGCAATATCAATCTAAACATAATGGTGAAACAAAAATGTGAAACTTTCAAAAGCCATTTAGCATCTATTGAAGAGATGGCACCTAACGTGCAACCATCTAAGGGCAATGATCCCTGCAATAAGTCATCACCAGTTCAAGAAGACTTTTAAAGATTTTACAAAAACATGGTGATGTTCTGAAAACATTAGCTTCTTCTGTTGGTAAATCAAGTGAGCAGAGGGACATGAAGCAAATTATAGCCAAACTTAGTAACATCGAAAAGATCTGCAGTAACATGACGATTGAACAATACCTGCGCCAACAGATGGAGACAAATACGGAGCAGTATACAACTAATAACAACCATTCAACAAGCGAAGATTCAGCTTGATTATGCGCAGAGAGTCCTTATTATATATATATATATATATATATATATATATATATATATATATATATATATATATATATATATATACATATACATATATACATATATGTGTACATATATATATATATATATATATATATATATATATATATATATATATATATATATACATATACATATATACATATATGTGTACACATATATATATATATATATATATATATATATATATATATATATATATATATATATGTATATATTTATAAATTAGGAACATCCTGGCCCTGAGAGGAATGACGTAATAGAATTGAAAGGCTCAAGTTAAGGAATTCGTGTTCTGATCAACACCCTGAAAGAACCGAAATCAACTTTGATGCAGGCTTCAAAATTTTCTATATGAGAGACCCACTAAGGAATTGGAATGCAGCCATAGTGCAATAAATGATACGAAAAAATCTGTTTATTCAGGGTTGCACAGTTGAAGGCCTACCTCTCCCGAAAAAGCGAAAATCAAGCTTCAAAATTTTTGTTCCATCACATTACGCCTGGCTTTTTTCGATCTTAAAGAATATCAATTGTAGCTATGCTTGGAATGGTATGGTATTTAAACTGCGGAAGGAAAAAAATGGCGCTACAAATTCCAGTAAGATCAAAATACTTGGTAATCTTAAGAATGTCTGTGATACCTTAAACTCAACTAACTTCCATTCGACCTCTAAAAAAAAACGTTTTCAATCCACTCCATACAGCTTTTGCCACTAAATTGTTGAAAGAGGGTGATGTAATAGCAACAGTGTCTGCAGATAAAGTGAGTGAACAATCTCTAGCATCGATTGACTTAGTGAATGAAAAAACATCACATACTCGTACCCCCAACTTGAAAACGGAATCTTCTTCAAAAGAGATGATATCGATATCTTCAGCTAAGTACAATAACTTTGCACGTGGTGAAGACCAAATGCCATTGTCTTCGGGGTCAAAAGAGTTGCCAAATTCACCAACTTGTGTTAATCAGTGCCAATCCTTTTTAGCTACCCTATTTCCACCAACAGTCAAAGCCATCATCAACTCTACTAATGATCTCAACAAGACGTATTTTATTGCCAGCCTCAGAGGTCACAAAAGAAAGCTCCAGATACAACTTGCATCGACGGAAAAACGGAGATAAGCCTTAAAGTTATCATACAAAAGGAAGGCTTCCAAATAGATCTTGATGCTCTTCGAGCTGTTTATTTTCGCCACCATGAGGAGCTAGGTGTTACCTCAGGTCAAACCATAAAAGATCTTGAAAAATATGCCTCACATATTAGTTCGGACTACATCTCCTTCTTGCAAAGAGTAAGGGAACAACACCACAAATTTTTTCGTCCCCAATAAAAACTCCGTTCAGTTTAACCTTATACTATTTTACCATAACTGTGGTGGAATCCGCTGTAAACTAAATCAATTATATCTTGACGCAAAATTTTGCCAATTCAATATCTTCATCCTTACAGAAACCTATTTGAATGAATCTCATAAAAATGAAGAAATTCTAGACAGAAATTGGAATATCTTCTTTCGCAGCACTGGAAAAACACGAAGATGTTGCAGTTCACACTTCCCTTTTAAGCGAGGTCGTAAACACTACGTCAAAGAAATCATTCCAACACTAGGCGCTCCAAGTAAAGCTGGGAAAATATGCTTTATACATTGGTGCTTTCTACGTCCCTATGAATTGTCTCGAAGCAGTCTACAATAAAGTCGGCAATGCTATCCCTGAAATGACTGCCAATTTTCATGAAGAAGATCGAATAATTGTTGCTGGAAACTTTAGTTGGCCGAATTTAAGCTTTGTGATGGATAATCAGGACAATCTTCTTCTCCCAGTTAACCTTCGTGACTGTAATGATTTTACTCTTACAAGCATGGCAACGATTTACAGCAAATTGCTTCTGTACTCAACCAAAATGGAAATTGGTTGGACCTTATCTTTACCAATGCGTATGACGACGCAGTGGTTAATCCAATTAATGACAACGAGCATCTCTTTTTTAAACGCTTCATCACTCCGGTTTTTCTTTTGAACTTCCTACTACTGATACATTCAACCCCATCTCATACAATAATAAATTGTATTTGACTTTCAAAATGCTGATTACGAACGAATTAACAAGCTTTTATTTAATTTCAATTGGACTGGTACTCTTTCAACGTTAGATGCAGATGCTGCTCTGTCTAGTTTTTAACCAATTAATTCTTGATGCAGTTGAAAAATTTCTACCTAAAATCAGAAAAAGAAATAAACTCTCCAAGTCGAGGGCAGATAGAGACCTCAGATCTTTACAAAATCAAAGAAACAAATTATACAAAATAATGAAAAGATGGAATAATAGTAGCCACAAAATCAGAAGAAAATATGAGGAGCTTGCCAGGGAATTTAAGTCCAAATCTCAAGCAGCGTATGAATCATATGTCGTTGACATCGGAGAAAAGATTATTTACGACCCTAAGAAGTCCTTTGATTTCGTAAATGTCAAACGTAAAACCCATGATTATTTTTCAACAATATCATATAAGGCCTTTAAATTGGCTTCTTTAGAACAGATCTGCAAACATTTCGCAGATCCCTTAACCTCAGCAAACGAAGTACTCACATAATCAACTTCATAATCTTTTATTGACAATATTTCAATATCTGATGATGATATTCTTCAAATTCTTTTTTTTTCCTAGCTAAACGTAAACATGAACTAATTTAGCCCCTCTCTATTATTTTCAATAAGTCTCTCCCGAGTGGTATCTTCTCCTCATACTGGAAGCCATCTTATATAATTCCGATCTATAAAAAAGGCGATAAAAAATTAGTTATAAATTATAGAAGAATTGCTATACTCTATACCACTCCAAACCTTTTTGAACAAATCATCTACATCAAAATATCTCTAATCGCCAATTCCTATCTAAATGAAGAGCAACATGGGTTTCACAATAATAGGTCCACTAATACAAATCTTATGGTAATGACTACAGACGTTCTTTGTAACATAGAAAAGGGCTTACAAACCGAAGCTTTTTACACCTACTTCAGCAAAGCGTTTGATCATGTGCATCATGCAATATTAATAAAGACACTTCGCAGCTTCAGATTACCGGGTCTCTGCTAAGTAGGATTCTCTCTTACCTGAAGGACCGTACACAATTGGTCAAGCTCCAAGGACACTTATCCAGGGAAATTCATGTCCTCTCTGGGGTTTCTCAAGATAGTCACCTTGGACCACTTCTATTCAACATCTTCATATCAGATCTTTCATCGCTGTTACCTGATATTCTGCACCTTGTTTATGCTGATGCCCTCAAGTTATATCAGGCAATACCTTCTCAAGCTGAAGCACTATTTCTTCAGTCTAAATTTAATACTTTATCCCAATTGTCAACTCCAACTTGGCAACACCGTAGCGAGGTAATCAGTTAGTCGAGTCAAGTCGAACCAAGCAAGCGGTTCGTAGGAACAACGTGTCCTATGATATGAGGGTAAAAGGGATTTTAACGTGAATTTGGGAAGGATAGTTAATATTCATTACGGAAACAAATCAGTGCTTTCTTTTAATGCGCTTTTAATAACAGTTAGCCGTCCCGTAACTGCTCGCTGCGTACTTTCGATTGACTAGCCGACATTTTGAATCGTGAATTTTTATTCGTGTATGGACACCATAGTTCGTATTGATTCGCTCACAATCAACGAACTCAAATGTGAGCTACGTTCGCGAAACTTGCAGATAAGAAGCAACAAACTTGAATTAATTTTACATCTGACGGAAGGCGTCAATGGAAACGACGTTGAAATTTTAGTCGAGAATTCTCGCGCATCCAACGAAACGATAAAGTTGCAAGAAAGCGTGCAAAATCTCACAACTTTAGTTCTAGCATTAAATATTCAGGTACAGAGTATTGCTGGCGGATTTGCAAACTCTGTTTCAGGTATAACCTATAGCGTGTTTGCCAAACTTGAATATGGCATCAGCCTCTAGTCTTGGTTTTCCGACGAACGATAGGCAAAACGTGTTGACTGAGGCTGTTGTGATGGAATCAGCACCGAATCTACATTTACCGCAGACAGATGAAGATTAGTCGCCATATCCGACACAACAAGCAGTCCCAGTACGCCAAAGCATGTTCCACAATTTGCGCGACGTCATTGAAATAATGCCAGAATTTGATCCAACGTTAAGCACATCACAGGCGTTCATCGTGTGAAATCACAAGCATCCATATATTCATGGGATGAAAACATTATTCTGTTTGCAGTGCAAACAAATTTTCAAGGGCTAGCATAATTGTGGCTAGATGCAAGAAGCGGTATTTTCAAAAGCATCGATGAGTTTGCAAGCTCTTTAGAAGAGAAATTCGAGTCTACCGAAAATGATGACGAGGTACATCTTCATATGATGGCAAACGTTAGACATTCAAATGAGCCATATACGGATTACTATTATCGAATATGTGCGGAAGATAGATGTGCGGGGATTAGTGATGCAGCATATATTATAAGATATATGCGTGAAGGTTTAAACGACGTTCAGATGCAAACCACTATTGCGTGCTTTACATTCAAAACAACTAAGGAGTTTTTGTGTTGCCTTAAAACTTATTTAACAAACCAAAGTAAGATAAACATACCGGTCACGCGAAAATCACAAAGTGAAATAAAAAGTGTAAGCCCAATGAACGTGAACTCTGTGTCGAAGAAAATATTTCCTAAGTTTGTGTCGGGAGCGATGACTGTTGCAGATACAAACGACGTGTCGAAGCATGTTTGTTATAATTCTTGTAAGCCGGGGCACATTTCCGTTAACTGTTCTTTGCCCAACCAAGAACGGCGATGTGTTACATGCAAAAAGGCGAGACACAGTGCAAATACATGCATAAGTCGTGGTAAACCACAATATGTGAATAACGCGAATATTCGCGAGTTACATTCAAACTATTGCGTTCAAAACCAAATAGTGAAAACCATTCAGATGGATGGAACAATTTTGGACGCGTTTATAGATTTGGGTAGTAATCGATCTCTCGTACGGGAATCATACACGTACAACTTAATAAAGTGTCCGCCGATTGAGCTGAACGGGTTTGCAGGTGAATGCTTAGAATATACTAGCAAAATGATAGCAACATTAAAAATAGACGATACAATCGTACGCGTGGACCTATATGTTGTAGCCAATCACCTCATAACAAATAGTTTGCTTTTAGGATTAGATGCGTTGAACGGAGTTTCACATCGAATAATTATTGAAAATGGCAAGTGCCACGTTGAAAGTAAATGCCCTGAAATACCCGACATGGAAAGAAATTTAACTGCAGCCGATGCAACCGCACTGCGGGTACTACTTGATGATTTCTGTGATTGTTTTGCAAAGACTATGGTCGAAATGGGTCGATGCAGGACAAAATCAATGAGTATCGAGTTGACGTCCGACACGCCTATCTTTGCTCAACCATATCGTATACCGTTGGCTAAAAGAGATAAGATTGAGCAGATTGTGAATGAATTGTTGGCCACAAACGTAATTCGTCCAAGTAATTCATCATACTCTTCGCCTATTATTTTGGTTCCCAAGCAAGATGGGAAGGATCGTCTTTGTATTGACTTTCGTGTGGTACGGCTTCTTCTTGGTGATAGCGTTTATCTATCACCAAGAAGAAGCCGTACCTAATGCGAACTGTTGAGGAACAGCTCTCACAACTCGTGGGAAAGCAGTTCTTCACGGCACTAGATTTATTCTCTAGATACTACAAAATTCCTATGGATGAAAAATCACGTCAGTACACCCGATTTGAGGCTCATCTTGGTTATTTTGAGTACAACGTAATGCCTATTGGTCCCGTTAATGTGGCGATGATTTTCCAAGAGGTCATGATCGACTTAATTCGTCTTATGAAATCAAGAAATATCGTAAGCTATATGGATGAAGTCATTATCCCCAGTGTGACGGCGACTGAGGGCCTCAAAACTCTGAAGGAAGTTCTGGAAATTTCAAAGTGTCGTCAAACTGTGTTTTTTTGCATCCGAGTTAACCTTCTTGGGTCATCGCATACAAAGAAACGGAATGAAGTCTGGAAGGAAGAAAATTGATTCTATCCAAAAATTTTCAACGCCTGAAAATGTGACCGATGTCAGAAGATTTCTTGCATTAGCGGGGTTTTTCCGAAAATTTATTGAAGGATTCTCAAAAATTTCTAAGTGTTAAAAACGAAGGAACAGAAATCCTTCGTATGGGACAAGACCACAGGCATGAGCTTCAACGAGTTGAAGAAACGTCTCTGTAGTGAACCCGTTCTAGCTCCATGGGCTGTACACGAGGTACATACCGACGCCAGTTCTATTTATCTCGCCGGAGTCTTGAGGCAATCTACGGAGGAGAAACCATTCCGACCAGTAATATATTTCAGTGGACGTTGCACCGATGCTGAAACGAAGTACAGTAGCCACGAATTAGAGGTACTGGCAATCGTTGAAACGTTAGATCGACTCCAATTTTATTTGATTGGAAAACACTTCCGAGTGGTATCCGATTGTAATGCAATATAGATGTTGAAGTTGACCACTTCACTTAACAATCAAGTTGCTCGATGATGGCTTAAACTCCAAGAATTCGACTTTAATGTGGTACATCGAGCAGGAAACAATATAAACCATATCAATGCATTAAGTCGTCGACCACACGAACAACCGCAAGAACCGACAACAATAGCAGATAAAGTGCTACTGATACAAAAACCTGATCAGAGCCACTGGTTGATATCGTTACAGCGACAGGACCCGGAACTAAAGGAAATTATGGATATAATTGATGGAGTTTGTAAATTAGCTCAATTTGCTCAATTAAAGTGCGATTACACTCTTAAGAAAGGAAGGTTGATGCGAAAAGTAAATGGTGATCTTAAATTTTTATTGCCATTAACCGTCCGTTGGAGACTAGTAAAAAGTTGTCATGACGATGCTGGACATTTTGGCGTTGATAAAACGGTCCACAGGATACAAGAACTGTTCTGGTTTACTAGAATGCGCATCTACGTGAAGTCGTACATTGCTTCATGTCCGGAATGTTGTCTCAATAAAGTACCAGCAGGAAAAACCGAAGGTCGCTTGTTTTATGAACAGGTTGAACCTATACCTTTTAGGGTATTGCATATTGATCACTTAGGACCATTTCCTAAGAGCAACAAGGGTAATCTATACATAATCGCAGTAACGGACCTTTTCAGTAAATTCACAATGGTTCGAGCCACGAGAGCAGCCAACAGGTCGACCAGCAGTTATCATGTTGAGGGATATCACGTCATACTTTGGATTACCAATTCATATTATAAGCGATCGAGGGTTAGCATTTACATCCGAAGAATTCCAGGATTACTGTATTCATCACGTGAAGGTGCCTGTGTGACCTCCGCGTGCGAACGGCCAAGTTGAGCGCGTTAACCAATCAATATTGTCATATCTAGGATGTTCGATGACGGATTGTAAAAAACGGGACGAGCTTCTACCGAGTTTGCAATGGGTACTAAATTCTCAAATCAACTCGACGATCGGATTCACACCTAATCAGATAGTTTTTGATTTCCGTTTGAGGGATGTAATAGCAAGCCGTATCATCGAAGCACTACAGGATGATACGGGTCACAATAATCAACTGTCGATAAACGACATTCGGCAGGAGGCTGCCCAGCGTATTATGACCGAAAAGAAACGATGAAAAATAAGATTCGACGAGAAACATAAGACTCCTGTTTTATACAAAGAAGGCGATTTAGAGGTTCTGCAGAGCATACCAATAGCAACCAGGGAGTCCCATAAATTGGAGCCAAAGTATCGAGGGCCATATGAAGTGGCCAAAGTTTCGAAAAACAATCGTCATGTTATCAAAAGCCTCGAGGATGATCAGAAACGAAAATTAAGTTCCATGTTCACAAGTGATAAAATGAAACCATGATGCTGACTCAGCCCAGATTTGGATACCTACGACTTTAATGATGATGACGAGTACTACGAAGAATTGGGCCGATTTCTGGCCAGGAGGACCAAGCTGGCAACTGCAACTTGGCAACACCGCAGTTAGGTACTCAGTCAGCCGAGTCGAGTCGAACCAAGCAAGCGGTTCGTAGGAACAACATATCCTATGATATGAGGGTAAAAGGGATTTTAACATGAATTTGGGAAGGATAGTTAATATTCATTACAGAAACAAAGCGGTGTTATCTTTTAATTAAAGTAATTCCCTAACATCACAGTTCTTTTATTCCTGACACAATGGTGCAATGTAAACCAATTGTCATTGAACCTGGACAAACGCCAGGTAATAAGTTTCTGCAGCAAAAATAATATCATCCTTTACGACTACCACATTATTAACACACCTCTGAGTAGAGTGGAAAGGGTTGTTGACCTCGGCGTAATCTTAGATAGGAAACCTTTATTATGATGAAAATGAAAATGCTGGGCTTTATCAAAAGAAGGGCCAAAGAATTTAAGAATATTTGGGCAACAAAATCGTTATACACATCACTGGTACGTTCTATTCTTGAATACACCTGCTTAATCTGGAATCCTGTTTTCAATGTTCATGCCAATAGGCTTCACTTTGAGGTCCTTTTACAATCTCAGGCTTTTCCATAATCTGCCGCCATTTGAGACTCGACTCCAGATGATAAATCTAACATCTCTCTCTTCGCGAAGAACTGCGTTGTCTTCATGTCTGGCTTCGATGTCCTGAGGGGTACTTTTAATGATTGAATCCGCTTAAACGTGCTGTAAGAAAAACAAGGCATTCTCCCATGCTTACCATTAGCAGACACCAGACGAATTATGGGTACAATGAGCCAATCAATAGATGTTGTAGAGATTTCAATATGTTTAGTGACCATAACTCCCCAAGGTCCTATTTAAATTAAAAGTAACACAATCCCTCTCACCCCCAATACCTTAATGTAATTATTATTTTTATATAGATGAAGTCTAATAATTATTTTATGTATATATATATATATATATATATATATATATATATATATATATATATATATATATATATATATATATATATATATGTATATATATATATATATGTATATATATATTTATATATATATATATATATATATATATATATATATATATATATATATATATATATATATATATATATATATATGAAGTGTAATAATTATTTTCATAGAGGCTGTGTGCCTTGGTCCAATCTGCGGACGGTCACCCAGAAGAACTAAATTCACCCCACTCATTCTCACTACAATAATTGGTCCTCTTCCACGACTCAAATTCCACTGATCATTCCCAACGAACTGATGATCCGTGACTTAGCAGATCCAAGGTTCAATCAGCCTTCTAGAATCGACATTTTGATTGGAGCTGATCTCTATGACAGGTTTTTGTTACCAGGACTTCTCCTCGGTCAACCATGCGCACGAAGGACAAAACTTGGATGGGTTTTGTTTGGATCAGTGTCATGTATATAACCAACATCACTCTGCACATTTGTGTCTTGTCAAGGCTTAAAGGAAGCCTTACGGCAATTTCGGGAGACTGAAGAAATTCCTCTTAAAAACCGGTTGAAACAAGAAGAGAGAGAGAACGAGAATTATTATGTGCAAAACGTGGTTCGGCAAAGCACGGGAAGATGCTCTGTTAGCTTTCCATTCAAGGGCAATGCAGATCCAACATCTGAGATTGGTGAAACAGTAACAGACGCATACAAACAATTTAGACGTCTGGAATACCAGTTAAAACGTGATCCGAAAATTTACGAGCAATATCGAGTCTTCATGAAAGAATATATTGACTTGGGTCATATGAAAAGAGTTCCAGCAAATTGAGTGAAATCTCTTACATCTTCTCATGCAATGGAGGCAGCATAGATACGTAGTTGCAGCCGACATCGAGAAGATGTATAGACAGATTGCAATACACGAACGAGACCAGCACTATCAAAAGATTTTATGACGTTTCAACGATAATGAGCCCATTTTACATTATCAGTTAAGCACCGTTACATACGGAACAGCATGTGCACCATATCTTGCGATACGAACGTTGCATCAGCCCGCTGAAGATGAAATCAATTCGTTTGCAGAAGCCTCAAAAGTACTACTTCGAGACTTCTACGTTGATGACGTACTGGCTGGAGCAGATAACTTAGGTGATCTTTTGCAACTACAGGCAGAACTCCGAAATCTTTTGAAAAGAAGAGGATTTAACTTGAGGAAATGGTCTGTGAATCACCCGACATTATTAGAACGGATACCAACAGAAGATCGAGAAACACAGCAAACGTTAGGTATTCAGTGGCACCCAACAACAGACGAGTTTTCGTTTACTATTGCAAGACCAATCGAGCACAAACCATCTTCAAAGCGGTCTATATTAGCTGAAATTACCCTATTGGCTGGCTTCAGCCATGTCATATAATTGGTAAGGCGACGATAAGGAAACTTTGGCTAGACAACAGGGGCCGGGATGAAGATTTTGATGAGGTGACTACAAAACTTTGGACAAAAGTAAGACAAGAGCTTCTTGAGCGGTTCGCGCTCAATACGCTTGGGAAGGTTATCATTAAGCGAAATTCAAGAAGCAGCTAATCTGTGTATAAAAATATCTCAAGCCCACGCATTCAAGACCGAAATTGAGGAGTTAGCAAGAACTAAGGACGTACATAGAAGCAGCCCTTTAAAAAGATTAGCACCTAGGATGGACAGTGCAGGTATCCTAAGAGTGGGTGGTCGCATTTATTTACATACACAAACGGCGAAACATCCTGCTATCATATCCAGGGGCTATTTATCAAAGTTGTTGTTTCGACAAGCTCATTAACAAACCTTAGACGGAGGCTGTCATTTCATTCTGAATACATTAAAGTTAAAACACTGGATTATATCAGGAGAAACACAGGTCAAGAAGTGCTTTGGGAATGCATGACATGCCTTAAAATGACAGCAAGACCGAGGACTCAATTTATGGGAAATCTGCCAGCCGCAAGGGTTCAACTGACTAAACCCTTTTTTCAAACCGGAATTGATTTTGCAGGTCCAATAACTATTAAATGGAGTGGAGAAAGAGGTTCCAAAACTACAA
This sequence comes from Odontomyia ornata, assembly GCA_963969285.1. Lineage (NCBI taxonomy): Eukaryota > Metazoa > Arthropoda > Insecta > Diptera > Stratiomyidae > Odontomyia > Odontomyia ornata. Next base: position 120,579,427 of record OZ017742.1, on the reverse strand, counting down.
AAGCATACATTGCCATTTCTGTCCGTATGGCGACAAAAGCCGTTCACTTAGAGCTGGTGTCCGATTTGCCAACAAATGCATGCATCGCAGCAATCAAACGATTTGGGGCAAGGCGAGGTATTTGTCACACAATATGTAGCGATTGTGGCTTAAACTTTCTGGGAGCTAACAAACAATTACAAGCTATTTACAAAGCATCACTGCAAGCTTGTTCATCAGAAGTTGCCAATCACCGAATACAGTAAAAGTTCATCCTTCCCAGCAGCCCCCATTTTGGTGGACCGTGGGAAGCTGGCATGAAGTCAATGAAATCTCACCTCTATAAGATGATAAGATGTCAGATACTGAACATCAAAGAAATGAACACACTGATAGCCCAGATTGAAGCTTGCATGAATTCACGGCCGCTGACGCAAATAAGTAACCATCCAAGTGATGACGCCGCATTGACTCCAGGTCATTTCCTTACTGGAGACAACTTATTTGAATAAAAGTTGATCCTTGCGAAGCAAACTGCACTTTATTGAGCAGATGGCAATTAGTGCAACAAATGAAACAATCTTTTTGGAAAAGATGGTCAGAAGGGTACTTGCAACGTTTGCAGAACAGGTCCAAATGGTTGGAGAAGCAAGAGAACCCGAATGTTAGTGAATTTATACTAGTTAAAACTGATAACATTCCGTCAATGCAATGGCCACTGGGAAAGATCGTAGCCACAAACCCAGGAGAAGACGTGTTAGTTTGAACAGTATCGGTGAAAATGAACAGAAGTGTTAAGAAACGTCCCATTGTCAAAATTGCCATTCAATGATACGGAACCACAAACCCCACAAGTATCAGCTATAAATGTTCAGATGAATGCAAAGCCTATTAAACGACCAAAACCAGGAGATATTGACGAACAAGAACGTAAAAGAAAGCCAGCAAAAGTATTACCAAGTCTCTCAACAGTTCTGCTCTCCACGCTACTCGTATTTGGAGTTTTACCTACTCCTACTGCAGCAGAGACCACTATAAGACGTTTGGATGGTGGTCTTTATATAGAAGAAATAGGAAAAAGTAATATCATTCGTGGAGCATCACAGCTGAACATCGAGCTTCCATTCTCTGACTCAGCCACTGATGATGCCTACACTGTCTGTGTTCTCAAAGCAGTCAAGCTGGAAGCGTCCAATGTTCGGACCTGGTTCATCATATTTTGGAACTGATCAATGCTACACAAAACAAAATCGAAGTCCTACGGTTTGCACATGGCCGAGCGAAACGAGAAATATTCGGGCAAATGCTTACTGCTATCTTTGGAGTCAACGATGAAATTATCACAGACGTACAAACATGCCATCAAACCAGCAAACGTTCAATAACCTGATCAACCATCAAGGCAAAATCATACTGCAAGCCACGAATACGCTAAACACAACCTCCAGCAAAATCAACAGACAACTGCAAAGATTCTCCGATCAACTGAGAAAGGGACTAGAGTAGACCAACAATTCGAAAGAATGGTTTTCGAAAGTGGATGCATTCAATCCTTAGCCGCATACCAACGCACGGTCAACTACATCGACGAAGTCTCTGCAAAATACAGCAACATTTTGAAGGCCGTAAATACCAAGGAAGGAATACTGGAATATATTCAGTTGGCCAATCTTCAATCTACCATTCAAAGCACACAATCATTCCTACCAGCTCATCTTACGATATTACACTCTGCAGCCTCTAAATTATTGACTGACTCCAACACAACCTGCTTCAAGATTCACGGCTACTTGCCAATCATCGACAAGGGCAGATTTGACCTAGTTAAGGCTACAGTGATTCCTCTTCAACAAAACCGTACCCTATTTGCAACATTTAACATAGCCAACTCTATCATCGGAATCAATTACAACGATCAAGTCTACTTTGAAACAAGTAGCAGCGATCTTGCACGAGCACCAGAACTGATCACGGGAGTTTATTTACTATTCAGCTCAATTCTAGTAGACCTAAAAGCCAAACAAATTGTGTGATAAGAGAGCTCTACAATTTACACAACCAAAACACGTGTCCACAAACTTTTTCAGCACAAACTCACTGATCTTCCAACAACTCATGTAGATCAACACATGGTTATTCGTCACCCCGCAACCTGTTCATGCTCAAACCCTTTGCCGTGGACAACAAACCGACATCCTCATTAACGGAACAGGATTGATAAAGCTAACTCAAGATTGCCAACTACAAGCCGAAGGTTGTTTCCTCGTAGCTCATCAGAGCCAGATAACACGCTTCTTTCGGACCTTCATCTCGCCAACCGTGCCAGAAATATCTTTCATTACGCCCAGTACCGACATAAGATTTTTGAATGTATCAACCGTTATTGGGACAGGAGAGTCCTTTTCGAGCATCATAACTGCGCAGGAATACCTAGTAACAGAACTTGAAAACACGCGATGGGGAATAATTAGACTTCACCAAACATTATCAACAGTTTCCATCAGCTTGTCAGGATTAATTCTTACTGCAGTGATAGTTACCATCATTTATCAATACATATGTACGAAGAAGCACCCGGAGAGTCTCTAATACATCACAACCATCTACCTTTTCTACCTGGTACGATGAGCACCGCCTGTATGATTCTGGCGGTTCTTAGAAGGCGATATGGTAGATATAAGTTAAAATTCAATAAAAATGTAATACTGCATTCAAAATAAAATACTTCAGTTTGCAATATTGCAAGTTTAATGACCGCAACTGAACTTCCAATAATTCGCACATATACAATTCTTGCCATTTCAACATTTTTCTGCCAACAGAAAATCAATTCAAAGTTCAGTTCAAGAATGATGAACTTGATTGAACTGGCAAAAATTACTTACAAGCAATTTTGTATGTCAGTAAAATCTTACAATATGTACAGATCTGGGAAAAAAAAACATTGTTATCCAAGCAATCATACATTCAAAGGGTTTTCCAATAAGAGGTGTTATTTTGAATGGCCCGCTATTTCGGTAGATGTCACTTTTGAAGCTGTCATTTTTCGACATTTGACAAGTGGAAGCTACGCCATTGATAAAAATGGAACAATACAAGCTTCAGCAATGCATTGAAATTATTAAAATTCACTACAAAAACGGTGAAAACTTGGCAGAGACGGTTGGTAAAACTAGAAAATTTTTGGTCGTCGTGAAGCACCTTGTCGGACCGCAATACAGAAATTGGTGAAAAATTCAAGCTGTTACGACAACTTAGTGATGTGGAGAATAAAACCCGTGCACGTTACTCAAGAACAGCCAAGAATATTGCTGCTGTAGCCGAATGTGTTGAAGAAAATCCAGGTTTGTCCATTCCTCATCGTTCTTTGGAGTAAGGCATTCCACAAACGTCATTACACCGTATTTCGCATAAAGATTTGGGTCTTAAGGCTTATAAAGTTCAGTTAATACAAGTTAACACAAGAACTCAAGCTGGTCATGGCTAATTGGGTCCTTGAATTACATAGAAATGATCCGGAATTCCATCGAAAAATCATCTTGAGTGATGAGGCCCATTTCCACCTCGGTCGCTTCGTCAACAAGCAAAACTGTTGCATCTGGGGCTCAAAATACCCAAGAATTATTGTTAAAAAGCCTCTCTATCCTCAACATGTGACTGTTTGGTGCAGTTTATGGTCAGGCGGAGTCATTGGATCTTCCCTTTTTCGAAAATGAGGCTGGAGCAACAATTACGGTGAATGGATTGCGCTATCGAGATTAATGATTTTTTTATGGCCAGAATTGGATGATATTGATCTGGACAACGTTCACTTTTAACAAGACGGCGCTACGTGCCACACGAGTAACGAAACCATTGATCTTTTACGGGAAAAGTTTCCGGACCGTGTTATCTCTCGAAGACGTGATCACAATTGGCCACCAAGATCTTGTGATTTAACACCTTGCGACTTCTTCCTTTGAAGCCACGCAAAAGAAAAGGTCTACGCCAACAGCCCACCGTCGATTCAAGACCTCAAAGATGGAGTACGTGAGGCTATCGAGGACATAGGGCAGCCGCTTTGCGATTTGGTTATGGAAAATTTCATGAAAAGGATATGGTCCTGTAAGCGTGGTCGTGGTGGTCGTTTGCCTGATATTATTTTTCTTTATTAACGGCATACTTTTTCCTTTAAAGTGAAATAAACATCCGATCATTTATATTAAAAAATGGCATTTTTCTTTTGATATCAAAATAACACTGTTACGGGGTATTGGAGACGGTAGCCAACCGAACTACCACTTAAACACCACCACCGGGAAACGTGCTCCGAAGGATGCACCCTCGAGCCAAACTTGGATAGGGAACTTATGTATTGTACATAGTTTTAGTAAGGTTAGGAAAATAATCAATTCTAATGCTAATGTTTACAATAGAGTGTTAGGATTAGGTCTTAGTTCGTTCCTGCTACCAGAGTTCACCACCACAACTGCTGGGGAAGCTGTGCAGATTCAAGGATCATTAAGTCACGTACTGGGACTACCTGAGCTGCGAGGTAATTATGCTTAGATTTAAGGCATTGTAGAACATTTTAAGTATTTTTGGAAATTAGTTTGTCTAATATGAAGTTAGATTAGTGTTAAGCCAAGTAGCTAGGGACCGCCAGAAGTGTTACAACGTCCCAACGAACACCACGAACTGAAGCTGTGGATACTTGTATTGCTCACGGAACAAGATCTGGGTAGTATCGAAAAACGCGTTGCCCGAAATCATGGTTGCCGACGACACGATTTGCGGTTCAGTTGGCTGGTTGAAATACGACCTCAAACCTTCCTACGCCTACAAAGCATTGCCAGTACTTGAAGCACTAGCGAGGTTTCGTGAAATAATTCCAATGCAGAATGCTAACCTCTTAACGAAGATCCATCGAATTTATAGAGTACAATATACAAAAGAAATAGTATATATTAACAACAATTCTCGACTATCCACCGTCCATGGCGAGAGATTACAAGTTGCAGCGTAATTACATGATTTCTCGAATCGATTTTATGAACATAGCGACCAAGAACGGGTTAAGAAATCATTACCAATTAGATTGTCAACAGTTGCCCACCTGGGAACGGGTGTGCCAACCAACAGCGGCGGAATAAGCTTGAAGAGAATAATTTAAGAGTCACGGAAATCAATGAAGAGTACGACCCTGACAAAAAGGCCCCGTTAACTACGAAGAAAGAAAAAGGTCAGTCGAGTAACGGACGAGGTAGCTAAGTTTGGGAAAAATTAATCGGAAAAAGTGAAACAGTAATTTAAAGAAGAAATTAATCGAAAAAGGTGAAACAGTCATTTGAAGAAGAAATAAATCGGAAAAAGTGAAGCAGTCATTTAAAGAAAAATCAATCGGGAAAAGTGAAACAGTAATTGAGAAGCGTCCTGATGACCATTGCCCGAAATACGAATATACATGTGCTGATAGATCATGCATACCATTGGGATTCGAATGTGACGGAAAATAATATTAGAATTCCTCGAATATATTGCGAGCTACGAGCCGGCGGCTTCTGGCGGATGCAACGGGGCCCCAATCGCAGGTTAACCCATTAAGTTATTCAGAAGAAAAGGTACCTCTTTTATTTTATATTAGAATTGCATTATTCACTTAAAGGAAAAATTGTTGTAAGATTGCTGTACGATACAATGAAGTGTGAATTAAAACGGATTTTACACTAAAATTCTTGAGTGATAATTGTAGTAGCGTAGTAAATCTTGTGTGCGCGGCTCAGGCGGTGGGACGCGCGGAAAAGTTAATGTGGGAATTAGTAGTTCTTTCCAGATCGCCAGCGCACGTGGTTGTGGTGGAGAACCAGGTGATTAGCCCTGCGATCGTATCAGTGCAAACCGAGAATAGAGGAAGGTGAGTGAAGATTTGGCCCCAATCCCAAGGTTGAGGTAGTGTGTTAGGAGCGCATTTAGCGAAAAACTACGCGCACGATCCAGTCAAACGTACGTGTCCCCGCCAGCCGATTGTAAGTGGATCCTCCGAGCCGTTTTCTCATTTGACGGCTTCTTGGGGGCCCAGGACAAACGAGTGGCGCTCCCTACGCCCGTCTCCGGACGAGCTTGCCGGAACCGCAGGCCCCCTTGGAGGAACGCAGCGCCTACATCTTGTAGGTTGTAGTGGATGGTTATATTGGCGGCGGAATCTAATTGTAACAAGAGTAGATTTTAAATTTCCTTAAGTTAGATTAATACAGCTTAAATTAGTTTAGTTAGGCTCGACGAAGTTCCCGATACCACTCCCGTAGGTGCATAGTTGCTCCACAACGACATCATCTGCGATCAACAACTGCAGAATGAACAAATCAAAAGGATGCGTGAGAAGCAATAACCGTAGGAACCGACAAGATGAGGAAATTTATCGCAGCAATTACAACAAAAACATATACCACCAGATGCACATAAATACGTCAACGGGCGCCTTCACATCTCATTAGCATGTATCTCTGGAGGGGAAAAAAATGTCATAGTCTCACGATTCATAAGCGGTGAAGACGTCCTCCAAGCTCTCTTATGTGCCTGCTTTATTTCCGGATTCACTGGCATTTTAACCACCGCGATTTTGTCGAGTTCGGTACATGAATGGTGCCTTCTCAGACAAGCTTCCAGTTTTCGATGACAATACAGTAACCATATCGCCATTCTGCGTTGTAAGTGATATCTGCCCGCGTGATCCAAGCTCACAACTGTGTCACGTTAATTGGGTAAATACTAGCGTTGAAATCTCAAACAGAATATCAATGGATTTGTAATTGCAACCGATGTATTGCTGTACAATCGACTTCTTGTTGTTGTTGAGATGCTACCACAAGATAATTCAGTTGACTATGATCCAGAGTGCTTGGGATGTATGAAACATTGAAAGGATGCTATGGGTGGCAACTTACCCGAGACTGTGATGGCTGTACTACAAGAATATAATGATTCAGCCAACAAAGGACTTGAAAATTAGCTGTCCAAACATAAAAAACACCAAATTACCATCACTAACAGCAACAGTCCCAGTTCAGTTCGTTTATGCCACAATAACTAAACCTTCAATTTTCGCTCCTACCAGCGGTAAGCATTTACATCAGCTACTGATGGATAAAATAAGCGATGCTCAAAATATCCAGCCCCAAAAGATGCAGCATCCGCCAAACTACAACGGATCTTACAACACCGCTGGATGTCGAAAATTATATTCACCAGGGCATCTGGATACCTGAAAAGAAGGAAAAAAGAAACACAAAGTGACTTGTCCACGGGATAAAGTATAAAAGTGCTACATATCTGATAATCCTCAGTGATCCATCCAAAATCCGAGTAACCGCCAGCTTCTATACCGCACCAAACATAAACAAAACAACATATGTTTATACTTGGAAAACGTCAAATGTCCGTCACAGTGACAATTCCGAAAACAATATCTACGACTCCGAATTTCGGAAACACCAGTTGAAGTGTGGTGAAAATTGCGATGGAATTGCCCAATTGCACGAACCGGGTTACAATTTCAGCAAGAAGAGGAAAAATATAAGGTTCACTCCGAAATTAGCGGTGCTCCGTTGGGAGTGAGCTGATAAAAGGGCGAGGGACAAAGGAAAAGCCCTCTTTCCTTTTTTTGGTGATCAGCACGTTGAGTAAAGTAATAGAGAAGTGAACATTTAAAAGTGAACATTTAGAAAGTAATCGAGAAGTGAACGTTGAAAAGTGAACATTGAAAAAGTATTCGAATAGTGAACGTATAAAAAAGCGAAAGTTTGGAAGGAAATCGGAAGGAAGAAAAAAAAGGAGGAAACAAGGGATTGGCCACTACAACGCAGGATATTTTTCGCCGTGCAGTCAACGACGAGAACCCTAACAGGAGGCCTCCTCGTAGATAGGTTGGTTAAGAGGAAGAGTAAGAGTTGTTGTTTTTATTGTAAAAAGAAAGAAAAGAAATATTATTTTTTTTGCTTAGTCAATTTCTTAATTAAAGGTCAAAGTAAGTGGAATTTTCTTTGTTTTCTTTTCCTTATACTATATTCACAGGAGTGTTACGGGAACCGCAATGCAAATATTGCTCGGTTCGTGTTCCGTCGTTCCTCTCTGTGTACTGTGAATTACAACATACATATACGAAAAGCTGCAAATTGTAATCAATGCATCTGTGGGCGCGGTGTCGTATCATGGATTAGCAGAAGTGGGTGTGTATCCATACTCGTATTAAGTATCAAACATATACACACAAGACTTCACAATCGAACGTACCGCCCAGTGGAACGAATTGGTTACATGCATTGCAAATCGAGTGAAAGCTTTAGCTTTGTGGTTGCACCAGTCACAGAGAGATGGCACTAAATACGTTCAACTGTTTTGTTGTTGAACTTTGATCTTTTTTGAAATGGTAAATTTTCTTCATTATTTTAGTTGGTAAGCAATAAAGTCAGCATAATTATAATATAAAACAAAATTAAAGACACAAGAAAATTGAGAAGTATTTCTCCATTCACTGGCTCAAGGCGTGCGCCCGAGCTTATTCTATCCCAAGGCACTTAGCCCGGGATAAGTGAATTTAGGATACATTCAACTGCGTACTCAAGGCATCAGCCCGAGTATCAGTGCCCCAAGGCAGTTATGCCCGGGGCCTGCAGTTGAACTAGTAATTGATTGATTTATCAATCTGACTGCGTACTCAAGGCATCAGCCCGAGTATTAGCGTCCCAAGGCTTCGTGCCCGGGGCTAGCAGTTGGATTGTAATCAATCGATTCGTTAATATAACTGCGTGCTCAAGGCATCAGCCCGAGCAACAGTTAAAGCCTAAATAAATTAATTGGTTTATTCAAACTCTATTTTTCCTCTCCACAACATAAAAATTTAATTGAAATGGACGTAAATTGTGGGAATTAACTGCTCCATTAACACTCTAAATTCATAAATATGTAAATATAACACCTCATTAACTAGTTCTTTGATAAATTAATCACTTCAGAAAATTTCATTCATTGATCGCTCCATAAATGCCCAACTTTATACGTCTCTGCAATAAATTAATTATTGAAAGAATTCACTAGTAAATATGCTATTAAGATTAATATAGCCAACTGTACTTGTTATTATATGTGCAAACAAAGAATAAAATAAAACTTAAAACATTAAACAAAAACACTCTTTTACTGATCTAGTTGGCGAGTATAAAGTAGCAGATAAGTATCATACAGGAATATCTCTCTCTCCCCGGGAGCCTTGATGTGTACGAGTATATAGGATACACATCATATTAAGCTCCCAGCGCATGCCAGTATACATAGGGTGTACTGGTAGTGTGCAACAAATTGGCGCAGCCGGTAGGATGCGCCAATGGAGCATTATTGCAATTATAGAATAAAAATTGCATTGGAGAACAGTAGCTCAATACACAAATTTTATTGAGAATTATTCATATCACAATAAATCGTTTAACGAAGCGAAGTGGTGATTTTTTATTGAAAGAAATCTTTGGATTGGAGTTAAACTCTTGGATGAGTAAAGGACTAGCCCACGGTCTATAGTTATTTGTGATCTGGACGTATTTTGACGTAAGAAGTGATAATGAATAAAAGAAAATTAATAATTAAATAAAACTTTATGAAGATCAATCCTACAATGATTCCTAGATTACTTCATCCTCCAAGCCTCTATGTACAAAATTGAAGACCAAAAAAGTTGAGTAAGCAGGAGAGTGCTCCTACCAGAAGGTCTTTGTTAACACCCTAGGCTTAGAAACAAGTTTTCTAATGGCGTGGATATGAACTCTTTCAAATTTATGCAAAAGGTGCCCATTTTGATCTAGCTTAAATGGTTTTTCTGAATGCTCGGCCGATTGAACATGTTCAAGTTAAACACTATTCCTTAAATTTTCATGAAAATTGAAAGAAAATAAAAGTGCCTAAGTCAATTTTATATATATGGTACATTTTGCCTTCCCCTGAACCCCCTAATTCATAAAATGATTTTTTCATTTCAGATTCTAAGAGTTGTAATCAAGACCTTTCATTTGATACCCCACTCGACTACCTTTGATTAAAAAAATTTTTTAAGGGCCAATTCGTTTATAGGGGGACCCCCCTTAAAATTTTTTTAAATTTTTGTTAAGACCTCAACTTTTGAGAGACCATCGCTTCTGACCTTTTCACAAAGTTTGAGTATTTTAGTTTCTATAGTTTCTGAGGAAATTAGCTGTGACGCAGGGACAGACGGACGGACGGATAGACGGACAGACAGGTGGCGAAACTAGTAGATCTTTGTAAAAAAATTTTTGACAAAGACTTAAAAAGGATAAAGTAGGAATTTACTTACTTTGATTTAAAAAACACATACTTTTGGGCCTATCGTGAACTATTTGTATTACAGTAAATGCTCATATGTTTTTGTAACAAACCGTTCAGCCGTACGTCTAATTGCATCATATAATGTAGTACATTGCAATCATCGGAATCTTTCAATCAGATACAAGAGTTAGTTTATTTATTGATAGGCTTAGTCATATTGGTTTAACATTTTTTCTTTGAATCTGTTAGATAAATAAAATTCTAGTTTTTTGTTCGGTTTCATTAGTACTCGTTTTTGAAAAGAATTATTTAATTAAAAATAAATATATATTTCCATAGACCTATAAAATATTCAACGGATAAATAAAATTTTCAAATTTTGTTTAACATTAAATCTTTAAAATCTATCTATAGTTTTGCTTTTTTTTTGTTTGCTAAAATATTAACTAATTATATATTTGCTCATTTAACAATAGCGATTTACTATAATATTCATTATGTATAAATGCTAGATATTAGTATGTTTTATTTCCCATATCGTCATTTACTTAAGTATATAATCATACTTTTACTTTGGTTGAGCAGCAATTTTGGTGTATGTTTACAACACATACAATTATATTTTTCTATAATCACTTTCTATATTTATCAATGTAAATGTTAATCAATTGCTAATACTTTGTGTGTTGTGTGCTTATTTGAATGTAATATGTGTGCGAATTGGTTTTTTTCAAATGGAGGATGAATTAGATTCATTTTTATGGGATTCAAGTATTTATCGTTAGGATTTTGCGCACAGTTGAAGATAGAGTGGACGCAAAGGCGTAGTGATTGAACCGCCAAACGGTGACCCTTGAGCCCGATTAGCAAACCTTAAATTGAACTTTCGGAAATTCCTCCCCACCTTCAGAGCATAAAAGCGACTGACATAAATATTTTAAATTTTCCCTAAATTGTGCTTAACATAAATCAGGACTTTATTATGTGAGAAGTAGAATTCCTTACGTACTGTTCATTGTTCGCAATTCAACTTTAGTCATGGTAACTTAGTGAAAAAAAAACAAAAATTTCAAAGAATTCCCCTAAATCCTTTCTATCATTTGTGCAGGGCTGCCACTTTGATGGATTTACCGCTAAGGATAGCGGGTTTAGGCAAGAAGGAACAGGAGAAATACATTTTGATGGGTGACTGATTTCGGAATCATTAGGTATTTAGCTAATCTAGATTATCGGTATATTAGAAAACAGAGGTTATGTTAATCCAAAAATACACACCTTAAGCACATAGTTTATAATGTAAATAATCAATTAAATAAACTCACAATTTATTGCAGACAAAGTCTGTTACTTAAAACATTATGATTCAATTTAAACGTTTTTATTTAAAGGTTACTTAAAAAAGTTCAAATTTAATAAACAATCTTAGTTGCTTAATATTGGAGTGCATAAATAGTTTGTATCTAGATTGAAGAATCAAAATAGTTAATTGTACTCGTAGGATTGAAATTGAGTTTTCAAGCATAATGTAATGTTCGAGTCCCGGAAAAAACAAGAAAGCTTAGATTTTATATTTATATTCAAAAATTAATTTTTCACTACCCTACCTTTTTACCAGAGAAATGCTCTTCACTACACTTTAGTGAACACTACAGTGTACATGAGTGATAGCTAACAGAGCAACAACAAAAGTCCAAAGTCGAAAAAGATTTGTCAAATTGACGGTTTCATTGAAATCGCATCAGGTCAAATTGCATTTAAAACAGAGATCGTGAAAGTGATATCGAGTGTCGTGAATATTTCAAGTAAATTTGGTCGCCTGTGCGTGAAGTGAATTTAATTCAAAAACACTAAAAAGTATATCCCTTTACCTCACTCACTAAAGATAAACAACGCGTTTCAAATAAAATACGGATTTGACGCTGCCAGAATGGAAATATCGCTATTCCTCCAGTGTTTGTTCTATGGTAGCATTAATTTTTCCTTTCTTTTAAAGAAAGTGAAAACTCAAGCGCACAAGAATAATATTGCACAGTCTAGAAAACTGAAATTAGGTATAAAAAAAGAAATGCTGTGGTGCGTTTAAGCGCAAACAACGTCAGAAAGGAGAAGGTGGTATACAAAAATTACTCCAAATTGACAACTTTTTAAGTCAGCCTTCTGCAAGTACTTCTTGACAAAATATTTATGTTAATAGTGACTCCAATTATGTGGCTACTGAAGTGTAAGTTGAGAAATCTACTAAAACAGATTACAGCCTTCAGAGCCCTTTCTAAAAGACATTCACCAGAACAAAAGATATTTTTCAAAATCGTACTATGTTGCAACTTTGAGTATGGACAAAAATCAAAATTCTAGATTATATTTTTTTTTTGTAGTAGGGAGGTGAAGGCATTTACGCCCGCCGAGTCTGGCAGTGTGGGACTCCCATGGAGGATACCCTTGGACTACCCACCTCCACACCTCCCTTGTCAATCTGAGAGCCTAGCCTGGAACCGTTTGACACATTACTTCGGGCCAGGTCTCGTTTTGTTACGCCGTGGGGTGCCTTCAAGCTGGGGAGTCCCTTTCCTAGCGGGAGGGGAGAGGGGAAGAGGAAATGCCAGAAGAGCGATCCCCCAGCTCCAGCGCCTCCGGCTGCTGTGAGCCCTTAAAAGCTGGGTCAGATAGAAGTCAGTCTCGCCATGCCTTCGATTTAGCCACGGTCTCACATCCGGGATGAGGCGCGCAGTCCACCTTCCCTTCGTGCAATTCACCCAAGACTGCTCCCAATCGTTGAGCGAGCGTTGTCTCTCCTCGCGGACAACCATCTCCCTCGCATCCTCGTTTCGGCGCAGGTAAATAGCACGGCGCTCTCTAGCAAGGAGCGCGACAGGTATCACGCCTGCAATCACTCTCACCGCCGAGTCGGAGACTGTTGGATACGAAGATGCGATTCTCAGTGCTCCTCTTCTCTGTACCTATGCCAATCGTTTTCGGTATACCTCCTTGCTGAGAGCGTCGCCCTATACCTCTGCTCCGTACAGTAGCACTGACCCTACAGCACTCATCAAGAGGCGTCTTCTTGATGGGCTGGGTCCCCCTACGTTGGCTATAAGTCGACTCAGGGCCGATATTCCCGAAGCAGCCTTCTCAGCCGTTGCCCTGATTTGCTCAGAGAAACTCATCTTCGAGTCGATCAGTAGCCCCAGGTACTTCACCGCTGGCTTCGATTCGACCTGTATATCTCCAATAATAATCATCCTTACTCTAGGGATTCTCTTTTTTGTCAAGATGACCACTTCGGTTTTCTCCAGTGCTAAGCTGAGCCCGCGAGCAGTCATCCAGTCCCTCACTCGGCGCATTAGCATACCTAGCCTAAGTTGCGCCTGTTCAACGGTGCGTCCGGTGACCAGAGCCGCAACATCATCCGCATAGCCGACCAAGCGCGACTCATCTGGCATCTCAAGTCTCAGTAGCCCGTCGTAAGACACGTTCCACAGGTCCGAGCCAAGGATAGATCCCTGGGCAACACCCGATGTAATTTCCATCCTTCGTTGGCCCTGTGTCGTGTCGCAGAGCAGGCTTCGGTCTTTTAGGTAGTTGCTCAAAAGCCGCATTAGATATTCTGGAACTTGAAAAGAGTTTTCCAGCGTTTCCAGAATATCCACCCATCTAGCGGAGCTGAAGGCATTCCTGATGTCTAGTGTCACCAACAGGACGATCCGTCGCTTGGTGCGACTACATGCCTCTGCCTTTTGGACCGCGTTCACCACCTCTGCAATCGCATCAATGGTAGAACGTCCTGCTCTAAAGCCATACTGCCGAGGAGATAGGTCCCCAGCAGCACGAATCGCGTCAGTGAGTCTTCCCTTGATGAGTTTCTCTAGCACTTTCCCAGCCGTGTCTAGCATGCATAACGGGCGGTATGCAGACGGCGATTCGGGATTTCCCTTCTCCTTGTTGATCAGCACGAGCCTCGCCACCTTCCATCGTACCGAGAAAACCCCGTCCCGTAGGCAAGCGTTGAATGTGCTGAGCAGCAAGTCAGGACAATGGTGATAGACGAGCTGCAAAACCTCAGCTGGAACACCATCTGGACCTGGAGCCTTCCTCGTTTTCATGGAGAGGACTGCCTCCTCCAGTTCCAGCTGTGTGAAGAGTGGGCACTCGACCGCTGTTTCCCCACGGACAGCGTCAACACGGACGGGGTGGGCGGGGAAGAGTCCCCGCACTATCGCGTCCATCTTTTCCGCGTCATGTATACAAGGCTTCCGTAGGGCACCAAGTTTCCCCATGACCAGCTTGTAGCCAAGGCCCCACGGATCCCTATTTACATCATCCACGAGGTCTTGCCAGCATCGGGCCTTGCTCTTGTTAATAAGCCTGCGAAGATATTTCCTGCCGGACCTGTATGCTGCTAGTCTAGTGTCTGCCTCCTCCCGTGTTCGCGCCTGCTGGGCCTCTCACCGAAGTTTGTGACACTCGCTTCTTTGTTCGGCGATCTCGTTTGACCACCAGTATACTGGAGGCTTATCGTGGTACTCATAGTTGAGTTCACCAAGTCCTTGGCTGTGGGCCCTCCACTCCCTCGCGGAGCTCCCAGCAACGGTGCGCCTGCCGTAAGCGCTTCAGCGAACCTCTCAACGTCCATCCTCCCAGTCCTCCATCCGAGGATTGAAGTTGGGGCATATGCACGCAGAGTGGCGCTGTCGTGAATCTCAACCACTATATACTGGTGATCACCAGCCAAGTAGTCCTCTAGTACTCGCCAGTTGTGTACTCTAGGTAACAGGGACTCCGAAGCGAGTGTCACATCGGGTATGGTTCCTACGCAACCCCATCGGCGGAAAGTAGGGGTGTTACCAGTATTTAGGACAAAAAGCGCTGTTCTGGCCACCATGTCCAAGATTTGCTTTCCCCTTAGGTCGGATTGTGGCATACCCCATTCAATGGCTCTAGCGTTGAAGTTTCCCCCCGACCAGCATGTGGCCCTCTGTGTTCGAGACAGCGTCCTCCAGGGCATCGAGTTTGGTTCGAAAAGATCGCATTGCCTCGTTAGGCGTCAGATAAACACTGAAATATGTTATCCCTGAACACCGCACCCACACAAAACCATCCCCGTGTCCATGGCCCTGCACCTGAAGGCGGGCGCTGTCTCGAACCCAGATGGCCGAGGTACTAGATTTGTCAGGGTACCACGCTTGCGAGTCCTTGTTATGATGTTGCTCGCTCAGCTTTCTTATCCCTCGCAAACTGCTCAAGTAGGTCCTGGGCGTTTGTAATAACTTAGCCCTAAGCCACTGACACCGATCAGCCAATCCATGTATCCTACGCTATTGACGTCGACGGTCCGGGAGCGACCTTTTAACTACTCGCTGCCACTGCACCGCGATTTGACAGGTGTCAAAAGGAAGAACGGATGACGTCCGTTTCGCGCGGGATTGTGTGAGTTCCACGTTGCAAGACCTCAGCGGTGCTGATACCGGCCAAACAGAAGAAAAACAAGGAAAGAAAAACAAAGTGAGTGCCAGTGGCAGCCGCCTCGAGTTGGATGCTCCCGGCCATCATCCCGGATTGCGGATGACTGCGCCTCTACCTACACCATCTGCAATTTCCCGCGACAAGCGAGCCCTTTTTAACGTTGCGAGTAAGTTCTATAACAGATTTTTTAATACAGCTCGTCCAATTACTTCCAAACCCAGCGTCAGTGGCGTGGAGCTCCCACCAACGGTGGCTCCCCTACGAGAAGGAAGCGCAGCGGCTGCAGCCGGCATTGCACCGTCAGGACGGGCTTACATCATCCTTAACTAAAACGTGGCGTGCTAAGTTTCTGCAACTTGTGGATGCGGTGTTTTCAACGTTTTTATCGAACAATCAAACTGACAGCGGCAATCGTTACCAGTGAGAAATCCAGTTGTGTGGTGACCACTCGACGGGTTTCAGGGCGATCAAAACCACTGGAAGTCTACGCATCGAAGTTTTTCTACCATATGTGGCATTCATAGATGGGGAACAACAGATGTTTAAATCCTTATTGACATTGCAGTCTAGATGCTTCAATACCATAACACAAGTAAGTGGTAATTAAGTCTATCGGTTGGATCTCGAGAAACCTCGCGTGGGAGTAATCATTGTTCCCATGGTCATGCGGACAAATTTCGCAAACAACGTCCCGGCAAGCAATGGTTTACAGCTGAGTCTTGATAACGTTCGTATTTGTGGATCAATAACATAAGTATCAGTTCGACATTTTCTTTGATACAAGAAGAAGAAGAGAACAGTAAAAATCTTTCTTCTTTGTGTTAGTTATGAATTCTATCGATTGTTATAACGCATTTATTAAAACCAAACACATAAAACGCGATTTGAAGTCAAATAATTTCAATTCTTTGTATGCGTCAAGAGAAAAGGATTACCAAAAGCACGAAGAAGCTTGTGCTATTTGATTACGCTTTCCGTCCTTAATTCCCAAAACTTTTTGTGGGGCTTTTGTATACAACTTTCCCAACAAATTATTGACATAATTTTCACATTATAGAAAGAAAAAATCATTAGTGAGACAGTGACATCAACTATGCTGGGAGTGTTCCGTGATGATACAAAGACAAGGGAAGAATTTTTAAATTTAGTAACTAGCAAGCAAATCAAAATTGAAATAGCAACGACTTTTTATCAATACGAACTTTTTACATGAAAATATTATACGTAAATTAAGGAACGCTCTAAATGTTAAATGTTTAATTAATCTCGTTTTGATGAATATGACAGTGTCATATAACATAGGGGCCAAGAACTATTTGAATTTAAATCATGAACATAATTTTCATATGAAGCATTTTTTTTTGCTTGGGCAATTACCGAATGAAAAGTTTTTATTTCATTTAAAGCACAACTTTTAAGCAAAAAACAAAAGAAAGCGTAAAATATAATACAGATTCATATGATATTCTAATTCGAGTATGGGAGTTAAATTACAAAGAATAATTTGCTATCAAATGTAAATATTAATATATATAAGCCTTCTATATTTTTTTATCGCTGCCGAAGCTTTTATTACTTTAATATCCAAATAATTACAGTACTTTTTACTTTTGAAAGACACCAATAATACTTGTATATATATCAAATATTATAGAGTATAAAATAATCTGAAATGGTTTAGGGCTTAAATAAGGTGAGATCACACCTCTTTATTTAAAGCAAAACATATACGAGTAAGATTAACGATATAAAACATTAATCGTTGATGATACTAAAAATCAAAAACCTAATTAATTTAATAATAAAAAGATTTTACTGTCTCCGTGTTGAACGTTTTGTGATCTGCGATTAGCGAATTTTGTCAAATGTTAGAAAGAATTTTGACAAATATAAGATTAATGAAAATAGAACTACATTTTGAATGTATTTACGTGTAGGCGAAGAAGAATATTGCAGAATTTACCATTTCTTAATTGTTTAAAATATATTTTATAGTATAATATACTTTCTTGGCGAATTTTTCCAAGACTTTAATTAAAATAAACTGGCAGTTATTCAATGAACAGAGAATGTGTTATTATGAAAATGTATTAAAATCAAAAATAATTTTGCCATATAACAAGGGTGTTAAATCAGTACTTTTATCCTTTGTTTTATATTCAAATCGAACCGCCCTTTTGTAATTCCCTTTTAATCGCTTGTGGAGCCACCTATATTTTTGTTCTTAATCTAACACAACGATAGTTGTCAAGTTCAGTTCTTTTTTTGTATTCTGTCGAGACAAGTTGTACTTTTGTGTTCTAATAAATCTTTATTACTGGACAATAAACCTGAACAGTATTCTTGCATGACCTCCTGGTTTTCCTGACAGGTTATGGGCCCAGGTCACGCGGCGCGAAATAGAAGAAACTGTAATAAGTTAGATTGATCGGAAATCGGTACGCGAGAGTGAGGTTGTGTTTGATTCTCGAACGTTCGACGAAGCAACCAAAATTCAAGATGGCTACCACCGCCATGACGCGCATCGAACTTCTAACAAAGGACAACTTTGACACGTGGAAGATCCACTTGAGGGCCCTACTCATAATAAATGACGCGTGGGGCTACGTGAATGGCTCAAAGGTAAAGCCTGAGCCAGGCGAAGAGAACAACGCCGAAATAGAAGGATGGGAAACGGGCGATAGCAAGGCTATGTCGGACATTTTCCTGGGGATTTCATCCTCGGAACTGAAACAGGTCAAAGATTGTGCGACGTCGAGAGAACTTTGGCTAAAGTTGGAGACTGTTTACCAGTCTAAGGGCCCCGCGAGGAAAGCGAACCTGCTGAAACAAATCGTCTTACAGAGGATGAGCGAAGGCGACGACGTTCGCGACCATCTGCGAAAATTCTTTGACGCTGTTGACCGACTGAGCGACATGGAAGTGCCGATAAACGATGACCTACTGTCGATACTGTTGCTTTACAGTTTACCGGCCAACTTCGACAATTTCCGGATTGCTATCGAGTCACGTGACGAGCTCCCCACTCCGGAAACACTGCGAATCAAAATCGTGGAAGAAAGTGACGCGCGAAAGAACAATGGACCAGTGCAGAACGCGATGGTAGCGGACAGGTCGAATCAACAGAATACGGGTAAATCGGAGAAATGCGACGGAAGCAAATTCCCGTTCAAGTGCTACAAGTGCGACAAGCTGGGTCACAAAGCAGCAGGTTGTCGATCCAAGAAGAAGAGCGATCAGGACAAGACGAAGACTGGTAGCTTTACCCTGTACGCTGCTGTGGAATCGAGTGCGCCTGGTGACGAGAGTTCCATGCTGGTTTATTCGACGCAAAAACGGTGGTGTACCGCGCACATGGCCAGTGACATTGACAGTTTCGAGAGTGTAGATGAGAACTTTTCAGACTCATTGAACATGGCCAATTCTAGCTCCACGAAAATCAGTGCTAAGGGTGTCGCGCGATTGGTTACCCGAGTGAACGAAGACGATGAGACAGTTAACTTGAGTGACGTGCTGTACGTGCCGGACTTACGCATGAACTTGTTATCGGTCGCGAAGATCGTGGACAAAGGTTACCGAGTGACCTTTTGCAAACGTTCGGCAGAAGTCGTCAGCGAGAAGGACGATCGCGTGGTGTTGTGCGCGGAGCGAGTCAACGGACTCTATTTTGTGAACGACTCGCGCGCTGCCGAGCAGCCGAGCGCCGCGCTTGCCAGTCGGGATCACGAGAAGTCCCTGATGGATTGGCACAAGGCTTTGGGTCACTTAAACGTGAAGGACATTCGCGAGGCATCCAAAAACAACGTTCTCCGAGGACTTGATTTGAGCGACGACGATGCAACGGTGGACTGCGAGGTATGCATCAAGGCGAAGATGACACGCCACCCCCTCTCCAAGGTCTCCGAGAATAAGTCAGCTCCAGGCGAGCTGATACACTCGGATGTGTGCGGACCGATGCGCATGCAATCCAACGGTCACGCCAGGTATTTCGTCACCTTTATAGATGACGCTAGTCGATGGGGCGAGGTGCGATTCTTGCGACGGAAAAACGAGGTGTTCTCCGAGTTCCAGGTGTTCAAGAAGATGGTCGAGACGCAGCACGACTGGAAGATTAAGTGCCTGCAATTCGATAATGGCACCGAATATTCAAACAACCAGTTCGATGACTTCCTGAAGCGCTCTGGGATCAAACGTCGGCTAACCGTTCCGAACAATCCGGAACGAAACGGTATAGCTGAACGGAGGAACCGCACTCTGGTCGAGATGGCTCGTTGTTTGTTGATCCAGTCCGGTCTTCCTCCTACCTTCTGGGCAGAAGCAGTGTGTACCGCGAACTTCACCAGAAACCGCTGTCCAACTTCAGCATTGGACGGCCGAACTCCGTTCGAGTTGTGGATGGGAGAGGTCCCGGATGTGAGCAGTTTTCAGGAGTTTGGAGCACCGGTTTACTGCCTGAACCGGACCAAGGATACCGGAAAGTTTGGACCTCATGCCCGGAAAGGCGTTTATCTCGGCCCCGCTGCAGATTCGAAGGCACTCAGGGTCTGGATACCTGAGGAGCGACGTGCCGAGATCTCACGAGATGTCCAGTTCCTGAAAACAACACCAGAAAACAAGGTAGACCAGTACGAGGAGTTCTTCCCAGAACAG
This sequence comes from Odontomyia ornata, assembly GCA_963969285.1. Lineage (NCBI taxonomy): Eukaryota > Metazoa > Arthropoda > Insecta > Diptera > Stratiomyidae > Odontomyia > Odontomyia ornata. The sequence continues at coordinate 120,559,030 of OZ017742.1, read as the reverse complement.
GCGGATGTTCAGCCAAACACCGAGCAGGATGTAGAGGGTCCTGCCACATCGTCGGACGAGTACATCGACGTTGTACTAGGAGAGAATCGCTCAACGAGAAGAACAGTCCAGCAACCAGATCAGCAACAGCAGCAACCGGCCATGTTTGGTGAAAACGACGAACCTCTCCGAGGTTTTGAGCCAGTTGAAGTTCCAGCCCCAGGTCCAGTCGGACAAACTCCAACGACGAAGCGCGGACCAGGCAGACCGAGGAAGATTTACACGGGTCGTCCTGGTAGACCAAGGGAACATCCTGTCGCGAAGAGAAATGAGGTCGCGGGGAGGAACGATGTTGCAGAAAGTGTCGACGTGGCAGAGGCAAACGACGCTGTACAGAACGATGCTGTACAGAACGATGCTGTACAGGACGACGCGAGCGGAGATGAGGACTATGCAACCGGAGAAGAAGATACTGCCCTCATCGCGGAAGTTCCACTGAAGTCAGCAGTCCCCGGGCCAGAGGAATACGAGTGGATGCTGGCGATGGCAGAAGAATTTTCATCGATCTTAAAAAACAACACTTGGACCTTGGAGGATCGCCCGAAAAATCGCACAACTGTCGGCAGCCGCATCGTACTTAGAAACAAGTACGGAGCTGATGGAGCAGTCACCAAACGGAAGGCTAGGGTCGTGGCCAGGGGATTCACCCAATGCCCCGGGATGGACTACGGCGAGACCTACGCTCGCCATGGCATTTGCGGCACAACATGGCATGCATGTACGACAGTTTGACGTCTCTACCGCTTTCTTGAACGGTGTCATCGACGAGGAGATCTGGATGGAGTTGCCACATTACGAAGTTCATCGTTGAGAACAACTACGGCTCCCGTGAAGTGGTCAACAAGGCTGCAAAGATGCTGTCCCAACTATCGTCCGGGAACAAGGTGTGCAAAATGCACAAGGCTCTATATGGCCTGAAACAGGCGGGACGATGCTGGTATCAGTGTCTGGACTCGGAGCTGGTGAAGTTTGGGGCGAGAACGACATCAAGAGACGCGAGCGTCTACGTAAAGGACGCAGACAACGATCCACTGCTGATCGTTGTGTACGTCGACGACATTCTTGTCCTGTCACGTGATACCAAGAGGATCGACGAAGTCTACAAGTTTCTGAGCAAGTCCTTCCAGCTTGGGAATTGAGTATGCTCGGGACGAGTCGACGATCACCATGAGTCAACGCGGGTATGTGCTGGATATACTCGATCGCTTCGGGATGTCGGATTGTCGGCCAGTTGCAACGCCACTTGTTCCTGGAGTTAAGCTGTCAAAGGGTGACATCTGGAGTGAGGAAGACGGGGAGAAACCACCGTATCGAGAACTCATCGGCGCCCTTCTCTACCTGTCCGTGTGCACACGCCCGGACATTGCACATGCTACGAGTGCTCTGAGCCAGTTCAACGATTCCTTCGGAACCAGCCACTGGCAAGCTGCAAAGCGAGTTTTGCGATACCTCAAAGGTACGCTCGACGTGGGCCTAAGCTACAGTGCGAAGGGAGGATGCCTGACCGGCTACGTGGACGCCGACTGGGCTGCTTGCATTGATGACCGGAGGTCATACACCGGCTACGCGTTCACGATGAGCGGCGGTCCTGTTTCCTGGGAGTCGAGGAAGCAGCGCACAGTTGCGCTGTACTCGACGGAATCCAAGTACATGGCACTCACCGAGGCTTCCAAGGAGGCGATGCACCTGAAGAGACTAGCGAAGAGATTGGCGCTCGTCCACCGAAGAAAATCGACATTCACATCGATGACCAGGGTGCGAAGAAGTTGGCAGAGAATCCTGTGCACCACACGAGAACCAAACACATAGATACACGACATCATTTTGTGAGAGAGGCTATTGCCGCAGGCGAGATCAATCTGGAGTACCTACCTACTGAGAAGATGCCAGCAGACGTGCTCCACAAAGGGCTAACCAGTCCCAAACATTGGAACTGTCTAAATTACATGGGCATCGAAAAACAGATTGTTTAGACGATTATCGCTTTGAGGGAGAGTGTTAAATCAGTACTTTTATCCTTTGTTTTATATTCAAATCGAACCGCCCTTTTGTAATTCCCTTTTAATCGCTTGTGGAGCCACCTATATTTTTGTTCTTAATCTAACACAACGATAGTTGTCAAGTTCAGTTCTTCTTTGTATTCTGTCGAGACAAGTTGTACTTTTGTGTTCTAATAAATCTTTATTACTGGACAACAAACCTGAACAGTTTTCTTGCACGACCTCCTGGTTTTCCTGACAAAGGGAAATGAGAATGTGTGATTAAGTAAAGAATCAACTAAATTTATTCTTATTGTAACCAGAAACTATAATTATTATACAGTAGTAAAAGAAAAAAATATGAATTGCTAGCCTAACTAAGTCTTTCTTTTCCAGCAAAATCCTTCTTTTTCAGCGGGAGAATGTTTGCGAACGGTGAATATGCCGGTAAAAGAGGAGGGTTCACGTAATTCGATAATGGTCGGTATCGCGACAGGGTCGGTACGCGGTACCATAGTTTGTTTTGATGTTTTTTTATTGGAGTAGGATATTTTGGACTTTGCATTAGAGTAGTATACTTTTCGGTACCGCGTCGGAGAAAAACAAGAAATTTCGGGAACGCGGAATTAAATCAAGTTTTTTTGTTGTTGTTGTTTGACTGCATTGAAGGTAAATACGAAGTAAAGTAGAGATAGGTTTCGTTTCCGTGTGGCTGTATTTTAGACGCGTTTAAAACGAGCACGTAATGGTGGCTGAATTAATGTAATCGAGCGTAATCCATTTAAAAGACCTTCGACCGACATCCCCTCCGAACTAGCTGGCTGACAAGCAGCCACCGCGAAATGGATTACAAGTGCATGGACTGGTTGACCGATTGGGTAGCATTCGCTGGCACGACTCAGACTTAACGTCTAGGACCGATGAGAGGTCGGTTCAGATTTCCTTCGGGAATCTCGGCGTACATGTGCGAAGTAAAATCATTACAAGATGCTGCCTATTGTCTACCCTGCTGTTTATTTGCTTTGTATGCTGTAGGGGCATCCGGGATTAGAGGTATTTATTAGAAGTGATTAAACAGCACAGTCACACCCGTCAACAAGAAGACAGGGTTATTATAACTGGAGACTTTAACCGGCCAAATCTTAGATTTGATACCGATGAACTCGATATTCTTCTCCCCATCAACATTCTGGACAGTAATGATTTTCATTAACGGAAATCGGTTAGACGTCATTTTCACAAGTGCACATGACGAAATAGTGTTAAATCAAACTGATAACAACGAGCACCTTTGATTTCTGTTGATTCATTTGCACCTAAAACTAAGGAAAAAGACCAGGTTTCGGAACCATGGTTGAGGATGGACCTCAGACGTTTGCAAGACCAAAGAAACAAATGGCATAAAATATTTAAAAAAAGTAATAACGTTTGCGAGACATTAAGAGAAACTGTGGCGAGCTTGCTAATGAGCTTAAAATTAAATCCGTAAAAGCATATCAATTCTATGTAAATATTTTAGATGAAATAGTGGTCTTTTTGCCAAAAAGAGAACCCTTAAAGTACTGGAGACATACTAATCGAATCGAAGCCAGCGGTGAAGTACTTGGGGCTACTGATCGACTTGAAGATGAATTTCTTCGAGCAATGGCTGAGAAGGCTGGAGTATCGGCTGTGAGTCGACTTATGGCCAACGTAGGGGGACCCAACCAATAAAGAAGACGCCTCTTGATGAGTGTTGTAGGGTCAATATTACTGCAGCAGAAATATGGGGTGATGCTCTCAGGAAGGAGCTATACCGAAAACGCTTGGCACAGGTACAGAGAAGAGGAGCACCGAAGAATGCATCTTCGTATCCCACAGTCTCTCATACATGTTGCCCTCCTTGCAAGTGAACGCCGCGCTATTTACCTTCCTCGAAAAGAGGTTGTGAGGGAGACGGTTGTTCACGAGGGGAGACAGCACTCATTCCACGATTGGCAACACTCTTGGGTGAATTGTACGAAGGAAATTTGGACTGTGCGCCTATCCCAGATAAGAGTCCATAGGTTAATCGAATGCATGGTGAGACTGACTACTATCTGACCCAGTTTTTAAATGGGCATGGGTGTTTTCAGTTTTAACCACAACAGATTGGTAAGCCATGGTTCTCTGATTGCCGGTTATGCCCAGGAGAGGAAGACAATGCCTGCCATACATTTTTACGTGTACAAAATGTAACAAGTGGCGAAGCGGCCTATGCAGGGAGACGGGAGAGCTCACCCCGGATAGTATAGTCGCGGTGATGCTCGAATCGGTTGAAAAACGGAACCAGGTGGCACATCTTTTAGAACTGCTCGAACATAAGTTCGGGCAGTTCTAAAAGATAGAACGGACTCACATCAGCCGGGAGCATTGGAGCGGGGGGATCGATTGTCTGGAAATTCCTCTTTTTCTCCCCCCTCCCGCTTGAAGAGAGATTGCCCAGCTTAAAGGCGCTTTCTGGCGTAATAAAATGAGACCTGGCCCGAAGTAGTGTGTCAAACGGTTCCAGGTTGGGTTCTCGGGTTGAGAGGGGAGGTGTTTAGTAGGTAGTCCACTCGCTTGCAAGCATGGGAGTCCCACACTCAGCGCATAAATGACATTCACCTTCCAACCACGAAAAAGGTAGATAGAGTTATGCACACTTTCAGAGTTGTAATTGCCTATGGTCAAGTTTTGTCAAACTGGAGTTTTCTTACTCATTTGAGTCATTAATTTAGTTTTAGTTTCATTAGCTCGTACGCCAATGTAGTTTGCTTCTGATTTTAGGCTCAAAAATGCTTCTTTGGCATCTAAGATTGAACGTGCTAGAATATTGACGTAATCAACATTTACTACCAATTGTGTGGACTTGAAAATTACTGTACCCGAAGTTTCAGCAGATGTCTTCCTGAAGACGTGCTCCAGCACAACAATAAAGAGCATTGGCGCAAGTTCATCGCTTATTTTAAGCCTAATTCCATTACAAAGTAGTCCGTTAATTCACCGTTTACCCTTTGACCGTGGACTCTATGCTCAGCATCGTGACCTTGACTATGCGGAATTGTTTTTTTAAGGATGCCAAAGTCAAGCATTATTTTGTACAGTGCATTTTTGTCGACATTATTGTTGGTGCACATCGATGTTACTCGTATATTCTCAGAACTTTTCGAGCACCTGCTTTACTCAGAATATTTGGTCTATTGTAGACCATCTGCGTCCCTGATACTCTCCTATAATATTTTCCTAGTATAGCTTTAATTTTCTTTCTATGATTTTGAAGAGCACTTTATAAGACGTACAAAGTAGAGCAATGCCTTTATAATTTTCACACCTTAATTTTGTGTACAAAATATATTATACTTTCCGTGAGTCCTCTGACAATATACTGCAGATTAGTCGATGAAGAAGGTGCCTTATTTTTTCTGAAGTCCCCTACTGCTGCCTCTACCTCGTCTCTGATCGGCGGTGAGATTGGGACCTCTTGCTCTGCTTCTGGAATGTTCACAGTCCAGTCATTGTTGGCGACGCTATGAATAGCTTCTGGAAATATTGCACCCATCTGCTTTTAATTTGGACCGATTTGCCCTATGATTGTTCCTTGTACAGTTTTGCAAAAACTAGTATGTGGATTGAGGCATACGCCGATTTTATTTCATGTAGGATCATGTTTCTTTTTATCTGTTGGTCTTGATGTTGATGGTCAGTCGTTTCTTTCTTCTGCATATTTTTTTAGCCTGACTTTTAAGGCTTCTATATTGTTATCATATGGCCCGAATATCTGAACTTGGTTCAGTTTTTAATCGCTTACTTACATTCTTCGTTGTACCAGTTGTTCTCAATTTTCTTTGGCTGGTGCGGCAAGACCTCCTCCACCGCTTCTGTTACTGCATGTCTTACTGTCTTCCACATGGTTATGATGTCGTCATTATGTTTTCCCTCCTGCAGGAATATGTTTATGCGATTTTCCAGCGCTGATATATATGTGGACGTTACTGAGCTATCATCTGTTAGATTGTATATCAGGTACCTTGGAGTAACTGATGCCCGTTGCGCGTGTTGAGAATGCTTGTGGCTCGTTTTTGTATGAGAACATGGTCGACCTGGTTGAATGTGCGACCGTTTGGGGATGCCCACGTTCTCTTATGGATGTCTCGATGAAGATATTGTGTGGAGCTTACTATGAAGCCTCTATTAGTAGCGAAGTCTATCAGCCTTTGTCCGTCGTCGTTGGTCTCTGCATAGAGCCTGTTTTCTCTATGTGCCGTTTCTCGGCAGATTTTTGCATTGAAGTTATCCAGAACAATTTTATTGTCATTTGACGGCAATGTATCGACAGTGCATTCCAGGGTACTGAAAAATTTGTCCTTGATTGCCTCTTCCTTGTCTTCTATGTGTGCATGACAATTGACCCGCCAGACATTAAAAAATTTGGTCTTGATACAAATCGCACAGGGCCTTTCCTTAAAGGGCTTGAAGTAGTTGATAATTTGTTTAAATGTATAGTCAACAATGAAAGCCACTATCAACTTAATTTTCCGCTTTTAAAAACAGTGTGTGTTTGCATGTCAAATATGTCCTCATGGTGTCAACTGATTTCTTGAACTGTGAGGATATTAATTTTATATTTCTTTATTTCATTCAGATGTTGTCACAGTGCACCAGGTCTGCTCAATGATCAAACATTCCAAGTTCCAAAAAATAGTTACTTATAAGTTGCGATAGTTATTGCCGTTTGCCCAATCAGATTCGAGGCTGTTGTCCAGATACCATGACAAGTAAGTACTAAGTGAAGCCTTATCTGCGCTTTGGCTTAGTTAGTTTTGGTCCACGAGTGGTATTTTACTTCCCACATACCCGTCGGCTAGCCGATTAGGTCACCCTCTATCCGCTACCTGAGAACGCGTCTGATGGGGTCAATCTCTGCATATAGACGTGTTTTAAATCGCTACAGTCAACAGATTTCAAAAATTCAATTAATTTTTTAAAAAACGTCATTCCGAAGTTAATTTTTATTGTAAAACGTTTTTTTTCGAAGCAATCGACTCAGGAAATTTCTATTGAATATTTTTTTACTTCGATTAGTAAAGAAAAGCGAAGAACCCAAGAAAACTTCAGGACCGCTGGTATGGAGCGGCCCGATAGCTTCCCACCGTTGGCGTAACCTGAGGAAACGACGAATAAGAAACTGGCGATAATCAGCAAGAGGAAACATAACGAAGAAAACTCCGCAGATGGCGGATGCAAGCTGCAAATAGTAGCAAACAATTAGCAAATAATCAAACTGCAAAAAGAAAATGATGAACTAAGGCTACAGATAGAACGCAGCCGCAAAACCAAGTGCAACAGGTAACACAGGTGAAGAAAAGTGCAAAAAACGCAATTTCACAAGAAGTCCTAAGTGCTGGTGGCACCAACGAAAGCCAAAACTATTTTGCAGCGCTGGAGGGATTAACCGAAGAAATGGAAATTGAAGAAAACATCTAAGGTAATTCTAATCTAGATAATGATTTCAATTTTATTCAGTATTAAAAAATAAAAATAAGAAGAAGAAATCAGCCCGCACTTCTGCTGGTTCCTCTGAAGAAGCCTCGAAAAAGGCAAAAACAGTTCCGCCAATCGACGTGTTCAGACACAGCGGAAAAGGTATGTTTCGGCTATTGGCAGCCGAAAATAAACTAACAAATTTCCAGATCAAAAGAGTTAATGATGAAAAATGACCCATTAGAACGAAATTGATTTCAGGTCAACCAAAGATGCGCTGAATTCTTGGGAGGTTCCACACTTCACCTATACCCCGAAAAGTGAAAACAATCAGAAGTTTTTGTTGAAGGGCTTGAGCTGCGGAGAGGATACGATCGATCTTCTTCAGTCGCTCAAAGAAACTGCATCAGAAATTGAATTTATTTCAGTCAAAGCCTTTGCGACAAGAAGATCGATGGTAGATAGGAAGAATTTACCACTTGAACAGGTACAAATTACAAATAAGAGCAGTCCAACAAATAAGGTACTTGAATTTCAGAGTGGTGAGGTGGGAACACCTCCAGAAAAGAGAAGTTAACCAGTGTTACCGGTATCAAAGATTTGGTCATTCGGCTGCCAGCTGCGCTATACACTATTGGTGCGTCAAATGTAAAAACATCCATGCTCTCGTTGAGTGCAAATTGGCTCAGACGGAGCCTAAAGAAAAATTATACTACGTTTTTGGTAATCCAATATCATATCGAGGATGCCCTAAGTATCAAGATGCGGAAGTAAAATTGGCTCAAAAGCAAACACAAGTATACCGTAGTGTCATACCTTTCAACCAGCAAAAAAGCTGTAAAAAATGTAAGTGGCAATAATGAGCTGCTTCTCAAAATTTACCAGCAACTAAATTCTTTATCAGAGAGAATCGATAAACAGAATTTAAAATTTAACTTTGTTTTTCAGCGTTCTTTCATATGCCTTAAAATAACTTGTCATCCAGTCGAATTCCCAGGGATAGGTTTCGCCTCATCTCGATCTACTCCATTGTTACTCTACATCGACGTGACTATCTCCTTGAATTCATTGTTAAACAACAGCCTGACATCATACTTCTCACTGATACCTACCTCAATACATGGCACTCCATGGCATTCAAAGATTTTGCATTCGTAAGAAACGATAGGATAAACTGTGATGAGGGATTTGGAACCGGGATATTGGTGAGATGGCCGTATTGTTTCCAAAATATTGAAAAAGTCAAATTCAAAAACTTTGAATTTCTTAAAGTGTCCGTTATCAATATTTCACTGTCAGGTGGGGATAAACTCTTCGTTATCTTTGCCTATGCAACTGGTCGAAATGTTCTCAAGTTCAAGGTGAAGCTCAATTCCTTGTTTGAAATACTCGAATTGAACAGGCTGCATAGTTACTATATTTTTGCCGATGACCTAAATGCCAAGCATACATCATAGCCGAACGCCACCAATAATCCCAGAGGTGTATTCCTGAAATCGTGGATAAGAGAGAACCAAACTGAACACAGGTGCAATCTATATGGGTCGGAGTTCCCAACATACCATAAGACAAATTCATATTTGGACCTCTAAGTGGAATGAGTGGAAAAGGGCTTAGGCTAAAGAAAAGAATATTCGAGCCCTAAAAGCTATCACCCAATCAACTTCCTGCCTAACATTAGCAACGGCTTGAAGTGATACTAAGCAAATCATTAAACGCCCACATTAAGAGAAATATGAGTTGATGCCGAATTGCCACTTTAGTTCGTGTGCCAGGCATTCCACCATACATGCAATAACGAAAGTAACCTCAGACATCTGCTCGAAGCTAAACAACAAAGAATGTATTGGTGCGTGTCTTATTGATATGGAGAAAGCCTTCGATACGGTGTGGCTAGATGAACTTGTTTTTAAACTCCTTCAGGACATATTTCCCAGACACCTTGTCGCCAGGATGTACCATATATTGTATGGGAAACCATTTTTTGTAACTGATGCAAATCTGACAACAATGCGCGACTTCAATATTTTGCATGGTCTACAGCAGGGAACGGTTACTGTGCATCTGCTTTTCTCAATATTCATTCGCAAGCTATTGAACGGCTTTTTGTCTCGCCAACGTGATCATTGGTAGTATTTGCTGATAATTCTACCATATATATACGTCAGACCGAAAAGCTACAATAGTTCAGAGCAATCTTCAAAAAATCTTCAATGATGTGCAGCTTTACACCGGCAATTGGCGAATGAAAAGCAATGCGCAGAAGTACGAAATAATTTTTTTATAGGGGCCAGTCAAGACCTGAAACGTGATTGGAAGGATTTCCACATTATTGCTGGTGAGGGTAGTTCAACACGGGCCCCACATAAATCGTGTGTTTGATACCTCGGTGCTCATCTCGATCAGTATCTGTACTATACTGAACATGTCAAAATAATGCTCAGTAAAGCACAAAAAGTAGTCATGGCTCTACGACGACTCTTTCATCCCAGATAAATCGATCAAAAGTTCAAAGTTATCTGTTACAAGATCCAGGTTAGATCATTTTTGACATATGGGTGTCAGATCTGGTACAATCAGAGTGCTAGTTCTATGGAAAGATTAAGAGTTTACGAAAGGAAATATCTTCGTGCATGTACTGGTTTGTACAGAAAGCCTGAGACGGATTGGAAACACTAAATATCGAAAAGAAGAATTCATCAAACTGCTAAAGGGTCGAGAGTCGATATCTTCGTACTGAAACTTCTTCGGAATCATATCGCAAGATTTGTTACTATGATTGAAAACCATTGGATTTCACTGTCGTTCCATTCTACAGACGGGTATATTGAGACTCGCTATTGCCTTGGACATCAAGATGTTTTTGACTCTGACGGTGCCCCAATTATGTATCATATATATATAGACGGGCCACCAATAAGAAGATAAAATATCCTCCAAATTTGAGTTCACAAGATCACAATTCCAATGGAGATACTCATTTGCTAGATTCGTTGAAACTGGTTGAGCTGAGACGGAGCAATCTAGGTATTGGTGACTGAATGACAATGTCTAAATTATTCGTGTTTGTTTTCAGTTTTTGTGTTTTTCGTTACTTAGCTTTTAGTTTCATCTCATTATTGCTAAATTTAGAGTTGTTGTTTATTTGTGTTAAAAAATTTGGGATAGATTTCAGTGTAAGATAACTTTTTTTTATTAATTTTCATTAGAATTAGGGTGTAACATATTAGGTATAGGATTAAAGTTCACTGTTGTGCTCGTATTATAAGTAATTTTTGAATAATGTTGGTGGGTTTTTCCTTTTTTTTAAAAGGTTGCGTAAAATAATTTTACAAAACCCTACTAAAATCGCGTCCTGTCTGTCCGTCCGTCCGTGTGTTACAGCACTTTTTCTCGCAAACTACCAAAGCTAGAAACATTAAATTTTGTATGCAGGTGTAAAGTGGTGCTCTCTTCAAAGTTCAACTACAAAAAAGTTTTAAAGGTATTTAAGAGGGGGTCTCCCCATATAGGGGAGTGGCCCCGAAAAAAAAATTTCATCAAAGGTAGCCGATATGGTATCAAATGAAAGCTCTTGATGAGAGCTTTTCAAAACAGATCTTAATTTGACATTTGTTGCTTCGAGGGGCGCACAGGGAGGGGAAATACACGAAAAATTTGTGGCCCCCTTCGTGATTGGACACCTGTCATCCGAAAAATCTGAAAAAAAATTTAGGCAGTAGGTGTTTATGAGTACAACAACAACAATTAACTTAGAAGTCAAAATTCGCCCAACTTTGTTAATAATAGTATGATATTCGAATTTCACATTTACCCCAATAAAATCGTATTGGTACCCTTAAACTGAACGAAATGTCCTACAAACGATCCTTAAACTTTTTAAGTTTGATGAAGATCGAATAATATACATGGAAGTTATAGCCATTTGAAATTTCTCCAATCACAACAACAATAACACATGATTTGGGTATTTTATAGACTTTCCATCGAATCAGTCAGTTTTGATTTGATCTTGTTGAAATTTTCAAATAAGGTCAATAACATAAATATATTTGCGAATTCATGATTTGAGTGATTTTTGATGATTTGCAACAAAATGGCGACCGTTGAAAATAGAATAACAATGGATTTTCTTTTAAACGTGCACATCTCTTTGACATATTTCTTGACTTTATTCGTTGCTTGTGACTGCATTTCTGAAAAGTTGAGTACAAAACTCTTCTGATATGAGCGTAGGTCTGTCTGCCTGACTTGTTTCTAATTGAATAAAAAAATATGTAATAATTTTAATTAATTTGAAGTTGCTATTGTTTTTTTTACATTGAATGTGTTTCGTTGATACCGTATAAATGTAGAAAGCCATTCGGGTCATTAAGTTATCGTAGTTTATAACGATTGATATTGAATAAAGCGCTTTTGACTTTGACGCGCCCGATGGGGAACTGAAAGCCCCACACGGTGTGTGGTGTAGGGACTTACAAATAGAGTGAAAGGAACGCAAGGCGTGTAAGGTAAGTCCACATACTCTGCGTACTGACATTTAGAACAAATGTTACGTACGCATAGATGTTCACGCAAGTAAAATGGGAATAAAGACGTATTACTTGTTTTCGAGTTCTTTGCGTTTTAATCAGCTACGCAATTTTACGTCACTGTGTAGAAGTTTACGATACTATTAATATGAAATAATACCCAGATATTACAGTAATACGCCACCCTTTTAAATAAAAGAGTTCACTTGACCTGTCATTTCAGTGAATTTTTCAACATTGACAATTGCTGAGAGTATAATGTCATACTGTTAATGAGCTGAAGATTGAAAGAGCTGCTGTCTCTGATTTAATTGTCTTCCATATTCTTGTATAGCGTAAAGATAAATTATATTTGGAAATCTTAGACTTGAAATATGACTCTCACTAATAAACTCAAGTTTTCTAATCAAACGCTGTGAATACTTTTAATATACAATAATTTCAGGCGCATCTTATTTCCCGTAGTAGTTCATCCTCCATTCTTATTACCAATGACTAATTTCTGTAAATTTTCTATTTACTACACTAAATCCCTTACATTTAATTACAGTATCAACACTAGTATTACGATACTTGTTGAATTTTTTCTTAATATTATTGTACAGTTTATCTTCGTTTTATTTTGGCATTAGTAATCATATTAAACTACGTTCGTCATAACAGCTTTTTGAAATAACCACTAGTCTACTGTTATTAAATTCCATACATATATGTAGGTACTTATGTGTAAGTTCAATTTCATTTTCATTAAGTTCATGCTAAGCTGGTTTTTGCTTTTTAATTTTCTTTTATAACTATTGAATAAATACGAATATCAACTAACGTTATAATTTGCCTTATAAAATATATTTTCAAATAAATAAGTATATCTAGTAATCATATTAACATCTTTGAAAATATTTTATTTTTAAATCAGTTTCATCTACGTTAACTTTGTTTCTTTATTGGTGGTATAATACAATATAATGGAAAGTCATTCTATTGGGGGAATTCATTATTTTAAAGATTTCTACTCTTCTCTGGAATGCAATAAGTTGCGAGTTTGATTTGCGTGGTACACAATTAAAAAAAAAATAGTGGAGTTCACAATTTAATTATTTTACTAATCAAAATATTCACATTTTTACCTATTGTGAACTCTCTTCTACATTATCAGTCAAAATAAGAAATCACTTCTTGAAGATTTAGTAAATTTGCGCTAGAGGTGAAACCGACCTAAGATAAGAAGCCATATGGCAGCAGTGCTTTCTACCATACACATGACCACATGTAGGCCGACTTTTCTCGCGAATTTATAAAGCGGTATGTGTAGGATTATGGAGGTGTCAGCGAAAACTTGAGGTTTTGTACGGTTTCGAACGGATTCCTGCAGTGAAACCCAGTTTGTTTGCGGAGGATGAGAAGTGATCCTTGTGAAGTGAAAATTATTTTAGTTCTTGCACCCGTTAAATTTGTATTGACTTCCGAAGTGAATTAATAGGAGTTTGTTTACTTCTCTAAGATTAGCTGTCAGTGCAAGGTGCAGAATATGTGCTTCATTTCATATAAAGTATAGGTGAATCTTAATCATACAAGGAATGTGTTTTGTACTTTTTTTATGCGAAGCATAGTATATATTACGCCATGCAATCATTTGGTTTTGCCAAAGTGGGCTAATTGCTCTCGGGAGCCAACTACTACATATTTTTATCGCTGCCATATGCCTTTTATCTTACGTCGGTTGTGGAAGATTGTTACTTAATATCAGTGTTTCAAAATAATTCTGGCACTCGAAATATACAATAGAACAAAGTAAATTATAAGTTATTAGCTGTCCATTTATTGCAAATGACGTAAATTTGAGCGGAATTTGAAGGAGGATTACGATCATTGATCGAGCTAAGCAAATCATAGCCGATGTAAATAATATTATAATCTTCAAAGAATATGTGGTTTGAAGTACGAGAAAAATGAGATTGTATTATAATTTATTGGTTTTCATGCAGCATGTGACTATCTAAACCGAAAAAGTAATAAGCGAGTCCCAAACACTTTATTAATGTAATTTGATATTGTCCTAAGGATATCAACATTTTTTTTATTTCTGAGGAAGAATTTGTTTGTACTTCTATTTTAATATTAAGTGATACTATTACTTCAGGTGGGATAGTTACTATATTGAGTGTCTTGTACCCTAAAAAATCATACTCGCAACTAATCGGAAATAAAAGGTATAACATTTTCAAGGGAATTTAATACACCTATATCTAAATCGCATGTGAAGATTGCATACTAAATGTTAACAGTAACTTGATAATTTTTTACTTAATTTTTCATATGACTAAAAGCTCACAAATAAAATAAGGCTTTACTAATATACTGACCTCTATCAACGTTTCGTGCTAGAATTCGAATTGTTATTACTTGTGTTTTTGTTGCTTTGAGAACTCGATGCTTTACGTTCACCACTACCGACAAATGTAGTCAGTGTTCGTCCTCGTTCGTCCTTTGTTGAACAGGCGTTTGTATTAGTAATAGTAGTTGTCACAATGGCTGCAGATGTTATCGATGAGCCTGGTGGCAATATTGTGGCAGTTACTTTGGTTGTAACTGGAGAAGAAGAGCTTGAGGCTATTGTTGTAACGGTTGTTGTTGACGATGGCGATAATATTGTTGCTACTGATCCTTTTTTATTTAATAGACTACCTACGCTATCGTTGCTACGAAGCTCAGAGCCAATGAGTGGCTGTTTACTGGGACTATTATCCAAACTTGACTTTTGTTTAGATGACGATGAATTTGAAGCTGTCCCCGCGTTTTTGTGATTTTTTGATGTTTTGAGTATACTTGGACCAGGATTACGCATTGCAATTGATTGTGTTTCAATTTGAGCACCAGTTACTACGACAATTGGAGCTAATTCGCATTCCTGTGAATAAATTTGAAGATGAACTTTTGCTATGGATTGATGTAGAAAAAAATTATTTTATTCTGGCTTAAAAATAAAGAATTTAAAGTTGATTGCCTAATTTCTTACATATAGGCGTTAGTTACATGTTAAACATGACGACTTTCACTTTATGTTAGCTCTTTACGTTTTCTCGGAACTCGAAGTCGACATGTGTAATAATTGGGCATTTTTTAAGCTCCATATTTTTACCATAGACCCCATAGGAATTAAATTTAATTTTCAATAGCCAATGAAGAGCCAACGTCCTTTTTCACGTACTCTCAACTACAAAAGCTGCAACAGTGACAGTGACAACCTCAACAACCCCAAATACAACAGAGACAGTCAACATCTCCACAAATCTTCATATACCGCCACACAAATCTGCGAAAATATCGGCCTACATGCATTTATTGGTTATGCTGCACGTTGAGAAAGACAACCGATCCTGGTGTTTGGAGTTCGAAGGCCGGGTCGATTGTTATTTGAGTGGGGTGTCAGCTGAGCGCACGTTTTTTTGGGGATTTGTAGTAATTGGGCAGGTACAGAACTGCCTCAATGCGTGCATCGATTTTTTATGTCTGCGCGCAACTTAAACTATCAGATATTGTTTGTCACGGAAACCCTTTGCACTCTCCCATCCCGCCCGAGCCAAGGTTATAAATGGTAAAGTAAAAATGTGAAAGCAAAAAAACAAAAAAAAAAAATCAAATGAATATCTACATTAAACAATAAGAAAACACTTAAATAAAATTGAGTAATAAAGTAGGGAAATAGATAGAGTAGAACCTGAATAGTTAAATTTGAACCTAAAGTCAAATAAAAATGATGCCGAAGCAAAACTCAGGAGTTCAAGTGGAATGCGATTCTGCAATGAAACTCATTATTCAAGATTTTGATAAGCCACCCGTTTTAATTTCTCCCCATGTAGTAGACACTCGTCAAGGACGCGTGGATATTTAATGAACAAAATTTGTGAATTTCAGCAAAGAGTGCAACTTTCGAGGCCTCGTCAATTTAAACAAAATGCTTAGGTTCCTAAGATTTAATTAAAGTTTTCCTCAAAGACAATATCCAGTTTGTCATCAGGCCAAGGGAAATGTGGTGTTGCGTTTATCCGAGTATCTGGTGCAAATACACATCGTTGACTATCGATAACTTCAATCCGAAACCTCAACATGCAGTTCTTCGTTCATTTTTGCACCCTAAAACCAAAGAAGTGATTGATAAGGGTTTGAATTTGTAGTTTTCAGGTCCCAATAGCTGCATAGAAGAAGATTCCTGTGTGTTTCAAATGCATGGCGGTGCAGCTGTTGTCAGTGCAATGTAAGATGCATTGGGTTCCTTGCCAGTTAGCTAAGCCAGGAGAGTTTAAAAAGCGTGCGTTCTTCAATGGCAAAGTGGATTGACAGAAGTCAAAACTGGCGATAGATACAAGCCATATGGTAGCAATTTGCATATGTATTAGTCGGCCTACTATGGACAAGCTGTCACCCAACTGCATTAGCAAATGCTTATATTTCGTCATATATACTATTTTCCGAATAAAAAACGTGGCAAACGCATTCCGTGCATGCTATAAATTCACCTTGTATAGCCCATTGAGCTCCTAAACTTTCCAAAACGAGCAAATGAAGCACACGTTTTGCACCTTCGACTTATAGCTCAGCGTTGAGATGTAAACAAACTCCTATAAATTCCCTTTGGAAGGCGATAAAAACTAAACGGGCATAAGAACTGAAATAATTTTCACTTCACTAGGAGTGCTATTGTGTTCTCCGCGGATCATCTGGATTTCACTGTAGAAATCCGTCTCTAAACCGTACAAAACCTCGAATTTTTG
This sequence comes from Odontomyia ornata, assembly GCA_963969285.1. Lineage (NCBI taxonomy): Eukaryota > Metazoa > Arthropoda > Insecta > Diptera > Stratiomyidae > Odontomyia > Odontomyia ornata. The sequence continues at coordinate 120,542,227 of OZ017742.1, read as the reverse complement.
TTGGCGCCTCCACAATTCTTCATATAACGCCATGTAAGTTAGCCAGCAAAGTCGGCCTACTAATGGTCATGTGTGCGGTAGTAAGCGCTGCTGCCTTATGGCTTGTATCTATCGTCAGTTTTGACAGAAGTGGAAGTCCTAGCCAATATTATTCATGCAGAATTTGAAGCGCAGAGAAAGCAGGCTTTATTGTAAACTAGTGGTGCTCTATCAAAATTATGTAAAAAAATGGCATCAACAAATAATCAAGAGTATAGCATACCTCGAAGCTACAATTGACTTTTCGGTAAATGAACATCTTGGAGAAGATGTAATGATTGCTGTTGAACAGAATGCCACCTAAATGATCAAAGGTAAGGTGAAATCCTTCGCAATGGCGCCAAAGCTGCGATTATTCGTAAACCAAATGTCGGCAAGAGCAGACTTTTAAACCTGATATGCCAGCGTAATATTTCCATAGTGACAGCACAGACAATTCTTTAAATAAACTTGTTTTGATTGCGTGAATTGACATTTGCGGATAACAATTTATCGGAAGCCCGATAAAGCGAATGTGGGACGTAGCTGCGAATCCGGTGAACCCGGAGTTAGGGGGTCGCTGATGCAAGCCAGCACCACAATGGAAAGTTGAATTGCCTCCAAGAAAAATTAAAGGCTCGCCGGTTGAAACCGAGCTAATGACGGACCTGAAGACAAAGGAAGGGTCTCTTTTGGTGGACGAAGGTTGCCAGTGCGACGAAATATCAAGAGGGTATAGTCAGCAGCTCAACATAGGAAGAGGAGATAATTCAGCGGAATTCTCATCAGTGACGTGGAATGTTGGCTGTGGAAGTTTGTCGAGTAGCGCACTGGAGAGATAACTTCGCGACGTGATTTAATTTACGTTGCCCCAAAACAGGAGAATTAAACGTGAAAACAGGTATTGTGAATAAATTGTGCATTTGGTACTTAACTAAACAGTAAATCATATTTTGTGATTGGTTTTCTTTTTTTAAATTACAGACTTGAAATTTATTTGAAAATTATTCTTGAGTGGATTGTACATTTGACTTGGGTGTGTTTCAGTGTCCAAAATAAATTTTTCAGGGGATTTTCAGTGGGTATTACGTCGGGTGAACATATACCGGCCAAAGAGTACGAAGTGGTCGCCCCGGCTTTGAATAATTCTTTTTTTACGTAAATTCTATTGGAGAGGCTCCACTTGGTAAGAATTAAAGATCTTGATTCCAGCTGTGTGAGGTGTGTTCGGCTGCCACGTTTCTCACTTGGCAGCTACTTGAGATCAAGGGACAAGCGAGTGGTGCCTCCTACGACCGTCTCCGATGGACAAACTGGGTCCGAAGTCCCAAGCCGAAGGAGCCTCAACGTGGAGGGTAAAACGTTATAAGTTGAAATGTCTCCATACGCACAGATCAGCAGATTAATTAATTTTATGCGTATTACATTTAACCATTATATTTACCCTAAGGTATTTGCGCTATAAAATGTCGTTTTTTATTAACATTACGCTCTACTCAACATTTTAGCATGACATTACATTGTCATAAATGAGCTTAGTGAAAATATTAAAACAAAACTCTAGTAGAGAACTACATTTATGAAAACAGGGATTTGGATATTTGACATAAAAAAGAATCACATTCTCTCACTGTCGTGAGAACTCTAGCTTAATACTGCTCCAAGCCCAACACCCGAGGCGTCCGTTTGTACTGACCTCCGATACCCGGAAGATATCTGTCATCGTTACACGAGTTACTATCAAGTTGACAAGTGTCAGATGACAGATCTCTATTGGTGAACGTATGTATGGGTGTATTGGAGTATCGCGTACGAGGATTGAGCGACCAAAGCAAGTTAAATGCCAATTTGTGCCTTCGTTTTCAACTTCATTCACTGGATGTTCTCGTGAAACTTCGAGTTGTTCAGTTCAACAATCGATCAACACGGACGAGAATTCCTCTAGTGATGATTTCCCATGTACAATTTTGTTCCAACAAATATCTTTTTTTTTTGGTTTTGGTTTATCGTCTGATGTCAAATTCTTGTTGCGGTAACGTGGGCCCAAGTAAAGACGTGAAAAACTCGGCCGGATATCTCACGAACACAAGATGTTAAAAAAGTTGGTTAGAGAGCGATGGTCTCAGTTAAATTTTTGGTGCTGAATGAAAAGCCAAAAATATGAAACAACGTGGATTGACTTTCGGAAATAATTCACCGAGTGCGGCTCTAAATAATTGTTGATCGGATTGAAGAGTGCAATCGGTTGGAAAATTCTACTAAACTTATTGGAGAAAATAACTATTATTAAAAATCAAAGTGAACTTCTGAGACTAGCTGCACCCGCAACAAATTTTTTGCATCCACTGATGGCAGTAAAATATTCAGAGAAATTCTTTTTATGAAAAGCAAAAATATATAAAATATAGAATCATTACGATGCATCCTGATTTTCATAAATATATTGAAAAAAAAAATAAAATGAAAACGAAATTTAAAAAAAACAAAATTGGGTTGTGCATTAAAAAAAAGATCAAAAATGTATTTCATCACTTATAATTTTATGCATGAAGAAAAAAATATTCGAGTAAATTCTTTAAAAAAACTATACAGTCAATCTAAAGACGCAAAAGATTAATCAATAAGAAATGTACAATAAATGAGCTTACTGTTAAGCCTGCAAAAAAAGGGAAGATCACAAAGTAACAAATTTTTAGTCTTAGGATTACATGAGCCAAGTTGCACACATATTGCCTTAATGCGATTAAACATGAAATCAGATAATATCGAAGTTCTCATTTTTTCAATCTGTGTAAAATTAAAGTATGAGTTAAAAATTAAAACAAAAATAATGATAAAAATACTTCAAATTTATACAAATCGTATTTTCCACATTAAATCACAAAAATCAAAAATTCGAAAACAATATTTTAGTAAATTTTAATATTATTAAAACCAAAAAATCTGAAGTCCAAACTAAAGCTTGATAGAAAGCTCACTTATATATAAATACTACATACACACCTCAATACAAGAAACGTCTTTAAATATTGTATTTTTAAATCAAAAAGAAAAAATTATTGTCAGTTAAATATTTTGATTAATGATAAGTACAGATATATTATTACTATTTTCATCACAATTATTCACCATGGGAATAACTTTATGTTCTTTACTTCAAATTTCACCTTCAAGCTGGGGTATCCCTTTCCTGGCGCGAAGAGGAAGTGCCAGAAAAGCGATCCCCCATCCCCAACACCCACGGCTGCTGTAAGTCCCTTTTATCTTTTAGGACTGCCCGAACATAATGTGCCACATGGTTCCATTTATCAACCGATTCGAGCATAACCGCGACTGTATTATTCGGTGTGAGCTTTCCTGTCTCCCTCTAGAGGTTTCCTCACAGCCTGACCCATTTTTTGCACGCAAAAAATGGGTGGCAGCCATTGTCTTCCTCTCCTGGGCAAAACTGACAATGGGGGGGGACCGTAACTTACCAATCTTGTGCAGGTAAGACTGAAAACACTCATGCCCGCTCAAAAGCTGCGTCAGATAGAAGTTAGTCCCACCATGCCTTCGATTTAGCCACGGTCTCACATCCCGGATGAGGCACGTAGTCCACCTTCCCTTCCTCCAATTCACGCAAGACTGCTGTCAATCGTTGAGAGAGCACTGTCTCTCCTCGCGGACAACCATCTCCCTCGGATTCTTGTTTCGGTGCAGGTAAATAGCGCGGTGCTCTCTAGCAAGGAGGACGACAGGTATCACGCCCGCAACGACCCTCACCACCGAGCAAGAGACTGTTGGATACGAAGATACAATCCACAGTGCTCCTCTTCTATGTACCTGTGCGAAGCGTTTCCGGTATACCTTCTTGCTGAGAGCATCGCCGCATAGCTCTGCTCCGTACAGTAGCATTGACCCTACAGTACTCATCGAGAGGCGTCTTCTTGATGGGCTGGGGCCCTCTGCGGTGGCCATAAATCGACTCAGAGCCGATAATCCCGAAGCAGCCTTTTCAGTTGTTGCCCTGATTTGCTCAGAGAAACTCATTTTCGAGTTAATCAGTAGCCGCAGGTTCTACATCGATGGCTTCAATTCGATTCATGTGTCTCCAATACTGATCATTCTTACTCTAGAGATTCTCTTTTTTGCCAGGATGGTCACTTCGGTTTTCTCCACTGCTAAACTGAACCCGCGAGCAGTCATCCAGTCCCTCACTCTGCGCATTAGCATACCTAGCCTAAGTTGCGCCTGTTCAACGGTGCGTCCAGTGACCAGAGCCACAACATCATCCACCTAGCCGATCAAGCGCGACTCATCTGGCATCTCAAGTCTCAGTAGCCCTTCGTAAGACACGTTCCATAGGTCCGGGCCAAAGATAGATCCCTGGAAAACACCCGATGTGATTTCCATCCTTCGTTGGCCCTGTGTTGTGTCGTAGAGCAGGCTTCGGTCCATTAGGTAGTCCCTCAAAAGTCGCATTAGATATTCTGGAACTTGAAAAGCGTTTTCCAGCACATCCAGAATATCCACTTATCTAGCGGAGTTGAAGGCGTTCCTGACGTCGAGTGTCACCAACAGGAGGATTCGTCGCTTGGTACGACTATATGCCTCTGCCTTTTGGACCGCGCTCACCACCTCTGCAATCGCATCAATTGTAGAATGTCATGCTCTAAAGCCGTACTGCCTAAGAGATCAGTCCACAGCTGCAAGAATCGCGTCAGTGAGTCTTCCCTTGATGAATTTCTCTAGCACTTTCCCAGCCGTGTCTAGCATGCATGAAGGCGGTATGCAGAGAGCGATTCGGGATTTCCCTTCCCCTGCTGATCAACACGAGCCTCGCCACCGTCCATCGTACCAGAAAAACCCCGTCTCTAAGGCAAGCGCTGAATGTGCTGAGCAGCCAGTCAGAACAATGGTGATAGACAAGCCGCAACACCTCAGCCGGAACGCCATCTGGACCTGGGCCTTCCTCGCTTTCAATGAAAGAATGGCCTCCTCCAGTTCTGGCTATGTGAACAGTGGACACTCGACAGCTGTTTCACAACGGACAGCATATCAACACAGACGGGATGGGCGGTGAAGAGTGCCAAGCTTCCAAAGCCCCACAGATCCTTTTTCACATTGTCCACTAGGTCTTGCTAGCAGCAATCCTTGCTATTGTTAATCAATTTACGAAGGCATTTCCTGGCCGACTTATATGCTGCCACCCGGTTGCATGCCTCGTCGCAGTTCCACGCCCATTGTGTCTCACGTCGAAGCTTTTGGCATTCCTTTCGCTTTTCAGCGATTTTAGCTGACCACTAGTACCTTGGGGGTTTACCGTTCTGGGGTTTCCGACGGGTCATAGAAGCTTTGCAAGCAGTAATAATGATGCTCATAGTTGAGTTCACCACGTCTTGAGCTGCCAATTTTTTGGTCCCCTCCAAAGCTCATTGCAGCGGCTTAACCGTTGTGAGCACCTCGACGAACTTTTCAACGTTCATCTTTCCGATGTTCCATTCAGTTGTAGAAAGCCGAGAGCACGGATGTTGGGAGATAATATCACTGATCTCAACCAGGATGCACTGATGATCACTGGCTGGATAGTCCTCTAATACTCTCCAATCGTGTATCCTCCGTACTAAGGACTCCGAGGCAAATGTCACGTCCGGTATGGTTCTTTCACAGCTGATACGGCGGAACGTCGGCATTTTTCCGGTGTTTAGTACGACGAGCGCTGTCCTGGCCACCATTTCCTGGATTTGTTTTTCCCGCGAATCTGTTTGGGGCATGCCCCATTCAACTGCTTTAGCGTTGAAGTCTCCCCCAACGAGCACGTTACCCTCTGCGTTCGAAACAGCGCCCTCCAGAGCATTAAGCTTTGCTTGGAAAGATGACATCGGTTCATTCGGATTTAGATACGCAGTAAAGAAGGTAGTCTCTGAACACCGAACCCACACGAAACTGTCCCCCTGTCCACAACTCTCCGCTTGGAAATCGCTGTTCTGAACCCAGATGGTGGCAGTACCAGTTTTGTCAGGATACCATGATGCAGATCTTTTATCATGGTGTTGCTCACTCAGCAGCAAGAAGTCAGCTTTCACGTTCCTTGCAAACTTATCAAGCAGATTTTGGGCGGTTGAACTGCGGTGAAGGTTTAGCTGCAGGATGCGGGTCATCAAAGTTCTGATTTTGCTTTGGCTAGGACTTCCGCGGCATATTCCAGATCCCAAGACGTGTCCAGAATCAGGTCTTGGATCAGTAACCTTGTAAAGAATACAGTGTGCCTTCGTCGTACACTCTTTTCTTTTATGTACCATTTCGCCGCATTTGCAACATAGGAAACTATGCATAATTGTGTGGTGTGACCATAGCCAAGGCATTTGAAACATTGAAGAGGCTTTCTCTTCACCGCATCCTACAGACAACCCACCGTATTCATACTCTGCCCTTGTTCAGAAATTGTTCGGCGTTGTTTTCGGTCAAGTCAATTATGGCCATGCGTTTCCCCTATGGTTTTCTGGTGTAATCCTCGCTTTGATCCTTCTCACGCTAGGGAACTCTCTTTTGATGGCCTCTTCTACCTTGGTCAGATCCGTGACGCAGTCAATGTCTCTTATTTCGACCGTTACCATCGGCTCGAGCGAGGCTATAGTTGCGCGTTTGCCGACGACTTTCTTTACTGCGTGGCAGAATTCTTCCTTATTATCGGTCTCTGCTCCGAATTCGACCAGTATGTGGTCTGACCACGTTAGTTGTACTGCAGTGTTAGTGTCTTCGGGCCTAACGTTTCCCCTGATATCCCGCAGCACCTCCGCGTAGGATCAGCCATCTTGGGATTTTACGAGCAGTGCCTGTTTCCGGGGTTTTTGTCGTCTCTCTCTCCTGTTTTGCATCAGGTCTTTTTTCTCGTTGGGCGTCCATACGAACTTTACTTTCTGGCACTTTTTGAAGAAGTTTCTTAGCTGCTTTCTTCGCTCCTTTGGTAAACACTCTCTGGAGCCCGTGATCTGGTGCTCCACGCCCATCAAGTACCTCTTCCTTCTTTTATCCCGATCTCCTTCGATTGGGTTAGACACTATTCTTTTATTGATTTTTGATGGTGGAGCTATCTCTCCAGCGCTTTTTCAGCCTTCTGCTCGTCTTTGGCCCCTAACCAGCTCCTTGGATAATGCCCTTTGCGGTCTAGGAGCTCCTTTAGTTCAAGGAGCCCAACTTTTACTGCTTTGCCGATTTTTTGCGAGTCACATGTAGATTGTATTCTTTTCAGAACATCTCCCGCTTTTCGGAATAGCCTTTCTTCTTCATGTCGCAGAGCGGCTTATTCACTTGGTCACTTGTTTCTTTTCCTCCCATAATCTCCTTGTTGACTTCAGGGTGGTTCTTTATTATGTCGCCATTTACGACCCTTGCATCGGTCGCTTCGGTAACGATCGCAGCAGTGACCATGAAATTCTCGACGTTCTTTATATTTTCCTCCACAACTCGAACACCTGAAGCGTCCTGCAGAATTTCTTTCTTTTTACGAGTATTTATAGGATGCTCTGGCGTTCACATCATTTTTTTTTTGCAATGTTTAATCTTGGGAACGACTTTCTCAATCGTTTCCAATGTCAGGTTCTCTAACTTCGACAAATGCAGGTCTATTCCATTGTTAGTTAGATTCCTGTCATTAGGAACCATTGAGCAAGAGTTGTTATCATCAGAAGGAGGACATTGCTTCTGGTACTCCAGATTAAACTTCTTTTGAAACTTTCCCCAGTCTGTTTTCCTGAAATTCAACCGATGATTTTCGTGTTGAACTGGAATGAGGAAGAGATCATACCTTTGATGTTTGATTTCCATTCCGATTGTGTTATAGTTGCTATCATAAGGAAGCACCTGCAATTTCCGTTGAGGACTATTTAAGCTGAATTCAGGTCTTGCATCAGCAATGCATAGGACCAAATATGAATTTTTTTTACGAATTAAAAGTTCTTGAATGCCATGGAGTGCCATGAATTAAGGTGAGTTTCACTGAGGAGCATGAGGTCAGACTTTTGCTTAACAATGAATTCAAGGAGATAGTCACGTCGATGTAGAGTAACAATGAAATTGACGATGATCGAGATGAGATCAATCCTATCCATAAGAATGTGACCGGATGACAAGTAATTTTGAAGCATTGGAAAGACCTAAACGCAGCAAAACAAAGATCATTTTGAATCTTGTTTATCGATTCGCTCCAATGGAGAATTTAGTAGCTGGTATATTTTAAGAAGCAGCTCATTATTGCCACTTACGTTATTTACATTATTTGCAGCTGGTTCTCTAGCGGCGAGTGCAAATGATACCCCGGACTTAACGAATTTGAAATGTAATAAAATATGTTTGCTTTGGAATAAATTTAACTTTTGCATCTTCATATCGGGAGCATCCTCGAAAACATTTCTAAGCTTTCATTCAAAATTTATATCCTTAATGCTAGTAGTTGCCTCTAACTGCCATAGCAAATTATTTCTGAAAATGTAGTCTTTTGAGCTAGTCAAAACGATAACTTCAACTGAAGGACTAAATTATTATTATGATTTAATTCTGGAATTTGTCAACATCTATCAAAATGTTGCGACTTCTAATAACTCCTCAGCCGATTGTGAATTCGATTTCTTCGAATCGAACAGGGAAGAAATTTTCCCCTCAAGAAGCTGAAGTTGATTCTTCCTCAAATGGTAAATCGGACCTCAGATCCAAGGCACCAGTATCTATAACATTCAAAGAAGCTCTGAAACACTTGGACATTTTGAAGGAATTCTCTATAGAAAATTGCTTCGATGAAATCTGGTCATCGCTGAACCATTTTTCAGAAAAATTATTATAAGCAGTTAAAGATAGATATTCTGTTCAAAAACAAAAAAAGAAAATAAAGCAACAAAAAAAAATAAATCTTTTTGTAATCAAGTTTGGATACAGGTTAAGGCCTGGTTATTCTACATGAACAACAAAAACATCCAACACTCCAAATTCACATGATAAATAGTTAAACAAAGTTATATAATGGGGCTTTTTGTTGTAATTTTATATAATATACAATCTTAGGAGGAGTCTTCAACCACTTAAGAACGGATGACTTGTAAATGAACTGGTCCAATAATAACGAGACCTCCGTTGGCGGACCATCTTCCAATTAGGCCACATTTCTTTCGTCCTAGGGTGGTCCAATTAGAAAGGTTTTTACACGCAAAGGTGGAGACACAACTTTTAACGACGAAGTTTCCCAAACCTCTACATAAGCTTGTCTTGACACATTTTCGGGATGTTGTAATGACGGTACCATGTTTACCACTAGACTAGAAGACGAATAAGGAAACGGATCAGATCTAACTTCTTCCCTGCCGATGCTAGTGTGGTTTGTTGATTATTTGAGGGTTTCTGTTTAGGGATCACACCTTTGCCGGTACCAACGTTGAAGTGAATGCTGACCAGTGACACTGTTGATGAGATCGTTGATGTAGCTGGTATTATGGGGCTAGCTACATCGGAATTTGATGTTAATATCGGAATTTGATGTTGAATGTTTTCAAAATGTTTGATGAGTTTTATGAACGGCATAAGACAAACTTCCACGTTTTATATGTTAGGTAAAAAAACCCATTACTTCTGCCAACTCAACTGATTAAGTGTTGCATAGAATCTCGTGTATTGTGTTTCGCGACCATTTTATTTTGTTTTCAGATTGCCTCCAGGCTGAGATTCCACCAACTAGCCTGTCATAAAAGCTCCAAGTAAAACTCAGTTTTGTTCAGTGGTCAACATTCCAGGATTTAATGCCGTACGCTTTTTTATGATCGTGGGATCATCCGGAACTAAATTTCATTCCTAGTCCTTGAGAAGGGTTTGAAATAATAATACGTTTTATAGCATTCTTTTGTACAGTTGCTCTACCTCCACTCCGGTGGCATGGCTCCTTCTGCTATTTCTCTTACCAAGCGCGGGAGCGAGCCGTGAATTCTCTTCTGTTGGTCTTTAATAAATAACCCAGTGATCACAACAAGGAGTTCTAAGTAAGATTTCTTGACATTAATCAGTATTAATTTCTTTATCACAATATTCTAGCCAATTTGAACTATTTCCATTCTTTCCCTCAACAAATTCTGCATAGGTCTTTTGACTGGGAAGGAGGATTTTGAAAGTAGTGTGGCTCTAGAACTTCTTTCTTATTGCTTTATATCGAATATAAAATCGTTAACACTTACATATATATGCTCTAATTACCTGATCACAGCTTCTATCGCCCGCCCCATAACGTTGTTGCCGGCCCGCAGTATCACTTCGGGGCGGCAAAACTCGCTCTCAGAGCTGCAACGCCTCGTCATGATAACCGGGCACGCCGTATAGATTTGGCGCTCCCATATTCGTTGGTGAGTCGGATGGTACTCCGTTGACAAGAACACGACTTGTGGATACGCTGTCATATCTGCTGCTTTCAGTTTGATATCGATCATTTGTTGGGGTGCAGCAAGGTCTACCAGCAGGACCCCATTCTGCCGTAGGTCGCATTAATGTCCGAATCTTTTCGACGAACGTTAAGTTTTTCGGAGCTTGTATTAATTGGCGAATACCCGTTACGAATATCACAATTACAGGTAATAGCCCAATAATCCATCCAACAGCATCAGCCCACAAAGGATAGACGTAGTGACCATATGAAGCTGGTTTGTATTCCACCCAATTGAAGAAGAGAATAAACTGGAAGAAGTGTTTTAGATTAATAACGTACTTAGACAGTAAATTATGAAGTAGAAGTCAGACCTACCAATAAGGCGGCTGGTGTTATAAACCTCCACATCACAGACCAGAAGCAGTTCCAGAACTTCGATCTTTTACCAATCATTGATTGGATGTCGTTAAGAAAACGTTGTGACCCATAGAGCCAAGCTATTAAAATACATTCACTTATGGCGATTAGTAACACAGACCAATTGGCAGCATATTTATCCATTAATTGTAACCAGTACATTCCGCTCTATGAACCGAAAGGAAATAATTAACAAAAATGATTTGGAAATTATCACAGATATCGATTGCTTACATTTGTTGTGAAACCAAGTCCACCAACATATCCAAATACTGAGACAGCTAAGACCACCCAAATTTTGAATTGTCGTAAAGCTGGAAACTTATCCAAGATAGCTGTGGTCACGGTTTCCATTAAAGCAAACTGAAAAAGAAAATGTTTAAGGCTTAAAATTAATCTGCAAAGAATAATGATGTACGCTATGTATTACCTGTGAATCTAATCCCAGCGTAAGGAGCATAACGAAAAACAAAACTGACCATACGGGGGATACTGGTAGACGCGTTACTACTTCAGGGTAAACTATGAAGGCTAGTCCGGCACCTTGATCAACTACTTTCTTCACTTCCACGTCCAGTTCATGCGCTAGGAAGCCGATAATAGAAAAGATCACCAGTCCGGCGAAAAATGATGTAGCAATATTTGATATAGCTACAATCAATGAGTCCCTGTTGAAATAAAAGTGGTGTAATTATATAATAATAATTATTACAATAAAAAAATATGAATAATTTTAGTTTGGTCAAAACAGAGTTAGAAAAATTATCTTTAAGTAGTTTTGAATATTTTATTTTCCTATTCAGCTCACGTCGTATTGTTTTATACCATCTGAAGGTTTGTGTGTAAAACATATCATCCGAAGGTTCGATAGGTTTTTATAGCGCCGGTAAAAGATTTCTTACTTCTGGTCTAAATGCCGAGTTGAAGCACTTCAAATACCACAGGGCTGATGCTAAAAGACTTCCGGCTACTTCTGAATTAGATTACTTAAAATACATTGTGGGTTCTATAAATTGTAACTAATCGAAAATTTAGTAGGTTGGTAGGCACAGACCGCCTTTTAAAAAGAAATGCAACAAATCACGGAGTTAAAAAAATCCCAAGGAAATCTGAAAGCAATTCGAATAATAACATACATGGACTGAAGACACCTGACCAAATGATGTGTCATTCTCGAGCGTTAGCATAACTGCTCCCGTACAATGAGTGACACTTGCTTTAACCGCATTAATCATGTGATTTTAGACACTAGCCCCTCCTAGCCTTCTAAATATTTTCCCATTCTTTTTACAAAGCCCCATCAAAATAATATCAGCTGAAAACATAGTAAATTTTTTGCTCCCAGCAGCATCATTATTTTGTAATAACCTGCGATATTTCGGAGTAATACCTGATAGAGGTCAGTCAACCTTACACAATTTGCTAGCCAGCTGAAAAGTGTCAGATGAAAAATCTCTGTCGATGAACCGCCACGTGACGTCGGTTGTGTTTTTTGTATCGAGTGGTCAAAGTGCATGGAACTTAACTTATTTTGAGTTAAGACCCAGTTACTCCAATTGCATGTACTGTTAAACCGCATAGTGTAGCAAGAACTTAATCGAAGACTTTACCATCTAACCGTGGATTTCGAGCGGCTGCACGGTATCGATGTGGAACTCGCTGTGAACACCGACTAGTGAAATTTGTTGCGATGAGTGTAACGAGGTATGTACAAAAATTTGCTATTTAACAAAACACAATAAAACATCCCACAATGGCGAGCACCATTTCGTTGTAATCGATGTGGCAAACGTTTTATCAACCAAGTTACTTTCCACACGCACTATGTGAAGCAAAGTACATAAAAACTGACCTAGGAAGACATTCCGATTCGCATGCGGGCAGAAAAGCGTACGTGTGCGAAACATGTTCAAAAGACCACCAGACGCGAACATTTGCGCATTTGCTGTCCGTAAGGAGAGATAGCGCTCACGCCACGATTGGCAGCAACCTTAAGAGAATTACTAGGGATTGCTTGTTTGGCAATTCCTCTTCCCATCTCTCCCACCGCTAGAGGGGGAGTCCCCCAGCTTAAAGGTGCCTCACGGCGTAACAAAACAAGACCTGGCCCGAGGTAATGCGTCGAACGGTTCCAGGCTGGGTTCTCGGGTTGACAGGAGAGGTTTTTAGAGCTAGCCAAGTCGCTTGCGAACATTAGAGTCCCACACTTTGTGGGTAAATGACATTCACCTGTCAAGTGCAAAAAAAAAGAACCAACCAACACCCACAGTATGACTGCTAGCATATCCGGTGAAGACTGATAAACACAAAACCAGCACTATGAGTACTACTGCTATTGCGGCGAATCCCGTTATCAAAAATCAATAATTAAACAATCAAGCATGGTGATACGCCAAACCATAACCTCAAAGTGAAGAGAAATTTTTCAGTTAAATTAATTTCAATTGTTGACAGCTCAATATTAGTTGACAAAAGACTATTCTACCTCTATAAAAAAAAGTGCCGGCTAAAATTGCCAAAAATGAAGCTACGATTTTAGATTCTGGTCAGCTTTTCGTAATTATTGTTTTGGCGACAAAAAAAAACAATATTCATTTAAATAAAAATTATTCAATCAAAACATTCACTGTTCTACTAGTGTGCTGCTCGAGGGGCTCGCAACGCGTGTGAAGATATAGAAATAAGATTGCAGTGCTTAATAATTGTGAACATAGTTAATGAAATACTCAACATAAAATTTTCATACGTTTCCCCTTCCCCTGCACCGCTCAAATTAAAATTCTTCATTTAAAGACCTGTTTTAAAAAGTTCTCATCAAGACCTTTCATTTGATACCCATATTGCCTACATGCAATGAATTTTTTTTTCAGCGGCCACCCCCCTATATGGGGAGACCCCCCCATAAACACCTTATAAATTTCTTTTTGTGACGAAACTTTGAAGAAGGCATCACTTTACACCTACTTACAAAATCTTATGTTTCTAGCTTATGTAGTTTGCGAGAAAAAGTGGTGTGACACACGGAGGGACGGACGGACATACGGAAAGACAGGACGGGATTTTAGTAGGGTATTGTAAAATGATTTTACAATAACCTGAAAATATATGAATTGCTAACCAATATGAACTTCGTTCCTTTTCAGTATGTGGTCGTTATTTTTCAGGACAACTGGAAGCCGAAGGTGAGTATGCGATCAAGGAGGTAGGGTTTCGAAAATCCGCCACTGGTCGGTTCAGTGTTACGGTACGGCGCGCCGTGCCGTAATTTGGCTTTGCATTTTTAGTTATAGTAGGTTGATTCGGTTTTGGATTCAAGTAGTTTCTTTCTGGCACCGCGTCAGTGAACTATCGGGAACGCATGATTTTCGGTTTAGGATGTTTCCTGTGGCTTTATTTCTCTTGGAAAATGAAGTAAAGTAAAGTAGGATCGGCTTGATGAAAGGTCTTGATGCGTTTCAAATCGGTTTTTTGGTTCGGTAGCTGATAAATTGTATTTTGGACTTAGTATTGAAATTAAAGTACTCAACGAGTCAACACTATTTGGCACTTATGTCATACATGTATACATTCAATCTGATTTGATATTTGTATATGACTTTTCGTTCTTCTTAAATAAAACACCAAACGTTACAAACGTGTGTTGAGTTTCATTAGTTTATTATATCGCTAATTTATCTGCTAGATTTAGATCTTCAGCCAATAAGCTTCTTCGGTTATGGGCCCAGATAATTAAATAAATTAGTTGATAAAGTAAAAAGTTTCCAGTAGAAATTTTCCGATTATTTTTTCGTCTTGTTGAACGTGCATTTGGAGCATTGTGAATACGTCGTACAAGTGGGGTTAGAAAACCGCATGGGTACAGGCAAGCAGATGGAGGTTAATTTACAATTAGCACATACAGAAGCAGCAGCGGTGATTAACATCGAACCGCAAACATAATCTATTGTAAACATCGAATCGCAAATATTATCTATTGTAAACATCAAATTGAAAATGTCATCGGCACTTTGTAAATTGCATGGAAGAGCAAATTATTCCACATGAGAATTTGCGATGAAGAATTACTTGGCTGCATGATGGAGAATTACTTGGCTGGCATATCTCAATGCTTCACTGACGCAGAAACAGATGTAAATCAAATTGCTAAGGCCAAAGGTGCGATTGTTTGAGTATTGATAAAAGCAATTACATGCATGTCACAGGAACAATGACAGCAAAAAAAAGTGGGACAATTTGAAGAAAACGTTTGAAGATCAAGGAGTTGTGCGAAAAGTGACATTAATGAGAAAAAATGTCAATACAAAATTGGCTGAATGCTCTTCAGTCGAAATGTACGCGACTGAAATAATTTCTACGGCACAACGGCTGAATGAAATTGGTTTCAAGGTTGAAGACGAATGGTTGGCCATATTTTTGCTTTCTGGATTGACCGATGAATATTTGCCGATGATAATGACCTTGGACACGAGTGCAGCGAAGCTATCGAGCGATAGTATTAAAACAAAGCTAGCCAGTTACAGCGGGAAACAAGCAAGAGAGCTTTTCAAGCATAAAGGATACAGAGAAAAATGTTTGCTAGAGCGTATACATGGAGATTTGGCTGGAAAGATGGAGTGCGCATCGATTGGTGGAAACAGGCATGCGTTAGTGCTTGTTGATGATTTAAGCCATCTCACATTCACATATTTGCTGAAGCAAAAGAGTGAAACACTTGGAAAATTTGTGCGTTTAAAATGCTAGTTGAAAACGAGACCAGCTTGAAAATAAGAACGTTCCAGAGCGACAACAGCATAGAATTTTGCTCAAATGAATTCAAAGCGTTTTTTGAGCAAAATGGCATTCGGAAGCAAACGTCAGGGGAGTACAGGTCACAGCAAAATGGCTTGGCCGAGCGTACAATAGGAGCAATTGTTGAGAAAGCAACACTGCAATGTACGTGAAAAATCACACAGTGTCTCGTGTGCTGAAGTATAAACCACCAATGGAAATATGGACCGGAGAAAAGCCCGATATTACTTACTTCAGGGTGTTTGGTTCACAAGCGATGGCGCATATTCCATCAGAGAAGAGAAAGAAATTCATGCCAAATCGAAGGAGTGCATATTTTTAGGCTAAATGGAAATACAAAAGGGTTATCGATTAATGGATACAGAGACAAACAGGACGATAGTGAGGAGAGACGTCAAAATCTTTGAAAATGGTAACGGTTTCTGCAATTCGAATAGCGACTACGAACGTTTTGAGCATATTGCAGACAAATCGTCCGAGAGTGATCAAAGTGACTGTGAAAATCCAATTGTATCTGAGTCAATGAGAATCGATGGCATGTAACACGACCCGAACAATGCTTACATTGACCCAGCGAGCAATCAGGATAGAAGTGATGCTGCGAATCAATTTTAAATTGACGGGGCGAGCGAAACGATACCAAATACAGCAGCAGAGGATGATGGTGTGAATAGTGTGGAAACGGGCCACAATGATACGTTAATGGACGATACCATATATGATGATCCAGTGAGTGACAGAGAACATGAGCCGGATGAAATTGTTGTAGCAGCATCAACGCCATGCCGATCAGCCCGAACCACCAGACCTATGCAACGTTATGAAGCAGCCAATTTTGTTGATACCGCAATAAACAATGAACCGTTCACAGAGAGTGAAGCTTTAGCTAGTTGTGAAAATCAACAATGGCAACAAGCAATGACAGAAGAATATCAGCCATCAATGAGCAATCACACTTGGGATCTCGTTAAATTGTCCGATGGTTGCAAAGCCATAACAAATAAATGGGTTTTTAAACAAAAAACCGATTCAACTGGTAAACTTGAAAGATACAAAGCAAGGCTAGAAGCCAGAGGCTGTAGTCAAAGATAAGGACTTGACTATGTTGAAACGTTTTTGCCGATAGTCCAATACTCATCACTTCGTATGCTAAAAGCATTAGTTGTAAAATTTGGGCTACAAATCGATCAAATGGGTGTTGCTAACGCATTCCTCTACGGTGACATTAAAGACACGATTTATATGTGACAACCAAAATCGTTTGAAGATGGCACTGATCGAGTGTGTCGTTTGAAGAAATCACTGTATGGGCTGGAACATGTGGAACATCAAATTAAATGAAGTGTTGGTGCGTGCTGATTTTTATCATTGCAAGAAGGATACATGTATAAACCTGTATGGAGAGGGAAAATCAATGGTTGTTGCAGGTTAGGTTGATGATTTGCTAATTTTTTATAACAACAATGAGTGGAAAGATCAGCTGAGATCAACATTGAAGAAAAATTTTTCCATGAAAGATTTCGGAAATGCATCGAACGTGCTGAACATTCAAATAGAATATGATCGTCGCAATGGTGTGTTACAACTAAATCAACGAAAATACACCGAACAAGTATTAAAGTGATTCAATATGTTCGACTATAAAGCAGTAAGGCTACCAAGCGACCCGAACCAGCAATTGACATTGGAAATTTCACCAACGACCGATGAGCAGCTTAAACATGTGCAAAATGTACCACATCAGGATGTGGTTGGCAGCATTTTATATTTGGCACAATGTACACGGCCAGATAGTTCGTTCAACATTACCAATGTAAGTCAATTTAAGCAAAATTACGGATTGGCACATTGGAAAGCAGTTAAGCGTGTTTTGTGCTATTTGTAAGGTACATTGAATTGCAAATTAGCATATTCACGAGATACCAAATACGAACATTTGTTAGGCTATTCAGATGCTGATTGGGGTTCCAATTTTTGCAATTTTGCAAAGTATACTGGTATTTTTATGCCATGTTGGTGCTATATCATGGGTATCCAAAAAAGAACCAACAATCGCAACTTCTTCTTCTTAGCACTACTGCCCCTTTCGGGCCTTTGCTTCCTGCAAACAGCGCCTCCAACTGTCTCGGTCCGATGACCGCGTCTTCCAATTCCGAAATCCGAGCAGTGATGAACTGTCTTCATTGACCGAGTCAGACCAGCGTTTCCTCGGTTTACCCACTGGCCGCCGGCCTACAGTTCTCCCAACGAATACCTTCTTTGGTATCCGTTGTTCGTCCATAAGATTCATGTGTCCAGCCCATAGCAGCTTCCGCATTCTTACAATCCTTGAGACCTCCGGTTCGTCAAAAATTTCATACAGCTCATGGTTGTATCGAATTCGCCATTGGTCCCCGTCTAGCTTCGCTCCGATTATTTGCCTCAGGACCCGTCGCTCAAAGGCGTTCAATATATTTGCGGATGCTTGGGTTAGGGTCCATGTTTCACACCCATAGCATAACACAGGTCTTATCACAGATTTGTATACTTGGAGCTTTGTTTTTCTGTGTATGGAGCTGGTCTTCTAGATCGTCAATACTGAATAAAATATTTTATTTGCGAGATATGTTCTTCGGCGTATTTCTTCTCTTTCATTACCCGTTTTCGTTATTTTGGCGCCTAAATACACAAACTCAATCGCAACTAGTACAGCAGAATCTGAATATTTAGCATTAACAGCGGTTCTGTGGCTTGTTGAATTGGAGGATGAAATTCTCAACGATGGCAAGCCAATAATTCGAATCATGTGTGGTAACAAAGTTGCAATTGATTTAACGCAAACCAGAACACTTAATGCTCGAACCAACATATCAGCTTCAGGCATTATTTCATCAAAGAATGAGTAGAGAAAAATCAAGTTGAAGTTAAACACGAAAGCACCGATAAAATGATCGCCAACTATTTAACCAAAGCAGTCCCAATACAAAAACATCAATTTTGCTTGAGAGAAATTGGGTTGCAAATCTAATTGTATGAATTTCATTTTTCTCATTGTAAATACGTAAATTTTTTGGATGTAAATATTGAAAAAGAATTAAGATTTAAAGACTCATTGATTAAGAGGGAATATTGAAATTAAAGTACTCAATGAGTCAACACTATTTGACACTTATGTCATATATGTATACATTCTATCTGATTTGACATGTGTATATGACAATACAGACGTATGTTGAGTTTCATTAGTTTATTTTATCGCTACTTTATCGGCTAAATTTAGATCTTCAGTCAATAAACTTTTTCACTTAGTTTGCTCGGAGAAGACTTGCGACTGGAATTCTCCTGCGAAGTAGCTAGCTTGCTAGCAGCCACCTCGGAGTAGACTAAGGGTGTCCGGACTTGTTGAGCCGTTAGGTACAGTCCATTGACACATTCCAAAACTTCACGTCTAAAACCCATGAGAGGTCGGTTTAGATTTCCTTCGGGAAATCTCGGAACGAGACCGATGAAGAACAATCATTATAATTTCCACCAAATAGACATATAAACAAATTGCTAAAATCACATTATTTAAAGACGTCACGAGAAGTAGCCTAGGAAAATGTAGAAATTACCTTTTTATTATGCAAACATTAAAAGAATTTACATCTTGAACAACAACAAAAATCCAACAACAACTACAAGCAATGTGTGCTACACCTGCTATTATTTCTCCCGATAGCATTAGTTCCGTCAACTCTTCGCCGTCGTCCATACAAAAGAAAGTGTAAACAAATTCCGTACATACCACCAGCCACAAAGCGAAATTTCTCGTAGGTGCCATTCATTTCAAAATGCAAGCAATTTTTTCAAAAGTCACCACTTTCAAATCGAACACTGTTTAAAAAAAATTTTTCGCTGTGTAACCAAGTTCAATATAAGCCATTTCAAACGTTTCCATGTAAATACGTGCATATTCAACAGTTCAGTTGCCACTTTCCATAACCTAACGAATTTCGCTTATTTCCTGACCTCTTAGCGCCGCCATTCTGAATATCAGCGTTTAATTTTGAATTTTTTCAAAGATATCTGGCTTATAATCTCATCAATTAGTGTGCCAAACCTCATTCAAATCGGTGTTTTACTCTGGACAGGGTAAAAAATTCAACTTTGATTATTAAGTTCTATATTTTCCACGCTTGCTTTACCATCCGAAATTAATATTTTTTTTTAGAATGAACGAACAGAGATCAATAATCCATAATGCAAAGTTTAATCAAATCCGCTAATCAACGTGTTTGGAGAGCGAGGTGGAAACATGGTTCGGCTATTGGCGGCCAAAAATATGATCAAACTTAAAACTAAACGGATTAACGCAGACGAAATAACGATAAGAATAATATTAATGGTTGACTTCAAGTGGGCCAAAAGTGCTTTGAATTCTGGGGAGGTTCTGCACTTGACCCATACCCCAAAAAGCGAAAAAATCAGACCTTTCTGTTCAAGGGCCTAGACTGTGGAAAGGTTACGGTCGACCTCCTTTAAATGCTTAAGGGAACCACACCAGTAATAGAATTTATTTCAGTAAAGAATTTTCCAAGAAGGAAATTGACCATCGAAAAAAATCTTCCATATTATATGGTACAAACATTTAATAAAAGCATTCGAAGTGCTCTGCAATAGATAAGCTGTTTGAATTTTAGAGAGTTGAGGTAGGAACGCCTCCAGAAAAGAGAGGTTTGGTCATTTCGCTGCCAACTGCACTTTGCACTAACGGTACATTAAATGCAAAGAAATCTATGCCCCCAGTAAGTGTAAATGGGCCCAGTGGATGACTGCTCGCGAGTTCAGTTTAGCACTGGAGAAGTGGTCCTTTTGACAAAAAAGAGAATCCCTAGAGCAAAAACGATTAATATTGGAGACATAGTATTTGAGTGTAAGCCAGCGGTGAAGTACCTGGGGCTACTATCGGCGAGTTTCTCTGAGCAAATCAGGGCAATGGCTGAGAAGGCTGCTTCGGGAGTATTGGCGCTGAGTTGACTTATGGCCAACGTAGGGGGACCTCACCCATCAAGAAACGCCTCTTGATGAGTGTTGTAGGCTCAGTTCTACTGTACGGAGCAGAGCTATGGGGTGACGCTCTCAGTAAGGAGGTATACCAAAAAACGGAACACTGAGAATTGCATCTTCGTATTCGCCAGTCTCTGATTCAGCGATGAGAGTTATTGCAGTTATTGCAGACGTGATACCTGTTGCATTTCTTGCTAGAGAGCGCAGCGCTATTTACTTGCTCGAACTGAGGACGTGAGGCAGACGGTTGACCGTAAGGAGAGATTGCACTCACTCAACGATTCGCAGCAACCTTAAGTGAATTACATGAAGGGAAGGTGGACTGTGTGCCTTATCCTGGATATGAGACCGTGGCTAAATCGAAGGCATGCTGAGAATGACTTCTATCCAACTCAGCTTTTGAGCAAGCAGGAGTGTTTTTAGTTTAACCTGCACAAGATTGGTAAGTCACGGTGCCCCGATTGTCGGTTTCGCCCAGGGGAGGAAGACGATGCCTGCCATACATTTTTTGTGTTCGAAAAATGGAACAGGCCACAATAAGACCTCAACAGGGAGACGAGGGATATATATAGGATGCTATAGTCACCATGATGCTCGAATCAGTTGACAAACGGAACCAGGTAGCTCATTATGTTCCTAAAAGATAAAAGGGACTCACAGCAGTCGACTATGTTGGGGCTGAGGGATCGCTTGTTTGGCAATTCCTCTTCCCATCTCTCAGAGCGTAGTCAAGTCGCTTGCGAACATGAGAGTCCCATGCTTTGTGGTTAAACGACATTCACCTGCCAACTGCAAAAAAAGAAGAAAAAAAAACAACACCCACAGCATGACTGCTAGCATATCCGGTGAAGACTGATAAACACAAAACCAGCACCATGGGTACTACTGCTACTGCGGCGAATCCCGTAATCAAAAATCAATAACAATCAAGTCATAGCTAAAGCTACAAGTCACATTCAATTGTACCGACGGAGGTCACCGCTATTACAGATATTAGTTTTTAGCAGAGGGATGCTTGGCCCGGGATGATATAATGAGGCTGGATTGCGCTTAGTCATGTCGCGGGTCGTCCGGGACATCCTCTGCTCGTGCTGTACCACTCTTCATACAAAAACTTGTCAAATACAGAAAAGACGGGAAAGGAGGGAGTCATTTTGAGAAATAAAAGTTGTTTGCAACTTAAAACATCATGGCCGTTTTATTTAACAGGAATGAAA
This sequence comes from Odontomyia ornata, assembly GCA_963969285.1. NCBI lineage: Eukaryota > Metazoa > Arthropoda > Insecta > Diptera > Stratiomyidae > Odontomyia > Odontomyia ornata. Next base: position 120,520,378 of record OZ017742.1, on the reverse strand, counting down.
TTTTTTTTATTGACAATTCGCAAATTTTACTACGAACAAATCAGCCGCTTTCAAAATTTAATGTAATTCAATATGAAAAAAAAAAATTTAATATCAATTTTATTTAATCAAAAACAAAACTAATTTGATAAAAAGACAAAAAAATAGAGGAAGAAAATTCAATTATATACTCACTCCCTTTCTTGCTGACCTCCGACAAAAAAAGAAGCGTGGGGCCTCCGAAAATTAAGCTTGAAATGTAATATAAAACAAGTTGGGCAGACAGACCTACGCTCATGTCAGAAGGGTTTTGTACTCAACTTACAAAATGCAATCACCAGCAACGAATAAAATCAAGAAACATGTCAAAGAGATTTGCTCGTTTAAATGAAAATCCATTATTTTTCCATTTTCAACCAACAAAAATCATGAAATTCGAAAAGTATTTATGTCATCGATCTTATCTGAAAATTTTAAGAAGATCAAATCAAAACTGCAGTGTCTGGTTCTATGGAAAGTCCATAAAATACCGAAGTAGTGTGTTATTGTAGTTGTAATTGGAGAAATTTCAAATGGATATAACTTCCGCGAATATGATATGGATTCATCAAACTTACAGAATATTAGAACCTTGTGTAAGGTTGGGTTTAAAGGAATCCATACGATTTTATTGGAGAAAATGTGAAATTCGAAGATCATACTATCATTATTAATGATGAAAGAATTTTGACTTCTGAGGTATTTGTTATTGTTGTACTCATAAATATCTCCCTTGATAATTTTTTTCATATTTTTTAGATCACAGGTGTCCAACCGCGAGGGGGAAACAAATTTTTTGTGCTCCCAATGAAGCAAAAACTGTCAGTTTAAGAACTGCTTTGAAGAGCTCTCATAAAGAATTTTCATTTGATATTCATATCGGCTACCTTCGATGAAATTTTTCTTTTTTTCAGGAGCCACTCCCCCTGTGCTGTAATCATTGATTCATGGCATCCGAATTTTTTTTTCGAACCCTAGAGTGGTTACAAAGCCCTTCTGTTAGGAGCTCTCTCCTGCCTACCCGACTTGTTTCACCTATGAGTATTAATTTTAAGTACTCATCTTCAGTCATTCATTAAATTGAATAAGTGTTCAAAGCATGCACCTTAACCGTTGAAGTTGGGGAAAAATAACTCAAAATTATTCAATCTTCGCATTTAAAACAGACACTATTTTGTTTTACGATTACTGATACCACTAGCTGAACCAATTCTCAAAGATATTCATGATACCGATCATTCCTGAAACTTTCAAGCAAATCTTAGCAAACCTGTGGTGTCTGAGTCGGTAAAAAGCGCATATTGTTGCATAGCCATATGTTTCCATAGTAATCCAGGGCCTATTAATCCATAGTAACTTAGGAAAAATTCAAATCTCTATTACTTTGTTAAATACCATTTGATCTTAATGAAACTTTTAGGGCAGGTCAATCTTGTATATAGCCATTTGTATACTCAATTACCGTTAAGATATTATTCAAGAAAATGTAAAATCGATAAATCATACTATTTCTAACAAATTTGAGTAAATTTCAACTTCTCACGTATTTGTTGTTGTTGTACTCATAAAGGCCTGCATTCATGATTTTTTTCAGTTTTTCCGGATGAAAGGTGTCCAATCGCGAGGGGGTCCCCTGCCCTCCATGGTACAGATACGGCAGTTTTAAGACTTGTTTTGAAAAGCTCTCATTAAGACCTTTCCAACGACACCCTACTCGACTACCAACGGTGAAATTTTTTTTGAAGGGTCACCTACCTATATGGGAAGGCCTCCTTAAACCCCTTTGAAAAATATCTCCACCTCAAAACTTACTGTATTGGAGAAAACGTTACAATCGACGAAATGCTTCCTACTTTCCGTGGCAATTGTCCTTCTAGGCAATATATCTCGCGCGCGTGTTCCTGTCTACCCCATATCAGGAGTAAACGCGACGGACATATTGGAGCAGGCACCTGAGTAGTCGCAATAAGGAAGCAGACAAAAAGGAAGAAAGCAGCCAATATATTTATGATGGCACCGAACCTGTTGGAATATATTGTAAGGATTAAATTTAAGATTTTTTTTTCTCCCCTCTCAAAAGGAAAATTGTTTAGAACTCAAAAGTGAATTATATTAATGAAACAAATCAAATTAAATGACCTTAGGAGTTAACTGATCAATTCTATAAAAGTGGAACAGAGTAAAAGTGGAATATTTAAGAGAGCTCGACATAAATTTCATTTTCGTGTGAACTTATCTCAGCTATTTCATTGCATTTTGAAAACATACTTATATTTAACGTCGCCCCTATTCGTGTAAATTTCTGGAGAAGCATAAAGGAAATACTTCATGCATACTTTCGTATTTTTGCTACATTTTTGAAATATCTTGTTTTCAGGAAGATTTTATTTAAATTTGGGTTTCACTGTGAAAATATTAGTTTTGGCTGTGCTGTTGAATTTAAAAAAAAAACGATTTTCAGTGTCACTATTCAGATTTTTCCTCTTGAAGTGATTTTCGTTGATATTCTGTTGAAAAAATTTACAAAGTGATTATTTTCCGAAATTTTGCAAAGTAATTGCTTTTGAAAAATTTGGTGTGATAGATTTGTGGTTTTTGTGCTTTTAGAATTCAAACTGATTTATCACCGGCATTAATTTACCTCGAGATTCATTGCTGTGGTCTAGCATTGTTGTTGTTGTTGTGTTTTTCACTTTGAAAGTATTAAGAATGTCAAACCCGAATAATCTCATTCGTCGTGCAATGCTCACATTGCCAGACGGTGACACCTTACCACCCGCGGCGCCGCCCGCTGGTCCACATGTTCAACCAAATAATCAAGAGTTGACCCATCTTATTTCCCGACTTGTAACTGAGGCACTCAATAACCAGGGTAGACAATTGATTAATTATATTATGAACCCTGCCTCGGACATTAATAATGACATCGACATTTCTTTTAACCTTGGTCCTAATGTTAACCTCGCCGAAATAGACAAAATACCTGACGTTGTCAAGAGTTTGGGATGCTTCTCTGACGAGCCAGGCGAGTTCAGTTCATGGCGAAAGAGTGTTGATAGGATTCTGAGATTATATGACGACCTTGAAGGAACTCCTAGATATTATGGGATCCTCTCGGTTATTTGAAATAAAGTTGTAGGTCAAGCGGACATAGCACTTGAATCCTACAACACGCCTTTGAATTGAGAGAAGATTTCCAAGTGTCTCACGTTACACTACGCAGACAAGAGAGATCTTAGCACCCTCGAGCATCAGATGACCACTCTGGTCCAGGATCCTAACAGTATTCCCCACTTCTATCAGGAAGTGTATTTCCATCTCTCCCTTATACTCAACAAATTATACATAATGACACAGTCGTATCGTGCCAAGGCGCTGGACACCTTTATTAGAGGTCTCCAAGGAGATCTACCAAAGTTGTTGAGTATACGGGATCCTGCCGATCTACCCCAAGCACTCCACGTGTGCTTGAAATTAAAAACATGAGTTACCGTGCTCAACATGCAAATAACATGCAAGGAGCAACTCAGAAAGCCCATCGGCAAACTCCACCTCCGATTCCACCAAGAAGGAATATACTTACATCCTTGCAACCACGACCAATACCGGCCCCTAGGAATAACTTTTATCCGGAATCACTTTATAATCCTCGAAACTCCCATCCCACATTTAATCGAAATCATCAGCAACCCGGTTTCTCTCCACCCCAACGGTTGCCATATCATCCTTCGCCTCCGATACCTCCGAAACCACAACCACGACCAGAAACTATGGACGTAGATGAATCAATCTGATCAAGGACCATTAACTATGCAAACAGACCCCGAAACCAGAGTTCCCCCCCTAAACGATATCAATCTGGTCAAGTCCATCGACCCAATAAAGCTCAAAGACTATTTAATACGGAAGCTCAAGATTGTCCTGAAACAGAAGAAACCCTAGATAGTATGAACGAATATGAGGACAATATAGCTACTGAAGACTCTAACTACGGCGAAACCCTTACAGAATTTATTGAAGGCATAGAAAATTCTAACATTGACCAAACTGAAGAATTAGATGACATATATTTTTTAGGCTGAGGTCCTCTTCACTTCCGTATTTTGAACACACCCTTAGAAGTGGAGAGGTATTAAAATTTTTGATCGATACAGGTTCAAATAAGAACTATATCCAACCCAGGCACATAAAAAGTGCTATTCCAAATCAAAAGGTCTTTTCCGCAACCTCCGTTGGCGGAAGTATCAAAATTACCCACCATGCCTTTGCTAATCCTTTCGGCGCCAACACACAAAAACTGAAATTCTTCATCCTCCCAACACTTATCGCTTTCGACGGAATAGTTGGCAACGATACGCTGAAAGACCTTAACGCAGTAATTCACACAAAGAAAAATTACATGGTGATCCACCCTAATATTATTGTACCCCTTAAACAACACAATTCTGAGAATGTTAGCTCTATTACCATCAGAACATCCCATTTAAATCAAGAACAGTCCAACCAACTTCACCAAATAATAAAAAAGCACCGGAATCTTCTCTCTGACTACAACCCAAGATCCTGTATACTCGAGATCATACCCGTACCCAATGGTTCTAAGGGCAGAGGTCAGGAAGCAAATCAACGAGTTGCTCAAAAATGGAATAATTAGGCCATCTCGATCCCCATATAGCTCTCCTGTTTGGGTAGTACCAAAGAAAGAAGATGCTTCTGGCGAAAAGAAGTTTCGGTTAGTAATTGACTACCGAAAATTCAACTCAGTGACTATTCCGGATAGGTATCCTATCCCTGAAATAAATGAAGTTCTTGCCAATTTGGGGAGAAATAAATGTTTCTCGATAATTGATCTCAAAAGTGGATTTCACAAGATCCCACTACGAGAATCAGACATAGAGAAAACCGCCTTCTCGGTTAATAATGGCAAGTTCGAGTTTACTCGTCTGCCATTTGGCCTCAAAAACGCTCCAGCAATATTTCAGCGGGCATTGGACGACATCCTTAGAGAGGAGATTGGGAAAAGCTGCTGCATCTACATAGATGACATAATTATATTCGGCAGAAGTGAGAAAGAGAATCTTCAGAACCTAGAGAGAATTTTTGGAATTCTAGACTCTGCTCATATGAAAATCCAGCTTGATAAATGCGAGTTTATGCAGCAGGAAATTGAGTTCTTGGGGTATATTGTGAGTCCTCAGGATATCAAAACCAACAAGAAGAAAGTTCAGGCTATCGCCAACTTTCCGACCCCAAGAACACTCAAGGACCTCCGATCTTTCCTTGGAATATGAGGGTACTATCACCCCTTTATTCGTGACTATGCAAAGCTCGCAAAGCCCCTGACATCCCTTTTAAGGGGGGAGGATGGACATACGTCCAAAGTTCACTCTAAAAATAAAATTATACACATGAATAAAGATGCTTTAGATGCTTTTGATAAACTAAGGAAAACTTTGGGGTCGCAAGAAGTTGTTCTAGCCCATCCGGACTTCGACCAAGAATTCGAGCTAACAACAGATGCGTCGAGCTACGCAATTGGAGCAGTGTTATCACAAAATGGAAAACCAATATCATTCCTTTCCAGGACCCTCTCAAAAACTGAAGAGCATTATGCAGTCAACGAAAAAGAAATGTTGGCAATTATATGGTCCTTGAACTCCTTGAGGAATTACCTCTATGGTTCAAGGAAGGTAAAAATCTTTACCGACCACCAACCTTTAACATATGCTCTCAGTAATAAGAACAATAACAGCAAAATGAAGCGCTGGAAAGCTATATTAGAAGAGTACAATTATGAACTCAAATACAAACCGGGTAAGGCCAATATAGTCGCCGATTCCCTTTCTAGGCCCCCCATAGTAGCACCATTAAATTCCATGACGGTAACACAACATAGTGATGAAAGCTCCTCACAAAATTTAATACCTACCGTTGAAATACCGATTAACGTCTTCCGAAACCAAGTAGTCCTAAGGACAGGAGAAGAAGATAGTTACCAAGTTCTAGTACCTTTCGAAAATTACACCAGACACATATTCATCAAACCACAATACAGTACAGAGTCCATCATTAGTATATTCAAAAGGTATCTGAGCCCCAACGTTATCAATGGGCTTTCAACAAGCGAACAGATAATGGGAAAAGTTCAAGAAATTTATCCGATTCACTTCATCAACTATAGAATCAGGTATACACTGAAAATAGTTGAGGATATAACGAGTGAAGTCGAACAAGAGGAAAAAATCATCAAAAACCCATAAAAGAGCGCATCGTAATAGCGAAGAAAACCGGCTTCAAATCCTGGGAAATTTCTACTTCCCCAAAATGTCTAAAAAAAAAAATATCGTGAGTCGTTGTACCACATGCCAGGAAAGCAAGTACGATCGGCACCCACCAAAAGTTCTTCTAAATCCAACTCCTATTCCACAGTATTCAGGCCATATTCTCCATATCGATCTTTTTCTAACAGAAAAAAGCATGTACTGACCGCAATCGATAAATTTTCAAAATTCGCTGTAGCCAAAATAATTCCCCCTAAATCAGTTGACGATATGAAGCAGCCCCTGCGGGACATTTTCTTTCTGTTTTGTATCCCCGAAAGCGTCGTCATAGACAATGAAGGAGCATTGAGGTCCATCTCCCTCACCACAATAATGGAAGAGGAGCTCCAAATCAAGACGTACAAAACTCCCGCGTATAAAAGCGAGGTTAATGGTCAAGTGGAGCGCTTCCATTCGACCCTTGCAGAGATTATGAGATGTCTCAAGAAAGAGCACCCAGACTGGTCTTTTCAAGAACTTCTTGAGAAAGCTGTTTTGGAATACAACAATACCATCCACTCGACAACTGGGAAGAAACCTTCCGAACTTTTCCTGGGAAGAACAACAAACAATGACCCCGTTGACTTAGATGCGTTGCGACTCGTGAATTTTGAGAAGCTCCAAGCAAAACAGGAGAAGGATATGAAGCAACATAATAAATTTAGGAAACCACCTAAAGATTATAGCCCAGGAGATATTGTTTACGTGAAACAAAATAACCGAAAGGGTTCGAAACTTTCATCTCGCTACAAACCAGAAATTGTTAGGGAAAACAAGAACACAACAATTATTACAGAATTAGGCAAAACAATAAATAAGGACAAAATTAAAACCTAGTTTCTTCTTTTAGGTTCGTTGCCGGCATCGCTTCCGCAAACGTACAAATTCTTGACTTTTCTAATTCACAAATTGTGTCACTCCACTCGGGATATGCAAAGATTCCTAATGGCAATTTTAAATTAATTCATATTATTGACATGGATCAGTACAAGCAGTTTTTGGCAAATATACAACCGATCTTGAATCTGTCCCATTTCGGATCTAACCTTAACTCCCGTTACCTGAAATTCGAAATCGATCAAATCGAAAACCTTATCGAAAATCTGAAACCTCGTAGAACCAAGAGAACTTTTAATTTCATAGGGACAGCTTGGAAGTGGTTAGCATGAAATCCAGACCACGAGAATTTCGTAACAATTAAAGCGAAAATGAACAATCTGCTGGACAACAGCAATAAGCAAGTGATAATAAATCAGCTCTATAACGAAAGAATAAACAACATAACAAAAACTACAAACAAAATTCTAGACCTGATCAAAAACAACACCGAATTAAATATTAATTATATTTTGGATCTTCAGTTCCGTCTAAAATTTATAAAAGAAGAATTGGATAATATTAATTTCGCACTTCATTGGGCAAAAGTCGGCATTATAAATTCAATAATACTTTTCAAAATAGAAATTAAATTAGCAACTGACACTCTTGATAAAGAACAGTTGCCATTTCAGACAATCGAGGAGGCCTTAGATTTTTCGCAAATAAAAATCATTACTTACGGGTCATCTATTCTATATATTGTAAATATTCCACTTACAAAAAGCGAATCTTATCAAAAGTTATTAATCAAACCTGTAAAAAAATTCAATTTTGTAAACGATTTAAAATTCAATAACATATTGACAAATGAAGAACAAATATATGCAATAAAAATCGAATGTAAAGAAATGAACAGGTTTGCGATATGTAGAACCACAAATTTATTACACATAAGTAATAGCACATGCATTCCACGACTCCTGCGAAGCATAAGCGCCCAATGCGGCAAAGTTAATAACCAGCATATCCCGGACATGGATGAAATAGCCCCGGGAATTCTCTTGCTGAATAGATTCAACGGAACCCTGCAGATAGAACGAAACACCCACAGCCTCAACGGTACTTACCTCATCAAGTATAGCAACACAACAATCAACGTTAACGGCAAGATATTTAAATCCTACGAGACTTCCATCCTAAAAGCCTTACCTGCCATCTTACAACCATCAGTAGAAGGTGAAACGATTCAAGAACTGCTTTCGATGGAGATGCTTGAAGATATTCATATAAACAATAGTAAGAATATCGAGCTGTTTAAAACAGAAGGTGATGTACAAAAATTGTTACAATAACAACAACATCCTTCACATTACTTATCATCGTGATATTGCTTATTTGGAGAAGATGCAACCTGTTAAAATCAAGCCAAATTCAACCTTCTAGTATTCCAATAAAAAAAACCCAAGTCGTGATCTCCAGTCTAAAGCCTGTGGAAGCAATTCGATCACCGGAACCTGGTGGGTCACTGAAGAAATTGAAGTCCATCGTTTTACCCTATTTTTAACACCGTTTGGGACAACCGGACTTGAAGGGGGAAGAGTTAACGCCAATTTACCTTTTCTCATCGAAAAGTGAGCCGGCAGACAGTCTTGTCAGCAAAATAATATACTTGATACGGCAAATCCATGGGAACGCTTGAAAATGCACGAGAATGCACATTTTAGCTAGTAAGCATATTTAGTTTACCTAATTCAACTGTTAGACTTAAGTTTCAGTTTGTAACGAACTTTCTTACAATAAAGATTATTTTTTTTCAGGAACCTTTTCCTCTGTTTAATTAACTTACATACTCAAATCGATCTTTGTAGGTTAAATGCCGTTAGGTTGGGGATTTGTTCTATGTGAACTTGCTTGCTAATTTATACGCTCTGTCTTTATCATAAATCTCCCTCGTCCTCTCCATTGAGTCCATCAGCCGTCAACTGCCGTTGTCAACGCATTCCGTTCGGAAAGCACACAGCTGATGCTCCATAGAACTTGTTTGGTTGGTTCTTCTCAGCTATCCACAAAGTGACCTTCCGTGCCATCGCCACACCAATAGCTAGCTGATGTAAACTTGATGTTGTCAACAACACCCAGCTGCTCTCACCATTCAATAGTAATACAAAATCGACTGTTGAATGACGCGAACAAATGCTGGTTGTTGTTATAGTCGCATATTGGAACGAAATTACTCCACGGCAGGATATTTATTCCTTAACAACATTTGGGTGTTTGAATTTTTAACCCTTGATTGTTAATGATGAACAATTCAAATGAGAATAAGTTTCCCACATGGGGCACTTGCTGATCGCAACAGCATATATGGCATCGTGCAAAGGGGAGACCCCATTACAACGACGAGTTTTATAATCTTTATGATGACTTACCTATATACGCATGCATAAAGCTACGCAAACTCAAATGGGCAGGAAATATGGAGAGAATGGAAAAGCACAGGGTCCCCAGATGAACATTGAAAGGTAAAGCGCAAGGGAAACATTCAGTTCGGAAATCGAGGAACCAATGGGAAGATTCAATAGATGCTGACAGCAGATCCTTGCTTGAGATTTCCAAATGGCAAATGGGGTTGCAGAACCGGGATGATTGGAGGTGACTACTACTGGATGTGAAAGCCCGAATTAGAGCTGTTACATCGATGATGACAAGATGGAAGCACGTTCAAATCACTTTCGAGTGATTGACTGCATATGGAAATACGGTACAAAGTCTATACCACAGTAAAATAATATTTCGGGAAAATGCAAAGTTTAAATTCAATTTTTTTGATTCTGTTGGAACTACTGATTCCTAAATGTGAGATTTTCTAATTTTCAGCTCAAAAGTGCGGGGTTTTCTAATATTTTGCTTTTTCTTGCCATCTAATGCACAGAACTGAATTGAAGCTTTTCATTAGTCAGGTTACATGAATAGTTTTGATGAATATTTGTTTTATTTACTTAAACGGATCAGGGGAGATTCTCCCTTGGTAACCATTGACCAACATTTTTGACGACAAACGTAGTTGCTATGTCGTTCCAAAAATGCGCTGAAATACACGAACGGGTAGTCAACTCAAAACTTCAGCAGTTGTTTTAAAAAGTTCAAAATAATGATGGTAAAATGGGACTCCATGCCATGGATAAATCGCTGTTGTTGGTGGATACATTTCATTTACAAATATTCATTCGTTGTATCACTTCTACCCCTTTGCCGAAAATATAATATTTCGTTACCTTATATCTCAATTAATATCAATCCTACTCATTATCGTTGATTCATCAGAACCATAAGTGTACTTGTATGCATTACGCAAGTTAATCCCAATAATGAGTGAATTCTTTTCACACTCTCTAAAGCTAAATGAACAATAACTTAACAAGCGTCGTTTCACATTTTATACTTACTTGTAACAATTGTTTGTGAATTTGTTGTAGGACGAAAGCGTAATTAAACCTCCCCATGCAGGGCTCAATGCGAAGAAAATCTGAACGGCAGCATCACCCCACACCTAGAAGAAATTTTTTCCAAAAAGAAAGACAACACGATTATCTTTACATGGCGACAGGATAATTTGAGCAAGATACGATTTCCTCCCTCAAAGCCTCCCAGCCAAGGCTGAGCGTTGGAGGGGAGCAGTGGAGGTGGATCATAGGAGAGGGATAAGTATAGTCTGAAAGGAAACATTTGAGATGAGGCAAAGCATTCATAATTATCAGATTGTCATACATGCCTGCGAAGGGTGTTGGGCGGATGCGGATTACCCAATGGATAACGTAAGGCGGAAAGCGTTGGTTGTATTAGCAAGAATTAAAGAAGGAATAAAGAAAAATTGGCAATTTGCGAGATGCAGGAGTATCAGTCACAGTTGATTTGTCAGGATTAGGAGGCGTGTACAAGGTGAAGCTCGTAACCGGATTAATGGTAATTCGTCTTTATTTATTCGCAACTCACCTGAGCGTTTGCCAATTGTTTCCAGTCAGGCGTTAAGTAGAATAAAATGCCAGTTTTTGCGCCAGGCAGAGTGACTCCTCGAAAAAACAATATCACAAGGACGACGTAAGGAAACAAAGCGGTGAAATAGACAACTTTCCCAGACGACTGAACACCCTTGCACAAACATAAAAACACAATTATCCATGCAACGAGCAGGCAGATTGCCAACGATATTCGTATTCCTCCAGTTTCTTCAATTCCCGACGAAAGTCCAAGGACGTAGTTCCTACACAAGAAATACATTTCATGGTGTTAAATGGCTTTAAAATGTTGCAAGAGGCCAAACGCGAAAGAAGAAAAAAAGTATTTCGACATACTCGTAAAGTTGGATAGAAATGGAACTTACGTAAAATATTCCTCGGCTGGCGGACGTTTCAGGACATGAATCGCTAGTTCGGAGTAATTTTGAGTGTCGGCATACGTTGAATTGTAGCACTTTCGAAGGTAAAATGTTCCGTTGGTAGCTTCACATTGGTCGGCCATTTCATATGAATAGCAATCTGGAAATATATGAGATGAAGAAAACTAAATTGTTTTAGGGAATTTAGATGGTGTTTAAATGTTATATGAGGTCATTTGAGATCGTAAAAACGAAATTACTTGAGAAATGTGTTCTTTTACATGACCCTGAAGGTCATTCTTTTTATTGCTTCCAAGAGCTAGCTGAAGTGGTTGGTTTTTTATGTAAGGCCAGTATTTTATGTAATTTAAATAATTAATCAAAGAATCTGCAATAACTATCGAGCCTATGAGTGCTTCAAAGGCATGATCAGAAAACCCAAGTCCAACCCTTAAATATATGCAATATAAGTAGACGGGGGTTTCACTAGGAAAAATAATTTTCCTGGAATTATACAACAATCTACAGGATTACTATAGTAAAAATACCAAGAGCTTGCAGTTTTCAGTTTTTTTTTTGTTGTTAAAAAAGTCGAAGTAGTAGAAGAAACCTTGCCTTAAACATATACTCCCTAAAATTTTTCGCAAATTTTCCGTCCCTCAAGTAAAAATTGTCAGTTTAAGATCTGCTTTCAAAATTTATCATCAAGACCTTTCGTTTGATACCTAGGCTACCTTTGGCGAACTTTTTTTTTCAATGGCCACCCCCTTATATAGGATGACCCCCCTGAATATGCTTAAAAAATTGTTTTGTGCTGAAACTTTTAAGGCTTCGTCACCTCGGCCAGCGATTCTTGGCCGCCGCGGGAGGGCGGCCCATTTGTGTTGTGTGAAGTTACGAAGACAGTTCAAATATGATGAAGACAAACGCTGTAGATGGCGCGCATGTATATTTTGAGGGTCGTGGCTTGAAAATGTGATAGATGGGTCTCTCAAAAATAATGTGGCATAGTTTTCGTCGGGAGTGCATGTTTCACGCGCGTGCTACGACCATCAGTGAACGTCAAATGTTTTTTAGTGTGGGAAGACGTTAAAAACTCGGAAATTTTCCTGCGTTTGCGAAATCAGTCCCATATTGAGTGCCTGAGTAGGGCTGTTGTGTTTAAATATGATAAAGCATTCAAAGATGGTAACGGGGCGATGGGTTCCTACTGTTGAACTTTGAGCAAAAATTCACGCGGCTGAATTTTTATCGCCGCTTGCTGACGCGAAACGAGGTGGAGGGGGCGGTTTTTCACCGCGAATCTTCACTACAGACGAGATATGGGTACACTTTTACACTCCCGAAAGCAAGGTGTCGTCTAAAGATTGGAGGAAGAAGGAGGTGGGGGCACCGGTCAAAGCAACGACTATGTCCGCGGGTAAGGTTATGTGTACTGTGTTTTGGAACCAGCAGAGCGTGCTGTATGTCGATTTTCTGCGCACCCGAAGTTCCATCAATGCTGCATACTACTCTGACCTTTTGAAAACACACGTGAAACACGCTTATCGCTATTCTTCTCCAGGAAAATGCGTGCCCTCATACCGCGCGTCTCACACTCGATACAATATCGAAATTTGGGTGGGAGGTACTCGAGCATCCCCTACAGTCTGGATTTATCACCCTGCGACTACCACATGTTTGGACCACTGAAAGAAGCGCTCGGAGGTCAAAGATTTAACACCGACGATGAGGTAGAGGAGTTCGTGCGTACATGGCTGTCCGAGTTGCCTAAGGAATTCTTCGATACCGGCGATCTACGGCAGATCACAATGGGCAGCGATCTGGTAGCATAAAAAAAAAGATTGGCCGCGCGGTCTTGCTACCAGTTTGACGGAATCACTGAGTGCTATGTATTTATTGAAACTTTCATTAGAAAAGTGTTCTGTACGTTGTGTCAGTTTTGAAATATAAATATTTTTGTATACTTTTGCCAGAAAAAGTATCCGTACATGCAAGATAACAAAGTTATCGTTGCATTGAAAAGGATATGTCCACTAAATTTGGATATTTTCTTATATTATATCATAAAATCTACACTTTTGCATGATTCCCAGCATGTTTCATAATACTTGCCATTTAAAAAGACTTGGAACTCAAACAAAATCAATTTATGCCAACACAATAGGCCAGAATACTCGTAAGCATCCGTACAGAACAAACCGGGGGATTCCCCGTATTATGCGATGACATATGCAGATACATACTAATGTTTTTAGGTCCGATAGTTATACTTTAAGTTGTGATAGGGGCCGTTCAAGTGTTACGTAAGCACTATAGGGGGGTATGGGGTCTTTGCTTTGCTTACCTTTGATGACATGGGGGTGGGGGGGTCTAGATAGTGATTACGTCAGCAGTAGTTATTTACTTTTTGACACATATGGCAACCCACACGTTGTCTATGTTTGAAAACGAAACCCATTTTCGGGGATCCCCGCAAATAATGTATACGTTAAAGTACTCGCTTAGAACCGAGTAGGGGAATTACCGCGCGCTATTCATTTGTCCTAATTTCTTCCGTCAATCTGGTTTCATTTCGGTACGATTGTCGATTTGACTTATTGTAAGCAAAGCAAATTAATGTTTAAGTTAACGTTGATCCACTTTCGCCAAAGTTGAATTGTTTCAATAAGATGTCGTTTCAAATAGACAATAGTTATACCAAAAGCTGTTCGAAAGTTTTGAAAAATCTCATACAAATACAAAAGTACAAAATATACAGAAGTTAGTTAACGAAGTGTGGCGCAATTATAAGTTACAAGCAAAGTCCAACAAGGAACTTGATATTATTGTCTCCAAGAGAATTGAAGAAGAATTGCAAGCAGCGACTAAGAACAAACCCAATCTACTACGTTTTTTTCCAAGGTGTGTGATGAATCCATTTTGAGTATGAGTAAGGAGAGCATAATTTTGACGTTTAATGATTACCAGACATCACAGCCCACCTTTAATTTTAGAGGTAATGTTCATTAGAAAGATTTATTCCTTATGATTGACTTTGCCGATTGGTCACAAAAATACGGGGTGTTAATTATTTGTATTTGACGGGTTTGATTCCCGGTTGGGGCTGCTAATAATCTTTGAATGACGTTTTTTATGGGGCCTAAAAGAGTATTTTGAGCACAATAAGAAATAGGATCGATAAGCAAAAAAGTATTTTGAGTTGATTAATCGTTTTTCTCTTGCCAAATGTACAGATTTTTTTTCAAAAATTTAGAGAAGGTCTCTTACGCACACTTTCTTGTAACCATAAGGGTATCACACCCCTACTGACGTGTCTGAATAATTAATTGGCCCTGTGTTTGATCGGATAAATGTATAAAACTGTAGATTCATTTTCACTATGTTAAAGTAAATAAAACATGCTAGATGTACTCATATAGTGTGTATGTATCTCTTTTTAAGCTTAATAAGAGAATCATTAGCAGTACCAATAGAATGTTTTAATTTTTAGGCAATGAATACCTGAAAGCCTGTAAGCAAAACACAAATTAAACAGCCAGCTTCAAATACTAAAGAACAAGAAGAAGACTACATAAAATATGGAGTGGGATCACAACAGCATTGCGGAAACACAGAAAATTCAGATTGATAGCCGAGAGTAAAACCTTCTCAGGAAGCTTTGAAAAATATGAGGGTCATTCAACAAGTATACTTAGCCTACAGAAGAAAAACGAAAATTTTGGAAAGGTGGCAATTTATTTTTCCACATAATCTCCTTCAAGCTCGATACACTTGGCCCAGCGATGCTCTAACTTTTTGAACCCGTCCAAAAAATACATTTTCTCGAGGGCTGCAAAAAAGGCCTCCGTGGCGGCGATGACCTCCTCATTCGACCCAAATCTATTCCCGGTCTGTACCAGTGAATCCATGTTTTGTCGACGGTCATAAATTGACGCAAGAACTCCGCCGGATTGCGCTGAAAAAGCGCCAAACTCGTCGCCGATGTGGTCTCACCGTTGCGTTTGTTTTCCGGTGTGAGCAAACGTGGCACCCATCGCGTCGACAGCTTTCTCATGCCCAGTTCTTCGTGTAGAATATGATGCACCGTTCCTCGATGCTAACAGTCTCAGCTATCTCGCGAACTTTCAATCGACGGTCTGCCAACACGAGATCGTGGATTTTTTAAATGTTTTCCTCCGTAGCAGCCGTTTTCGGGGCACCTGAGCGTGGCTCATCAAAAACCGTTTTTGTACAACCGACCGACACGCTCGCTTCCAAAGGCTATTAAAACAAAACTAATGAAGGGAATTGACTGAAACTTTGACAATAGGCTACTGAAAAAATATACTGCACGATGGTAAAACTCTTTTGTAATAGCAGCACCATTGGGCGGTGAGGCTAAGTACTTGTTGAATGACTCTCGTAAAATCGCTCTACTCGAAAAAAATCTGAATGCTTTGTATTCTGCCAGAGATACCGTGTTGAAGTTGATAAATAGATCATTAAGTTGCGTGAAGAATTAAAAACAACGAAACAGTCTTTAAACAGGATGATTCAAAACGCCGTTGCCCAGAAGAAACACAGAGATGGTATGAAAAGAAAGTTAGAAGATATTTGTCTTTAACATCCAAAAATTTAAAAGAACTATCCCTGAGGGATTTAGTGGGACGTCCTAGCCTAGAAAACGATCAACCATTACTGTCGAAAACAATTGCGGATATTGCTTTGCTATTTGGGAGTGCAGCAGATGATAGAAGACGAACGGAATCTATTCGTTAAAACTTTTGATGAACTCACACAAAAATTACGTAAAATAGGATTTGACATTAGTCGAAGTGCGACATATCTTCGTTTGATTCCCAGAAAATATGATTTTGCAGAGGGAAGAAGACATGTGTTGACAGTCCCTGTTAAGCTCACTTGGGCTCAGGCTGATCACCACAAAATCCACTTAGATAGCAACTTCACTGAAACATCAATCCATTATTTGGAGAACATAGCATCTATACTTGGACCAGATCAAGTATCTTTCATATCTCAAGATGATAAAGCTCGGATCCCTATTGATATTGCTGTGGCAAATAAGCAAGCACCTCTTCTAATGCACATGGAAGATGATCGCGGGCCAGATGAAAATCCACGTTATCAAAAAGTTATAGGGTTTGCTATACAACACTTTAAGCGACATGATCTCGATGCACTGTTTTTAGCTACCAATGCTCCTGACAGAAGTGCGTATAACAGAGTAGAGCGCAGACTGGCTCCTCTTAATCGGGAACTGGCTGGGTTGATATTGCCTCATGACCATTTTGGGTCTCATTTGGATGAACGTGGCGTTACAATTAATGAACATTTAGAAAGATCCAATTTCGAGTTTGCAGGAAATCTGTTAGGTGAAGTATGGAGTTCAATGGAATTGATGGCGATCATGTTACTGCAAAATATTTTGGGCCGGGCGAACAAGAACTTCCTGATTTCCCAGACGTTAAACAGTATTCCAAGAATGTGCGTAGAAGCCAATATTTGCTTCAAATTGTAAAATGTAGAAACAAAGATGCTGTCGTCCAAGAAGTGGCCCATTTAGATTTCTAGACAACAGGTTTCTTCCACCACCAGTAAAAGTAAAACAAACAGTTGGTGACTTGGTTTTGGATGATGGAGGGAAATTTCTAAATCTTCCAGTCAATTTAGCTCTACGCTTAAATGCTACACTCAAACATTTCCTGCGAATGCCCAACGATTATTTTTGTTCGACGGTAAAATTGAAGCTATCGAGTCGAACATGCAAAACGTGTGGTCTTTATCATGCTTCTGTCAAGTCACTAAATCATCACATCGAGAAGATCCATAAAAAAGTGAGCAGGCACACTGATATGGAAGTTACGCCTATAAGAGTCGCTGCTCAACGTGCTAATAAACTGATTTGCATTATTCAAAATTTAGAGCACCACGATGTTGAATGGCTCGATGAGAACGACGTAGACATTCCAAAATCGGATAAAAGTGAGCAGACATACAATATGAGCAGCAAACACCCAATATTATCGAAAACTTAGAATCATGGATTCGAGTGTCGTGGACTGAAGACTGTTAATTTTAATAAATATGTATACCAATAAATTTAAAAGAAGTTTGTTTTGTTCGTAATATCACTTATGATTATAATATTGGTACCTAACTCTATGTTGAATACCATGTCAATAAAGTTTGTTTAAATGAATACTAAGTACGTTAAAGTTCTCTATCCTAAATCTATTCTTTTAGTTCTATTATTATAACTGCTGCTCATGAATAAATAAAAAACAGGATACATTCAAAGAAAAATGTATATAACAATGTTTACGTAAGCAGTAAGGGGGTAAGAGCTTTGCTTACTTTTGCTGACAAGGGAGATGGGGGGGTAAATAATTGTAATAAATCTGCTTACGCAATACTTGAACGACCCCATAGGTTTAAAAGTGAGTGCAGTTTTTTTTTTAATTTTTTGTGAACTAGAATACATGATGACGCCTAAAATTAGGGAAATCATTGCTGAAGAGAGGAAAATTATGCTGAAACTTAAGAGTGAAGGGAAAATGTACCATAAAATTGGTCAAATAGTAGGCAGAACTCACTCCTCTGTCCAGTATGTGGTGAAAACATTCAATACAACTGGTTCGATTATGTCAAAGCCTCGTTGTGGTCGACCCTCCGTACTGACTGAACGCGAAAGAAGAAACGTTTTGTAGGCAGTTAAAAAGAATTCTCGAATAACTGCTTCCCAAATTGTTGTAAATATAAAAGGCTCTTTTGGCAAGATTCTCCACGAAGATATCATATGAAAAATTCTAAAGAGAGATGGATTTCGCTCATGCATAGCACGTAAGAAGCTTTACGTTTCGGAAGTGAACAAGAAGAAACGTGTGGATTTCGCAAAAAAAAATAGATAAACAAGCCACCAGAGTTTTGAAAAAAGGTCCTAATTTAAAGACACTAAAGGAAGACCGTTAGTGTGGTGGAAGAGCAGTACTGCCCTCGAAAAAGAAAATCTCGCACCAACTGTGAAACATGGTGGAGGTGGTGTGATGGTATGGGGGTGTTTGACGGCAGAAGGAGTTGGTCAACTTGTGTTGATAGAATCAACTATGGATCAACCCTTAATATTTTGAAGGCGAATTCGAAGCAGAGTGTTCAGCAGTTGAGGCTTGGTGGTGATTTCTGGTTCCAGCAAGATAATGATCCCAAGCACATAGCACACAATGTGAAGCTTTGGTTGCTCTACAACACAAAACATCAACTGTTTACGTCACTCCAATCCCCAGACCTTAATCCCATTGAGCATTTGTGGGACTTGTCGGAGCCCAGGATCCTTCAGCACAGCATATCCTTGAAGGAAGTGCTGAAAAACGTCATCGTCGATGAATGGGGTAAAACTACCAGGCAAGACGCAGCCAAATTGGTTCGCTCCATGCCAAATCGACTTAAGGAGGTCCTTAAGAGAAAAGGTTATCCGAAAAGTTATTAAGCACTGATATGTAATAAAATATTTGAATATTTCAAATTAATATTGTCATGTACGGATACTTTTTCTGGTTCGTTTAAGTGAGGTTTTTTGTTTTTATTTTTTAAAATCTAACTTTTGAAGGAATACCACAGGAAAAATTTATAGAGAAGCTAGTTTGATTAATGAATAAATTTTACTGCTTGAATATATAAATGTAGCAGCTTTCTTTAGCATGAATTTCCTAATATGTAGCTTTTTTTGATGTTGTATGGATACTTTTTCTAGTAAGTATGCTCATGCACAAAAATATTTTATTTTTATGGACAGTTTTCATGTCTCCTTTCACTGGACATAACATTCAAGTAGCAATTGAATATGAATTGACTGCGTGTGGATAAATTTGAAAGAAACATTATTAGAAAAGTGTTCTAACCGACGCATACAAGCTACATGACTATATTTACTTTCCTATCATCTAGTTATTACTTGATCTTAATCACTGAAATTTTATTCAAAATGAATCTAACACCTTGGTTTGGGGTCTCCTCAAAATTGTTTAAGCAGCGTTCGTATTTATTTAAGCTAGACGGTGAGTGGCGTATCCGGGGTCTTTTCCCATAGGTACCTCAACGTAACACAATATTTAATCAAAGCTGAAGAAATTATTCAAATAATATCAAATGAAAACGACAGCATAGCAATTCGAAAAAAGGAGAAAAAACTAACTCTACTAAAATTTATATATAACTAAAAAAACACAACAAAAAAGTGTACTTTAAGCTTACAACTTTACAAGACTTTGAAATGTTTGACAAGCCCTAAACTTTTGAGCGATCATCACTTCTGGCATTTCAACAAAGTTTGAGCTTTCTACCTGCTATAGTTTTTGAGAAAACTTTACGCGGGCAGACAGATGGACAGTAGGCCTTTGTAAAGTTTTTTTTTTACAAAGCCTTAAAAATTATTCGAATATACGGTGCGCTAAGGCCCTATGCTATATTCAACAATGGACCTCGAAACATTAATAACACTAAAATTTATGCAATTAGTAAAATTTATTTCCAAGAACTACTTGAAAGTCGGGCTGGATAGAATTTTGAAGAAACTCCAAAAACTGACCTGCAGGTATTCAATATCAAACTTGAATTTAGACATAATAGGGTGGTTACTAATTCCGTCTGATGGGAGCAAATTGTTTTCTTGATTTTTGCTGAGAATCTGATTAAGAGCGCTTAAAGTTTATGCAAAGCCAAACAATAAAGTTTCTTATGCTTACGCTCGAAATACAGTTCGATGTTTCATATACGATTTGCCAAATAAACTTTCACTTTAATAAACTTCACTGCATTCTTTAGATAGTCAAGAGAGAATACATAATCTGTTTAGAGGTCTATTC
This sequence comes from Odontomyia ornata, assembly GCA_963969285.1. Lineage (NCBI taxonomy): Eukaryota > Metazoa > Arthropoda > Insecta > Diptera > Stratiomyidae > Odontomyia > Odontomyia ornata. Next base: position 120,499,985 of record OZ017742.1, on the reverse strand, counting down.
AAATCGGATTCTCTTTTCAGTGATGTTTCAAATGAAACGCTTTTACTCAGAAAAATAAACGTAAAATTCAAATCCACTATAACCTGCTTGTTCAAAAGAAAACTTTGTAGATACTGGAAGGAATACATACTGACTGGCTGCACATAGTGAAAGGATGAGAGAATGAGTATAGAATTGAATCAGGTTGATTTCAATGAAAGAGAGAAACGCAAACGGCTTCTCTCAGCAGATATGAAGTGGAAATCCTCTTGAATCTTATTCCGCACCATTGAGAATAAATTCAAATTCATAGCATACTCGTAGTACTTGTTGACTTCAATTCTTGATTTTGTTCAGTTATTTTCATTTCTTATCCTTGTATCTGCTTATAGTATCATTTTCTACATCTAGCGAAGTAGCTTTCTGTTAGGAATTTTGAAAGGGAGCTTTTTAGTTTCTTGACAAATGATAGTCCTTGTGGTTTATTTTAAATATAAGAAAGCAGAGGTTAGCAATAAAAATATTGAAAAAAAATATGTAAGATACGGTAAAAGACGTAGGCTTTTTGGAAAAACTTTTCAAATTCACGAAAAACAGGTCTATTGAAATACATTACCAAACAAAGATTATTCGTTCTGAAAAGCTTGAATTGTTTAAGGTTTTTCGACTAGAAATTAAAAGCATTAAATAAGTATTGCATTTTTTTTGCTTTAGCACTACACCTCTATCGGGCCTTAGAGGCGCTTAGAGATAGTTAGAGCATCTCATTATCTTGATCGAATGTATCGGCACTCCACAAGGTGGTACGGTCAGTACCACGCATTGGCCATGTGTCCGTCTACTCAGCTGCGATACGTTCTGATTTTAATCCAGCACGTATCATAACTGAACAAGCTTATAGTCCATCCAAAGAATCTCTCGAACTGAACATAAACAGAAGAAACATATTATTTCAAGAGGGTTCATACAAAAAAAAGTAATGCAATCAAGGCATACTATTAATTTAGATAAACAAGTTGGGTAAACAGACCTACGCTCATGTCAGAAGGGTTTTGTATTCAATTTACAAAATGCAGTCACCAGATCGAATCAAATCAAGAAACATATCAAAGACGATTTTATTGGAGAAAATATGAAATACGAAGATCATACTATTATTAACAAAGTTGAAGGAATTTCGACTTCTAAGGTTTTTGGTATTGTTATACTCATAAATATCTCCCTTGATAATTATTTCAGATGTCCATCCGCGACGGAGGAAACACATTTTTCATGTATTTCCCCCCTGTGCCCCCACTGAAGTAAAAACTGACAGTTTAACAACTGTTTTGAAAAGCTCCCATGAAAACTTTTATTTCATACTCATATCGGCTACGTTTGATGAATTTTTTTTTCAGGTGGCCAGTCTCCTGTACTGGTATCATCGATTAATGGCCAATTTTGCGAATCCTAGAATGGTTACAAAACCCTTTTGCTAGGAGCTCTCTCCCACCTCCTTGACTTGTATCACTTATGAGCATTAATTGTGGGTACTCATCTTCAGTCATTCATCAAATTGAATCAAGTGTTCAAAACATGCACCTTAAACGTTGAAGTTGGGAAAAAATAACTCAAAATTATTCAATCTTCGCATTTAAAACAGCCACTATTTTGTTTCCGATTACTGATACCACTAGCTGAACCGATTCTCAAAGATATACATGACACCTTTCATTCCTGAAATTTTCATGCAAATCCTAGCAAAACTGTAGTGTCTGAGTCGGTAAAATCGCATGTTATTCCATAGCTATGTTGCCATAGTAATAAATGCAACGCATATTATTCCATAGTAATACAGGAAAATTCAAACCACTATAACTTCGCTAAATATAATTCAATCTTTATGAAACTTTCAGGGTAGATCAATCTTATAAATAGTCATCTGGGTACTGAATTTCATTGAATTTAAGGGTGGCGTTAAGATTTTATTCAAGAAAACATAAAATCGATAAATCATACTATTACTAACAAAGTTGAGTGAATTGCGACTTCTAACGTATTTGCTGTTGTTGTACTCACCAAGGCCTTCATTCCTGATTTTTTTCAGATTTTTCGGATCACAGGTGTCCAATTGCGAGGGGGGGGGGGGGACACAAATTTTTCGTGTATTTCCCCTCCCTGTGCGCCCCTCGAAGCAAATTTTGCCAAACTAAGACCTGTTTTGAAAAGTTTCATTTGATACCCATATCGGCTACCTTCAATGAAATTTTTTTTTCGGGGGTCACTTTCCTATATGGGGAGACCCCCTTAAATACCTTATAAATTTTTTTTGTAGTTGAACTTTGAAGAGATCACCACTTTACACCTACACACAAAATTTGATGTTTCTAGCTCAAGTAGTTTCCGAGAAAAACTGCTGTGACACACGGACGGACGGACGGACGGACGGACAGACGGACAGACGGACAGACTGGTCGCGAAACTAGTAGGGTTTTGTAAAATTATTTTACAAAACCCTAAAAAAACATCATATCAAATGTATTCGACGTTACTTTGCCCAATTATATTAAATACACCCCAATGGTTCCTGTGATTGGTTTTAGCCAAAGGTGGATTACATATTGCTTGAGCTGACATCATCATCATGCCGGGTCTTGGCATTCAGGGTTAATCTCCTCCAATAATCATAGTCCCTGGGCCTCGTCCACCAGTTCAGCACTCTCAGTAAGAATTGCTGTTAGCTTGCATTGTGTTTTTCCATCATGTCCTTGATCTTCTCACTGGACGTCTATGTAGATGTGTTCTACTCTTTAAAGTTCTTTTGGGTGGCCGGGTTTCTTCCATTCTCTCTATGTGGCTCATCCATTGCAGTTTCCATAAATTTACGCAAGTAAATACAGGTGCTTTGTCAAATAATTCATATAACTCATCATTTTAATATAGCCCGCACTATGTTCCTTGCTTCACTTGGCCAATTTTCTAGAGTAATTTAATTTCAAAGATGTTCACCACCTTTTTGAATTAGCTCAAGCAGGCCACTAGACTATACACTAACTACCTTCCCTGTCAATCCGAGAACCTAGCCTGGAACTGTCTGGCACACTATATCGCACCAGTTCTCGTTTTATTACGCCATGAGGCACCTTCAAGCTGGGGAGCAGTGTGCTCAGCAAACACCGTTGCGACACACGAGCAAGTCTGTTTCTGATCGTCACATGTAGCAGATGTCTGCTTTCAGGCTTCTCTCGGCGTCTAACTTTTGTGCGAGGTGGGATATTTGAGACTGGAATTTTGCGTACTTCCCTGTCTCCTTTAAATACCAGAATAGTTTGAGCAGTTTCACGATTAGCGACTCTTTTCGGTCGTCGAACGATTATCCGGTCGAGTGTGCAACTACGTCTAACTAACATTTTATTTATTTATTTATTTATTCTTGTATCAACAGGGCGAGCCCCATACAAAATATATATAACAATCTGTAATCTAGCAGTTATACAAAATCAAATCGAAACTATATTATTCTATTATATTGTAGAAATAATAACATTTAAAAAGATATATTGTTCTTAATACTTAAAAGACAACGACGATGCAATTATCAGCTTTTTAGTTTATAATTTCCTAAATCGATTATTCGTATTTCAGAACTATTTTATACTTATTTTTTATATAGTCATATGATGAATTGTAAAAATCAAACCATTGACAATTTGAATTACATAGTTTAGATAATCTCTGTACAACTGACTCTTTTATTCCGTGAGCTAAAGTAGGAATTTCAAAATAATATTGACTGGTATATGAAATTTAAAAGTATTGACAATACTGGAGCAGTCAATAGAGTTAGTCAAAATTCTATGCGTGAAAAGAAGATCTGCTCTATTTCTAGCAGATTCTAAATTAGAAATAGAAAAAGTCTGGTAAGTAGAAGTAAAGTCATGATTCGTGTAATGTAGTAGATTTCCTGTTTTATATGCCGCATACCTCAAGTATAGACGATTCAATGATTCTAATTATTTAATTAACCCTAATTCGTGCGGTCTCCAAATTGTAGAAGCGTACATCAATTTTGAATAAATGAGAGAGAAGTATAGTACTCTGAAAGTATTAATTGTTTTGAATTTGATGGAAAACCTTTTTATGAAATAAATTTGTCTGCGAACTTTAATATCTAAATTATCAATATGTGCTTTGAAGGTCATTTTAGAATCGAAAATGACTCCCAAATCCCGAATATGATCAACATTTTCCAATGGCTCTTCAGCAAGCGAGTAAATATTGTTTGGCAGTCTGGATCGTCCAAATCTTATAGAAAAGCATTTTTAGGCCTTTGTAAAAATTTTTTTTACAAAGACCTACTAGTTTCGCGACCTGTCTGTCCGTCTGTCCGTCTGTCCGTCTGTCCGTAGGTCACAGCCAATTTCCTCAGAAACTATAGAAGCTAGAATGCTCAAACTTTGTGAAAAGGTCAGAAGTGATGGTCTCTCAAAAGTTAAGGCCTTAACAAAAATTTAAAAATTTTTTAAGGGGGGTCCCCCCTAATAACGAATCGGCCGTTGAAATTTTTTTTTAATCAAAGGTAGTCGAAAGGGGTATCAAATGAAAGGTCATGAGTAAAACTTTTAGAATCTGAAATAAAAAATTCATTTTATGAATTAGGGGGTCCAGGGGAAGGCAAAATGTACCCAAAATTTGTATCCCCCCTCGCGATTGGACACCTTTCAGCCGAAAAATCTGGAAATTATCACGAACGTGGGTCTTTATGAGTACAAGGGCAACAAATACCTTAGAAATCGAAATTCGCTCAACTTTGTTAATAATAGTATGATTTGTAGATTTTACATTTTTGCCCATAAAATCAAAACTGTACCTTTAAACTTCTTGAATTTTTGCAATTATATAGACTGATATATGATATATATGTTCACAAAATTTAATTGAGATCGAATCATAATCAAGTGAGTTATAGCCATTTCAATTATATGGAATTACAACAACAATAACACGTGTTTATGGTTGATATAGGGTTTTCCAATAAGAGGTGTTATTTTGATATTAAAAGAAAAATGCCATTTTTGAATATAAATGATCGCATGTTTATTTCATTATAAAGAAGAAGATATGTTGTTAATGGCAAAAAATAACATCAGGCAAATAACTACTACGACACGCTTACAGGACCATATCCTTTTCATGAAATTTACCATAACCAAATCGCAAAGTGGCTGCCCTATGTCCTCGGTAGCCTCACGAATTTCATCTTTGAGATCTTGAATCGACGCTGGGCTATTGGCGTAGGCCTTCTCTAACACGTGGCTCCAAAGAAAGAAGTCGCAAGGTGTTAAAAATTGACTAGGCACTTTTATTTTCTTTCAATTTTCATGAAAATTTAAGGAATAGTCTTTAACTTGAACATGTTCAATCGGCCGAACATTCAGAAAAATCACTAAAGCTATATTAAAATGGCGGCTGCACTGTGCTTATGAGAGAAATTGTGCATCTTTTGTATAAATTTGAACGATTTCATATCCAAGTATTGGATGAATAATTCAAGTTATCGATTCACGCCATTAGAAAACTTGTTTCTAACCCTAGGATGTTTACAAAGACCTTCTGGTAGGAGCACTCTCCTGCTTACTCAACTTGTTTAGAATTACATTTCAAGCCATTTAATTTGCACCAATCTACGAATGCTTCAATATCATTTTGAAGTAAGTGAACGTCATTTGGGGTTTTTATGGCTTTAAATATCTTCGTATCGTCAGCAAATAACAAAATTTGACTATAGAGTATATGGTTTAAAACATCATTAATATAGATTAAAAATAAAAGTGGTCCGAGGTGAGTACCTTGGCTCACGCCTGATAAAATCTCGATTGGGTCGGATGTAAACTGTTTAATTTTAACTATTTGCTTATGGCCACTGAGATATGATTTAAACCAAGCCAAAAGTGGGCCAACCACTCCAGAAGCATGAAGTTTCCTAGCAAGAACATCAAAATTAACCAGATCAAAAGCACGCATGAGATCTGTATATATTGATTCAACTATGAATCCATTATTTAGGTGAGAAATAATAAACTCAGAATAAACAGTTAAATTGGTAACAGTGGAACGCCCATCAAGAAAACCGTGCTGATTTGGAATAATAAATTTTTTAAAATATGGAAGGAAGTACTTTAAGGTTTACTAAATACTCAAACATTTTAGCAAAAATCTTATATTTATTAATAGGCCGATAGTTAGCAACATCAGTAGGGTCACCTCCTTTGAGTAGTGGCAACAAATACGATAATTTCCACGCCTGTGGAAAAATTCCAAGTCTAAGAGAGAGATTAAATAAGTCCAGAAGCCAATGTTTAATAGACGCACAGCAATTAATGATAATTATTGGATGAACTCTATCCGAACCAGGGCTTAGCACAACATTCAAATGACTAATGGCTTCCTCAATATCGTCCATAGAAAAAATAAAATTATTAAAACTATCATTGAAATTAAATAAAATTGGAGTATTTTGTAACATGGTATCTTCATATACACGACCAAACTTTTGAGCAAACAAATTTACTATATCAATATCATTTTCAGCATATATGTTATCAAAATGGATCGAGGAGGGTATAGAATTGAAACTACTCAAAGAATTAACATACTTGAAAAAGTTTTTTGAATTAATACCAACAGATTCCTCCATCCCTTCCAAGTAAAGTTTTTCATCTCTGATCAATAGTAACTTGCAATAAGCTCTTTCTTTCTTAAACTGAGTATAATAATATTGAGATTTAAATTATTTAAAAACTTATGAAGTTTCTTTTTATTAATCACTGCTGCTTTAAGCTCATTGGAGTACCACTTCAGAAACGATCTATTTTTTAGTCTAACTGCAGAAACAAATTCATCGATTAATTGTTTAATTTCGGTTTCAATTTTATCAACAACATTATTTAATTCATTGGAGTTGGAAATATTAGCAGGAATCACGACCTTACTAAAATTTAAAGACATTTCATTGAAATTAGCATGCTTATAATCAAGAATAACTTCTTCGAAATTGATATAATTGATCTTATCAATAAAAAGAGAAACTAATAACGGTTCGTGAGATTCATCACATTTGATCAAAAATTCATCGTTTAATTCAGAAAATGAATTGTATAAATTTGTAAATACTAAATCTAAAATATTACCAGCATTATTTTTAATATTATTCAATTGTTTAAGTTTATACAGTCTTGTCCAATCACTAATAATACGTGCAGCTTCTCTATACTGTACATTCCTATGATTTCCAATTGCTGTCGAATAATTTCCATCTAATACCCACTCATACCCAGGTATATTGAAATCACCGACTAGACATAAATTACAATCGTTTTCTGAATTTATATTACATACAGTATTTTGCACACAATTGATAAATTCTAAGTAATATTCAGACTTTAAATTAGGTGGTATGTAGCAAACGCCAAGAACAAAGTAATTATCATCAGTGATAACTTTAATGAACGCAAGTTCAAAAGAGTTATCAGTTACTAATATTTTATTGAACTTAAATTTCTTGTTAATGGCAATTGAAACTCCACCACCATCACTTTTCATACTGGAGATTTGATCGATCACAACGTGTAATATTGTAGCTATGTAATCCTTATTCAGAATCATTAATTTCGTCGATAAGCCAGGTTTCAGTTAGAATAATAAAATCATAATTAGGGACAGTATTTATATTAGATCTCACTAAATTTAGCCTACCTCGAATGCTATGTACATTCTGATAAAGAATAATTAATTCGATGGGGCTCACATTATCCTATGCTGCGGATGAAGTGCTAGCTAGCACAGTGTTCGCAGATGATGTGTCAGCATTCTTCGTATTTGGTTTTACTTTAGAAATAGTCGGCACATTTCTAATATATTTTATAAAAATGTCTTTTTCTCCACTATCTTTACGTTGTTTAAATTCATTCACTACTTTGGCACGATATTCCCTTTGTTTACGAGTTAAGTCACCAGAAATTGTTGTTGGGTCTTTGCAAATGCTTTTCTTCCGATGATATATCCAGTGAACATGCTCCGTATATGGCAGGGTGATTTTATGTGGGTGATTTTCATTAGTGAAAAATTGGTTCAGAATTTGGTGAAGCGATCGCTCAAATGGTTAAGATGCATTGTAGTAATAGAGCAGTCACTCAAGCAAACTGCTCGAAAACCTTCCTAGCTCCTATTCAAAATGTTAATGGCAGATTTAGAAAAATAATTGATTATTTCCATTCAATGTCGTAATTTGTAAAATAGTTTTCTTTCTTATGATTATCATTAAATATGTATAACTTTATACCAATTTTGATCTATATTAAATTTAAACGTTTCCTTTTAATTATATTCTTCATGAGATTTAATTTTTATTACTATTAAGAATGTTTTTCGTTTTTCTTTAATTCAGTTAATTTTTCTTTAAAAAAATTTTAAATCTGCTAATTAATATTTTGAACATAGGAACACTGATTTAGTGCACCCCAACGGGGTATTACATTACCGAAGGCAAGCTAACTAGGCTGAGCTCAGCTGCTGCGATTTACCGTCTACACGGTATGAGAAAGAGGAAAGACAAGTTTTGGGGACGGATCGTGGAGTTTACTTACGACCGCGACACGGAGAGCACGCGGAGAACGGCCGACAAGAAAATAAATTCTTTAAGTAAAACAAATGTTCGATTGCAAAGTAAATTTTCCATCGTTAGATATGTCGGCTAAATCACAATACGAGTATAATGACACAACTGGAAATGTGTGCTATTAGAAAGGCTAGCAATTGTGTTTTGATCCTCGGGTAGTGCGAAGTTTCACCCTTTAGCACTTATTTCTATAAATGGTGGATTGGACGCGGTGAAGTGAAGTACAAAGATTTGCAATATCATCATTGAAAAATTTCATGAATGATGCAAATATTACCTCTATCGTGAGAGAAGTGAATGCCACTCAATACCAGATGTGGACGTGATGGGTGTTTTTTAATTGGCAATCTTTTTTCGATTCGTTTGGATTGTTTAATATCCTCAAATGTTCGAAAGAATACATACAAGGAAGTAAATATCTACGCGAGGTACATTGCTATGCAAGTCGAGCCAGGTAGTGGCCTATGCGGACGACATCAACATTCTGTCACGGTCACTAACAACTGCGAAGGAACTCTTCCTGAAACTCGATAGCGAAGCAAAAGTAGTAGGGCTACAAATCAACGAAAATAAAAAAAAACTCATGACGCAGTCGAGGAAAAATACCCCAAATACACAAAATATCACACTTGGCGAATACAGTGGCGAAAATATTAGCAAATTTGTGTATTTAGGCGCCAAAATAACGAAAACGGGCAGTGAAAGAGACGAAATAGGCCGAAGAATACAGCTCGCAAATTAAATATTTTATTCAGTATTGACGATCTAGAAGACCAGCTGCATACACAGAAAAACAAAGCTCCAAGTATACAAATCTGTGATAAGACCTATGTTATGCTATGGGTGTGAAACAGGGACCCTAAACCAAGCATCCGCAAATATTTTGAACGCCTTTGAGCGACAGGTCCTGAGGCGAATAATAGGAGCGAAGCTAGACGGGGACCAATGGCCAATTCGATACAACCATGAGCTGCATGAAATTTTCGACGAACCGGAGGTCTCAAGGATTGTAAGACTGCGAAAGCTACAATGGGCTGGACACATGAATCGTATGGACGAACAACGGATACCCAAGAAGGTATTCGTTGGGAGAACTGAAGGCCGGGGGCCAGTGGGTAAACCGAGGAAACGCTGGTCTAACTCGGTCGACGAAGACAGTTTATCGCTGCTCGGGTTTCGGAATTGGAAGATGCGGTCAACGGACCGAGAAAGTCGGAGGCGCTGTTTGCAGGAAGCGAAGGCCCGAAAGGGGCTGTAGTGCTAAGAAGAAGAAGAAGAAATGTCTCGCACTCAATAACTCAACAGACCTACAATACTGAAGATTAATTAAGTAGCCTGCTTATAGCTGAATGCAAACGCTAATAAAAAAATAAAGGCAGATTTAATTTCGAGATACTCGTATATGCGGTAGAATCTTAGACAAGTTTGTGAATTGTATCAGCTGCAATTGCGTAAGTGAACTAGCTGGCAACCTCCGTCATTTCAAGTGAATACAATTGAAATTATAAAATTGCTTGAAAAGCGTATATTATATGTGCATACAATCGGAATGTTTGCTAGACGGTAAAAGGAATTATCGAGCTATGTGCGATGTTCCAGTCAACAAAGGCGGCTTCGATAAAACGGGTGTTTTATTTTATTTTATTTTAATTCCAAATCTTACAGGCGGTTAGCCCAATTACAAGATATTGAATACAATAATGAAAAAAACCAAAAACATACTGAATGAATTAGTTGGAACTGTACAAATTATTCAAACATTAACGAATTATGTGTTAAATAATTTTTCTCTTAGCAAAGACTTAAAACTAAAAAATGAAGAAGAAAATGGACCAAGCTCAAGATTATTGTGGCCTCTAGGGAGGCGCACCATAGCAGAGTGAAAATAAACATCGGTACGTGCAAAAGGAGTGACTAATGTTTGACATGATCGAGTAGTTCTTGCAGGAACCCGTAAATGTATGTTGTCTACAAGATATGAGTCGATCAGACGGTGGTAAAGTTTGAACAAGAAACATTCATCTAAATAAAGACGTCGATCACAAAGAGATGGTGAACGCAAGAAGTTAAGCCGATCTGAATAGGAACAATACGGAATTTTAAACTTGTAAAATAAATATTTAGCAAATTTTCGCTGAACTAACTCTAAGGCAGTAGTAAGATATTCTTGGCGTAGAGACCAGATTTGGGTAGCGTATTCTAAAATACTTCGTACGAGAGAAACGTAAAGAAGGGACGCAGTGTGAGTATCACTAAATATGTGGACATGACGCAGCACAAAACCAGACATTTTTGTAGCCCTATTGATAACATGAGAGATGTGCCTCTCAAACTTTAATTTAGAATCGAAGATGACTCCAAGATCCTTGCAATGTGAAACACGCGCGAGGGGCATATCGTTTATGTTATACTGGTAAACTATAAGTTCACATTTCAATGAGAAAGACATTACGTGGCATTTTGGGATATTTCAATGGAAATTGTTAGATAAACACCAGTTGCTTAACGTAATCAGATCGTTATTCAAAATGCTGCAATCAACAGTACTATCTATTTGTCTAAATAGTTTCAGATCGTCAGCATAAAGCAAAGATGACGAATTTAGCATATGTGGGAGGTTATTGATAAAGAGGATAAATAAGAGTGGTCCCAGAATAGAACCTTGAGGAACTCCTGAAGTAGGACTAAAATATGGAGACAAATTTCTGTTCAGACGCACACAACACAACCGGGAAGAAAGGTAGGACTTGAGCCAGTATATTAATATTTCCGGAAAACCATAATGATTGAGCTTAATAAGTAGGATGTTATGAGGAACTGTGTCAAAAGCCTTGCTAAAGTCCGTATAGATAGCTTTCATTTGTGCCTGAGAGTCCAGAGCTAGAACAACACTGTTAGAGAACTCAAGTAGGTTCGTAGTAGTTGATCTGCGCGGAAGAAAACCATGTTGCTGATCATGAAAGATGGGTGATAGCACAGGGATTAATTTGAGGTACATAGCTCTTTCAAATATTTTTGAAAAACACGATAGGATAGATATTGGCCGATAGTTTGCGATATCAGATGGATTGCCTTGTTTGAAAATTGGAGTAATGAAGGCAACTTTCCAACATTCAGGAAATATGCCAGCAGTTAAGCTAAGGTTGAAAAGAAAGGATAGGGAAAAAGACAAAGCAGTAGAAAGTGATTTGATAAAAAAGCAAGGAATCCCATCCGGGCCAGGGCAGACAGATCCATTTAGGTTATGGATAATTGATTCGATTTCGGGTGGAGAGAACGAAAAAGAGGACTGGAAGGTTGAATGGAAAAAGTTTGGAAAATAATTATCAGCAGCTGAGGGGGCATTGAACGTTGAGGCGAAAAATTGAGCGAACAATTTTAAGATAATTTCTGGGGTGTTTGCGTGCAAATTCTCCAGAAGCATTTTATTAGGTATAGGAGGAGAGGTCTTTAAGGATCGTATGTATGACCAGAAACGTTTAGGATGGTTAGACGAAATAGATTGCTCAATAGAGCAATAATAATTTTTTATTTTTCGGTGAATATAAAGCGGTAAATTCAGTGATTTGTTCATTTAAGAGAACATAAAATTTTGCCAAAGCATCATCACATGAAAGATTATGAAAAAAATTGGGCCAGTGAATAGAGTTTAGGGCACTGGATATGGCTTCAAAATTAGCTCGATTGAAATTAAAAGATGGAGGTAAGAGTTTCTCTTTACCACGAGTTACCGGAAGATTCAGCTCTATACATAACGGAGGGTGATGGGGGTCAGGCGGGATATAAGGTTCAGCTGAAGAAATAGATATATTATTTGCCAAGGCCGGGCTGACGAAAACAAGATCGAGTAGTCGATCATTTAAATTAACAATGGAATTAATCTGAGAGAGGGACAAGTAGGATAGAAAAGACAAGAAATCGAAGGAGATAGGGTTGTTCGACGTGATAGGTATGGAGCTATCAAGGTTCCATAAAACTGAAGGTGCATTAAAGTCTCCACATATCAACAGAGTATCATGAGGAAATCTGGAGAGCACGTAGTTAGATATTTCATCAAAGAATACTGTGTAGGTTTGTAATGCAGAATTGCAAGGTATATATGTAGATGATACTAATAGGTATGAACTTGGCTTTAGTGATATTCTCACCATGATACATTCAATAGGAGGAGATGGTTAAAAATCACAACAAATGGAGCTAGGAAAACATCTTTTAACACCTACCATGACTCCACCACCGTCTGATTTTGAGGAAACACTAGCGTCTCGATCACGACGAAAAATATTGTGCGTACCAGACAAATCGAAGTCACTCACGGAATCATTTAACCAGGTTTCGGTAATGAAGAAAATATCATCGTTGGCAATAGTGGAGGCAGTTAAAAATCTAGAAAGTTTGGTCCTTAGCCCTCTAACATTTTGATAGTAGCATTGAAGACCATTTATACTATTTTTTGGAGGTTGGAGCGTGACGCCTTTTCCAAAAATTCATATTACGGGATGAGATGAATTCTTTTACAAGCACACCATTGGGCCAGAACTCAGGCTTCATAATAATATCCGCTTTGGATGAGGAAATATCAATTTTAAAGGATGAAATGTAACGCTGCTCACCAGTCAACTTTCTGCAAGTAAGTATAGATGGAACATTACCTAGCTTTGATGTTATATGATGTTCGATTTGTTCGGAAGTCGTATGCGGCGCTAGACGAGATACGAAAACTCTTGAAGGTGGACTGATAGCCTGCAATGGCTGGGTGATGGAAGACTGGAGATCGGCATGCGTGTCAACTGGGTTATCACGATGTTCGGTAACTTCCTCAGTGAGCGCTCGAGATGTTGGTTGCTTACGTTGTTCCTGAAGATGTTGATTATTTTGCGGGACCAATTGATGTAACTCGGTATGAGATTGAGTTTTAGTCTGCTGAGCGCTTCCCTTGCTTCTTGTAGTCATTGCATAACGAGCAGATGTCGCAAGAGTTGCTGGTTTTGGGGAAGTAGATGGTTGTTCCTTTTGAGCGACATTAAGCAAGTTTGATATCTCTGTTTTTGAGGCCTCAAGTTTCTTGTGTAAAGTAGAGACTTCCAAAAGGAGAGAATCAATTGTTAATTGTGCTGCCCGAACTTTAGAGATGTACGTTGGTATAGAAAACTTTCTACAGGTATCACAGAACCACAAAATACCTGACTCGTTTCTAGTAATGTGATCTGCTACTGGACTGGATATTTCAACACATTTTGCGTGGAAAGATAGTTCGCACAAGCCGGAGCACGTCAGAATGTTTTTATTGTTTGTTTTATCGGTGCAAGATGATGACATGCAAAAAGTCATTGTATTTGATAAATAGAAAAATAAAAAATGGAATAGAAAATCTCCTTATTTAATTTGAAAGATTCTGAGTCTAGAGTGTTACGTATAAACGACTCCAATAAAAATTCACTCAAACAACTTAACTCGTCTGAATTAACTTTTGTACATGGAATAACTCACGGTTGATGAACAGAATAACGACACGATAGTTGAGTGCAATTTATTAAAATATTAGTCACCGCACAGATGGTACTGTTATTGTGTACAGGTGTTATCAATCGACACGGAAAAATGAATTTCACTTGAACTTCGGGGACATGAATGAAATGTTCACGCAATATGCACTATAACTGGATTATAAGATCGAGATATTCAATTCAGACTCCAACGAAGGATGCCGACGGCAAGATGACATCTGATTATGCGACGGATGAGTAAGGTTGCAAACTTAAATAAAGGGTTGTGAACACTACTGCGCAAATTTCAACTCAGCAAATAGGTGGCACTGAAACGCTGCTTTGTTTTCGTTTTGCGATTATAATTAAAGTTTAAAGATACGAAACCCAATATTCAAAATGATATCAGGGCTGCAAAGGGAACCGAAAACACTCAATAATGAAGCAATTGCACCGTAGCTAAGGCTTGCACAATAAGATCACTTATAACCGAACCAGGAATCACTATATTCGCAAGAAATTTAAAGAAAAATAAGTGAACACGGTTGAAGGTGTTGACAGCTCGAAAGTATATCATCAGCAGAAATATAGCGAACAAATTAAGATTAATGTTTTACCGAAATTCGTAATAACCGTGCTGCTTGTTGCTTGAATATTTAACGCGAATTTTTGATGATAGGCTTTTTTTCTTTGAATGAGTCGATATCTATCAATTAAAAGTTCCTAGTGCTATTTAGTGCTTTAGTTATTTATTTGATTTAATAATCGCTGCTAACTGTCGCCTTTAACCTCTCACGGTAGACACGGGAATGTGTATATGGATGTAGCAAGTTGGAAGGGAGATTACTGAGTTTCAGTCGCGAATTCTGAACATTGTTGGGTTGAACGAATAAGAAGAAAAGGAAAGAAAAGCTAATATCGCGTTGTAGAGATCAAGCCGTGTGCAATATTAACATCGCGTTTTAGTTAATACTTGTTGGCAAGTTTTTGCTACTTGATGTAAGGTTGAGTTTCCATAAAGGCAACTGCAGTGCAGTGAATCGTACGGTTTCAAGACACAACCAACGACGAAACGTTCCTCGAGCGCCTTCCATAAGAGTGTGTGTAGAGGGTGCCTGTCATGCCATCATTATTTATTGGAATTGTTAAATTTCTTCTGTGAACACGGGCAGTGAATTGACAAAACAAATCGAAGTTAATTTCTTAGTGAACTGGAAAAGTAAATTTTTCACTTTAATGAACGGAGTGCCGTACTGTGCTTGCTGCAATTAAGATAGGGATACCGAAATTGAAGTATACGAGTATACAGCACTGCGGGGCAACTCATTAGAAGCTTTGGACGGAACCCTATTAAGTTCCTTTATAAAAAGCTCTTCAAATTTGCTGAGTCTTGACGTAAATGGGGAGATGATGTAATGCATCATGATCACACTGGCGCTTTCAATGAGAACTGGTGAGCGATCACTTTTAATTCAATTTCGCTGTTGAAGTTCATTGGGAGAAGACCTTAGCCGCGGGCATTCATGTTAGAAGTCATCAATTCAAAAGCGTGTATCTGCCTATATGTGACGGTGCCCAAATAAACTTATTTTTAAATGAAACTTAGTGGCACTAAGACCGCGGATTGCGAAAATTTATATTTCCAATTAATAAAAGTTAAGTTGTATTTGTGTTTTCTTTTATCTATCATGGCGTGAGATGATCGAAGGAGTTAAATGCTCAATTATATAGGAACCAAAACAAAACCCGCAAAGATATTACTAAAAGTTATCCTGCGTCGTGTGGAAATTCTTGTTCAGGCTTCCATAGGGACTTAAGTTACTACTCTTCTTATGAAAATCATGCTTGCTCAAACGTGGGCCATAATCACTTCTTGCTAACGACATTTCATTTGGCAGAACTTAAAGCGAAAAAGATGGAGGTTACACTGTAGCGAATTCAAGAACAATTACTATTAAATTTTTTGAAACAATTTTTAAGTAAATCCGGAGAGGGACAACAAGGAAAATAATGCAAAATTTCATCAAATAGATACAAGCGGTCTAGAAAATAAAAATCACAACAAAAATCTACCTGATACAAGTACTTTTTCATTCTCATTACTATCACTGGCTAATCTGCTCTCTTGTTTTCTTCTATTTTGTTTTGATTATAAAATGCCAAATCTAATATTTGTGTGTTGTAAGAAGACAAATCCATACAAAGTTCATACAAACAAGGAAGCCACTGACACTCAATCAATTTATAGACTTGAGAAAAAAAATCATATTTTCAAATTGCATAGACCAAACCTTCAACCCGCCGTAAATTGGCAGATGCATCTTGCTTTATCAAACTTCCAATGATAATAGTAAAGTATTTAAAAGGCAAGTTGATGAACATTTCTTTTTGTGTATGGACTTGTAATATTTCTTCTTTTCATTTTATATTAACCATTTGAAATAACAAAATGGCCTTGTTAAATGTTTTTGCTACAATTTAGAATAAAATGAATTGTTAAACACTATACCTTTCGGTCTTTCCATTTCGTTTTACCTGACCGAGTATAGGGCCCGCAACAATGGCAGGCTCCTCCACTAACATGGGCTAGCCATCGGACGCGCTCCTTCGTTTCGTTGATTAACAGGGGCTCTTGCCGGGTAGAATGGCCTTCTGTTCGCGTGCCCTTTTATGGTATAGAGTTATGTGATTCCATCACATAATTCTATAATATAAATTGGCCACGTCTATATTTCTCATTTGATGGAAAGGCTCATGCAAATTATGTTTGTATGAGTTTTTCACTCAAATAGGAAATATATGGCCACGTCTACGTTTGGATTTTTATCCGGTTGGGAGGGTGCGAGCGGGCACTTCCTCCATCTGGATGCCCTACTCAAATTTGTGGGCCATAAGAATCGTCGGTAACTACGACGCCCCCTTAAGTCCGTCTGTCTTCCCCAGGTTCAGTTTTTCCTTTGCGTCAGAATTTCCGACCCTTAGTTGATTACCCCCTTTTCGACTTCTGTCGACATTTATTTGATCCGAGAAATTCCTGGATGCGAAATTCTTTTGTAGTGAGTCCTTGTGTTGGGGGAAAAGAACCCGCCCCACGACAACGCAACGTTAGGCTGCCAGCCCATTCACGCGTCCCCAGACAAGGCCAATCTCGACGGATCCCAACATCCTCTTCCGCTGAGGCAGCAGACCATCGCTGCAGTTCCGAACGGACATTAATATACCTACTTTCACTACAGCATTGTTTTGTTGTGTACCGCTCACTGTCCGAGGAAAAAAGCGTCATTAAATGTGTGTCGCATCTTCAATGACAACAAAATAAAATTGGTTGTTTCGGTTTGTGTTAATGCGCTCAAAAGTAAATACAATTATGTTCGCTTTAGCTTCTAACTGCAATCATTTAAGCAAGAAAACCGTAGATTTTACGCCATACATAGCAGCTTACAGTTTTTGGGGGTTCTAAAACATAACAGTAGAATGTTAATGGAAATAAACATTTTTTTACCAGTGCAATTTGCTGAAAATTCTTAAAAGGGGACTATCTTAAATTTAGTTAAATATTCAAATGATCGTGAAAAAACTCTTACTCTGATGAAGTTATCTAGTAAAACCAGATGTCTTGAATTTTTTCTGTTGTACCATTAAAACTAAATATCTGAAAATTGGGCTGGACTGCCGGCGAGACACTTAGCTGGGAAATTTAGGTCAAAAGCCGTTGGTCCTCGTATCACCTTACAACTAATTATGTGCAGAATCTATCGAGGAAAACGACTGTTCGGCTGTAACTTGTGAAAAACATCGAATGACAACATTAGAAAGTGAAATGATATAATTGTAGTAGCAGTTTTTTTCTTGTTCCGTAACGCATGTCTAGTCATTTTAGGTTCGAGTGCTAGTCTGACATCGAAAGCATAAACTGTATTGTTAAAAGTTTTCTATCTCGGTTTTGACATCTGGATGAAGCCTACTATAAGTATTTTTATGTGGGGTATTAATCACACAATAAACGAACTTAGTCACTTAAATATTCCTGTAATGTTACTGCCAGAGGACTTCCGAGCGTATTCAAAGATTAAAGTCAACAACCATTTGTTCAATAGGCTTACCCACGCTCGTCGGAGGAGGATTTGGTAAGTACCCTTTTTCTTTGAAATAGTTTGAAATTGGTTACCATAAAATAAGTATTTATATTTTTTATGTGGATTTTTTTTGTACAATCCTTACATTTGAGAGAATTGTTTTTTGCACCAGCTCACTTACAAATATGTTTTCATCGCTTTTACGCCTCAAATTAAACTAATTTTTCGTAGTGGCTTGCCGAATAATAATAACCCTTAAATCGTTTTTTATCAGATTCCCTACATTATTTTCATTCGTATACATTTGATATTTCAATTTGATCAAAGTTTTCATCAAGATGTCTTACTTTCCATGCACTGTTTTATTCGTTTTTTTCTTCGATCTAATAAATAGTTATAAAATTATGTAAAATATGTTATTGTTCATTTATTTTTGCTATCACATGAAATAAAAATGAAAAGATAAAATCGAATTTGTTTATATCTTCATTTGAAACCTTGAGCGGGTATAGGACCCGCCACGTTGACTGGCCCCCCCACTCATGAGCTAGCCGTCGGGTGAGCTCACCCCCTATTTATGCGTTACAGGTGCTCTTGTAGGGTAGAGTGGCCTTCCGCTTGCGTGCTTATTTATATTATGGTATTATGTAATTCCATCATTCAAGATTATAACATAAATCTGAAACGTTTATGGTTTCATTTAATTGAAAAGTTCATGCGAATTATTTTTGCATGAGTTTTCTATTCAAATGAAAAACATCCGCCCACGTCGATCTGGATGGGTGGGCTGCGAGGGGGCACCACTTCCACATAGATGCCCCACTCTTATTTGGGGGCCATAAGTATCGTCGGTAAAGACGAGATATTCTTAAGTCTCGTTTGTTTTCGCCAGGCCCAGGTTGTTGTTTGCTTTGGCAATCTTCTCCTTTGGTATGTTACCTTTGCCTCAACACCATTGGACCGAGTCGTCTTATCCACTAATTTGTGAATGCGAAATTATTTTTGCAGTGGGCTCTTTTGCTGGGGAAAAGGACCTGCTCCACGACAACCACAATGCTAGCCTACCAGCGCATCGATCACCTGGCAATTATTGGAATGACAGATATCTACTACTTACGCACCGCTTGACGTTGGCAGTGTGGGGAGTTGATTTCGGCCACGGCGCGAGCGAGGGCTGTCATTTGTGGGCAACGAAAATATGCACTAAATGCTGATTGCAGAATCTTTTGATACTCCCGGTATTCACAAAGTCGTTCACGCGTAGAAATGTGGCTGTATGAAAACATTTCGTTGTGGATCGAAGGACACATTGTTGGATTTGACGAGGATATGAATCTTGTGCTGGATGATGCTGAAGAACTTCATATAATGACGAAAACCCGTGGAAGCTTAAAAGAGTTTGCGCGTCTAGTTTGAAGTTAACGGTTTTTGCATGAGGAAAGTAATATCTGTTGCAGGGGCTGAAAACACATATCATTTAATTGAATGGAGCGTATTAGACATTCCTTTCTCCAGACGTTGAAGAGGAGAATATCGAACAATTGCCAAAAGAAATTTTGTAGTAAATTTTCTCATATATGGACGTAATATCGGTATGCAGCTGTGCCCAGGTATGCAAGTTCTATTAATCGAGCTGCTCACCTAGGCAAACTATTTGAGGAACCTTTATGAAAAAATATCATAATAATAACAACGTAATAAGTGCGGAACAATTTGATACACAACTTATTTACATTATTACTCTGCCACTACCACCGCTACCATTATCGATAAAAAAGCTTTTCCAAAGAAAAAATTACAAATAAAAAATTGATAATGGCAACCACCTCCGCAACACAATCAAGTGAATCATTTACTAGATTGTGTTGACGATAATCTGCCATTACCGCCATGAAGAGCCTTATCGAGAGTCATGGTAAAGGCATAGAAAAAGATGAAGAAACGAGACGACCGGTGCAGGACGGCAACGGGTTGGGTTACGCAACGGCTTGAGCTGGATTCGATTGGAAGAAGGCATACGACCGTGCGGGAATCCGGAATCGTTTGCGACTCAAGATTTCGTTCTTACATCTCGCGGAGAGTGATCGTTTATTCAACAGTTTCCTTAAGAAAACGAAATTTAAAAGTGATTTCCATTTAATCTCAAAAAATTTCACGGAATTTGCTGTAATTTTGTGTAAGAAATTTACATTGACGAAATCGTAAAGCATCGGAACTTGTATTGTGATTGTATAATTAGTGAATGTGATGAATTGTGCCCCATCAAGTATTGGTTTTTCTTTTCACGGCAGTTCAACGGATTAGTGGTATTACTGCAACATCTGTTCTCATAGATGTTTGAAATATACTGAGTGTGGAAATTAAGAAAGTGTTTCCTGTCTGCTTAATACAAAACAGATGAATGGTTTCATCGTGGTGAATGAGGCGCAAAATTTGATTCTTGCCATGTGTAAAGTTTTCCTCAACATATGCGAGAATACACTACGATGCTACATGTTCTAAGGTGATCTGATATAACCTTGAGACATAAGGCTCGGCCAATGTCTCGAGCATTATTAATGCTTCGCACATTGGATCTCGTAGGTACGCTGCATCATGCACAAAAGCTTGAGAAGTAAGCCTATGCGTGAGTATGCAATATACTTCGTGCTCGTCCAGTTGGCTTGGCGGTGACCAACCCACAAGGTTGGGGTAAATCGAAAGAGTACATATATATGAAATCACTCCTCGAAAAGCTTAAGCATTGTTGCTAGTCACCGATAGATGGCCACGTGAAAATTACCCAAACAATCCACTGTCCTAATTTATTATTAATATTAATCGTTACTTTAGTTGACTAAGCAAAGAGATTAAATGCACCCAATAAGAAATGCAATTGATTGGTAACAAAGGTAAACTTGAGGTAAGCATCATTTTGTATAAATGTCTATAGCCATGAACAAGCGAATCACTTTTGATACTACGCTTGTCCTACTTGAGGTCTTTGCCCGAGTAGAACTGTCTCAAGGCATTTAGCCTGGGACTGATAGACCTCAAGAGGGTTCCAGCCCGGATTCAGGCAGCCACACTGTTAACCTGTGACGCACATCAGCCAGTTAGTCACTCAGCCCGGATTCAAGCAGCGTTACTTGCCCTGCTCAAGGCTTTTGCGCGAGCAGTAGTTTTTCTAAGGCATTTTTCCCAGGAACGAGCAAGTTAACGCGATTTCAATTTAACCACTGGCGGCTGTACGACCAACACGCATCGCCAGTGACCTTGCAAGCGCCACCCAACATCAGCGATCGTGCGGACATTACAATTTGGGCCAAATCACCACCGGCCACAAAACGACCAGTTCGCACTGCCAGCAACCACCACGACTGACATACGTGAGCAGCGACTGGTCAGCCACTAACGTACCACCAGCGGCCTGTGATGGCATCTCAACTCCGTCCGTCGCTCGAGGAAGCAACCGCTGCGACGCCCAGAGTGGGTCCGAAGCCAATCCCTATCGAGGAATACCGAACACGCTCGGCCAAGCCACTTGATACGTCTGTGGTCGAGCCGGAAGAGAAGCGGCAAAGAGGTGGGAGCATTGTAGAATATCGCTGCAAGAGCAGCAACCTCCAGAAACATATGCATGTATATGTATATGTTTCTGGAGATTAATAAAAGAAACAAAAGGTTATTCACAAATTCTATTCGTGTCAACACTGAGATTATATAAATTGAGTGTGAAAACTTTAATTTGTGAAAGCGCTAGTATAAAAAAAAGTCGAAACTGCAAAGACGGATTCGTTGATGAATGTTACTTTAGTATTTAGAATTAAGCCAAAACGAAAAAAATATGCCATGTAACTAATTTGATTTGATTATCTTTTTTGTTTGAAGTGAAAGTGAAAGAGTTTAATATACAAAATAATAATATTAAATATAAAATGTCACGTTGGCTGGCTCCTCCATTCATGAGCTAGCCATCGGGTGAGTTCACCCCTTTTTCATTGTTACAGGTGCTCTTGCAGGGTAGAGTGGCCTTCCACTTGGGTTTCCTCTTGATTAATATGTGGTTCCGTCATATAAAACTTTAACACAAATCTGAAACATTCTTATTTTTCGTTTCAAGGAAAAATTTACGCGAACCATGTTTGCATGAATTTTTCATTTGAATGGAAAATATGCGGCCACGTCTACAATGGATCTTGATCCGGATGGGAGGGTGCGAGGGGGCACCGGTTCCACCTGAATGCCCCTCTCTTATTTGGGGATCATAAATATCGGATGGTAACGACGGAATTCTCTCTTGTCCAGCGCGCGTTAATCAGGCTTCGTGGGTCGTTTTTTAGTACTACATCCCTTCGGTAGGTTACCTCGGTCTCAAAACCGTGAAACTGTGAGCTTTATCTTGTAATTAGTGAATACGAAATTTTTTTGTGGTGGGCCCTTGTGCTGGGGAAAAGAACCCACCCCACGACACCGCAATGCAAGCCTGCCAGCGCATTCACGCGTCCTCAGACAAGGCCAATTCTGGCGAGCACTAGTGTCTTCGCTCGCTGAGGCAGCAGATCATCGCTACAGTCCTATAAAGACATTTAAAATCAATCAATCAATCACTATAAAGTAGTGTGAAGTTGTGGGGTTTGATAGATCCAGCTAGCAGATAATTAATTTATTCTACTTTCAAGGGGATATTGAGAGCTGTGTAATAGAAAATATACAAAAGTAATATATTTCAATTTTTGCTTTAGTTTATAGTTGGAGACCAGAATTAATAAAATTTAGGACGTGAAATATGCCACTTCATCTTACAAAAAATATTTAGTTACCTAGCTTAATGATAAAAATAAAAGTTTCAATTTTCATTTAGGTAGCCATATCTTAGTCAATTTATGGAAATAAAGCCTGCAGGAATAGATTTGAATGCATAAAATTAACACCCTAAAATGAATGCCTTTAGTCCCACTCCCTCCGTTCATCTTATAATTGTAATTACATATATGGTGATTTACATATAACCATGATAATGCTTAGCTATATGCAAATAGTTATAAACACAATTACATTTGACGGAACTAAAAAGATTTCTTCGCACCCGAAGAAACTTGAACTCACGGCCCCAGTAGACCCCCTAGATTGAGCGTCTGACACGCTAGCATATATACTAGCTTCCGATATTCTCCCACTCATCAAACAGCAAATGAATTTCACATGCTTGCGTGGATGTCGTTACAATGGGCAATTGTACTCCTAACGAGTAGAAGTGTCGTGAATGGGTTAAATCGTATAGTGGTTTGATGAGTTTAGGAAAGAATAAAGTTTTACTAGTAGGAAACAGGACTGTGATTTTGTTATTAGAACATAAAGAATGAAATTTTGTTAGTGGGAAGTAATGAATGAAATTGTATTAGTGGGTGACATTAGGATATTATTATTTTTAATAAGAGGAAATGTTATATTAAAGATGACGGGCAATAAAAGAATCGGTAAATGATTTTATTTTCTTATTAATAAAAAAAGAAGATACTTATGCCCAAAAGAAGGTGGAAGATGATAGCCATGCAGTTTGAATTTGTGACGACCGGAAACCCTTTGCACTCTTTTCATGCGGTCGTTAAAATACCGCCCGAGCCAAGGTTTCAAGGTTAAAATAAAAATGTTAAAGTAAAAATAAACAAAAACGAAAAGGAAAAAAAATGATTACCTTAAACAAAATAAAAAACAAATAGTTGAATAGACTAGAATAGATAGTTTAATACAATAAGTTCTTCGAGAAGTCGGAGATTGGTTGAAGAATAAAATGAATACATCACCAAATGTCAATTCGAACTCCTCACAACTATCCAACAACAGTTCGAAGTAACAGATACACGGGAAGTTTCTCAAAGGAACTCAGGCGATAATGGGTTTGATAGTACTTAATTGAATTTCTTGAAATATTAGTGTTCTCATACGGACTAAAGGATACGATTTCCAATTGATAGTTTGTCCATAAAACATTGTAAATTGACATTTCCTTGTCTTTTGTCGCAGGCAAAGTTACATGTCGAAAAATCTCAATTCACGTTTCTCTCAGCCGGAATAAATAATAGTAAAACTGTGAATATACGATGTCGCCAGCCGTTGCGGTACCACCATCGGTTTCATGGGCCCAGCGATCCGATGTGCTGTATGTGACGATAAATGTTGAATACAAGACGTCGTTTGTGGATTCACGGAAAATAGCATGCAGTTCAAGGGGACATTTGTAGTTGATAATAAACCTTATGAATTCACCTTAAACTTCCTTCGCAACGTCAATCCAGATAAAGTGCAAATTTTAAATAATAAGCGGTCACTGGAATTCAAGGTTTACCAAGCCGAATCGGGACCTTTTTCGCCAACGTTGACAAACAACAAAAAGAAGCCACACTTCTTAAAAGTAAACTTTAATAAATGGAAGGATGATGACGCGGACATGGAGCAAGAAGGCAAAAATATGGATTTATTTAATAAGCTCGTAGATATGGGACTTGATAAGGATAATGAACCGTCATTTGATGATCTCGATGATGTAGAGGAAGATTCTGACGATGAGAATATACCAAACTTAACAGATGGCTCAGATGATTGTAATAAGAATAATCCAACACCAGCCGAAACAACCGGAGCAACAAAGACGGACTATAATTAAATTAAAGAAAATAAAAATGAGCAAGAAACAATCTTTACAGTGAAAATATGAAAAGAAATGAAGTAAGCATAAAACAGATCATTCAATCTAAGGCATTTCCGACGTACTAACTGAATTAATCGCCTTCTTCACCTTGTTAAAAACTGTTCCTTAATACGAAGGCACTGCCGATAGTACTTTCTGTGCTAGGTTTCCATCTTACTGTACAAGCTCAAGAATATCCAGACTATGGCTGGAATCCATTGTGCGATTATTTTGATTCTGTAAGTATAACGAGTAGGCGTAAATTAGCCAACGGCTCATATATTTTCGATGGCGTTGTTTATCCAATTAAATACATTGGAGTGTATAATTAAGAGTATATCAACGGAACACACAAGTAATCCGCGAAACCTCATTTGCGAGGATGTATCTGTGAAATCCCAAAGCTGCGTCTGAATATGTTGCTGTGAAATCCCAAACCTGTGTCTGAATATGTTGCCCGGATGGCGAAGCTTTTGATAGTTACAAGCGAGAATGTTACAAAACAAATGAGGATGCAAGCAGCATAGTCTCTGTAACGGATGGTAACAATAATTTCAGGGATGAAGTTGAAGTAGCTTTTTGGCTTTGTTTACGGCCGACTATGCGCACAAGGATATTTTTTGGACCCTGACTACTCAGATGGTGATAAATGGGATTTATATCAAAAAAGAATGATTAATCGCTTGTATGGTGGTGCCAATTTATCGAAGAATGATCATTGTCTATCACCTACACCTGCAGGAAAGGAAACAACCATGCGATTTAACCCGCTAATCTGCTTTGAAGAAGCTTGGAATAACATAAGGCTTCCTATTCATAGAATTGCTGTATTTCTCTGTGTTCCATTTATGATATTTACCTTCATAATTTATGCTGCCATCCCAGAATCGCGCAACCTCCATGGGAAACCTTCATGCTGCTACTTCATACATGTCTAGGATATATGCTGATGAACGGAGGTGTAGAAAGCGGTGGAGTAAAATGTAAAATTTTCCTCTTACATATTATGATTTATGGCTGGTTTCTTGTGGTTGAATATTATTAGTTATGATTTATGGTGGAATTTCCGTGCTGTATCAGCGCGGGAAAACAGCACTCAGTTTAAACGATTCGCGATCTATTCAACTTATTCTTCGACATTTGTACTGGTATTTTTGATAATGGTTTTAATTTCCGCAAAATTCTGACATGCCTGAAGAGATGAAGCCGGCGATCGGAGGTGATGATAATCTGTTGAATTAATAGTGGAATAATGACTTCTATTACATTGCCGTGTTGGGCTTTAACTAATCGCTTACCAAATTTAATTCGTAGCGGATTAACTTCAAGATCACGACAAATTCTCACTAGCATTACTGCAACACAAGTTCCAAGAAACTATTCAATTGGTGAAACGAAAACAAAACACAATACTGACAGAGTGTCAGTCACTTCGGCATGTACACCTGATGGGCGAATGTATTAGATGAAGGGAACTTTGGATTTCAATAGCCCGATGTACACCAGTTGGGGGATCACTGATGCAAGCCGCACCGTAATTGAACGTTGAATCGCGCTGAAGTAAAATTAACGGCTCGCCGGTTGAAACCGAGCCGAAGAAAACCCTGAAACAAAGAACGGCTCTCTTTTTTTTTGTGGACAAGGGTCGGCGGCGGAGGATCGAGTGCGACGAGCGACAAGAAATTTTATCCTGGAATTCATAGAGTGAAGAAAATTACAACAGCAACAGAGGGGCGATCTTTACCACAGCAACAGCGAAATAATTAAAGACGGAGACAGGGAAGATTGGTGGTAGAAGATTAACAAGAAGTATACTGGAAGGAGAATTTCGGGACCCAAATTACTTCGGGGGCCCGTAAATAGGAGCAGTAGACGTAAGTTTAAGATTTGTATTTAAATAGAGATTTCGATTGACTTAAAATTCATTTTTAATATTATGGTTGGTGTTCTCTCATTTACAAAATCGTGGTTTCATTAGCATTCATTTGTAAGTAAATTGTACACCTGGATTGGGTGTGTTTGTAAATTTAGCTCAGGTGTGTTTTGATTTGTAGCGCGGATGTGTTTCAGATTTTCGCTCGATGCGAGGTGCGACGGGTAATTTGATACCGGCGAAACGGTACAAAGTGGCGGCCCCAGCTTAGACTAATCCTCTCCTGTTAGAGGAAAATAGTGGGTTTTATTTCCAGCTGTGTGAGGAGTGTTTGGCGGCTACGTTTCTCGCTTGACGGCTATTTGGGACCAGGGAATAAGCAAGTAGCGCCTCCTATGACCGTCTCCGATGGCTAGCTGGGTCCGAGGTGCCTAGTCTGAGGAATTCTCACGCGGAGGGTAACAGCACATGCAAAAGCTTAGTACTTTTCACTGCTAGTACGTTAATTATGAGTTCACAACGAACTTCATCTTGCTCCTTTGCCAAATTCTTTTTATGCATCTTGTTGAGAGATTATGATTGTTCCGTGGAGTGTGAATTGAGGAGATATTGAATTGAAGAAGTTATTTTAAAGAAAATACAGATAACTTTTATTTAAACTTAGTTAGCAACTTTACATTGAACTGCGCACAATGCTGGTTTTACAAGAACTAACAACACACCGTTGATTGGTAGTTGACTTAGGAACAACTAGTGACATCTATCTTTTACAATATTGCCAACCATGGCAAAACAAAACATAATAAAATGGAAAGATTTGTTTTGTTTCTTTAAACATTAGATTGATTTTTATTTTTGTATAACGAAACGTTTTCGACCACTTTTTGTGATCTTCTTCAGTACAATGAAACTACATTCAGAAAACATGCTTTTATACTAACAACCTTAAACTCAATTACCCATGCTTTTAATTCCCCTTGCCTTTAATTATCCTTAGCAGTTCGAATTGCAATTACCTTCATCGGTATTCATCCTCATCCCTGCAGGTACCTGCCGTATATAAATTGACTCGAGGACGTCTAGTTTATTGGGGCAATCTACACTTTTTATTATCTGCAGGCCATTAATATCTATTTTATGATTTTCGGCGATTATGTGTTTTGCGATTGACGAAGATGCTCGTGAAATCGTACTGGTACCAGCTTTTTTGTCATCCCTATGTAAACTTCAGGGCAATCGTTGCTGCTAACTCTGTAGATACCGCTCCTTTCTTCCATGGTTCTAGAGTCCTTTCCCATTCCTAAATGTGTTTGAATGGTATGGTGGCGGTTTGCGCTTTTTTGATTTCTTTCAGATATTTCATGTTGTTTACACTGATTCGCCTGCATTCCGCACTTCGCTTGGCCAATGTTGTTCGCTTGCGTATTTGTAGCTTGTTCTTCTTTTTCCGGATTATTTTTTTGATTGTGTTGCTATCGAACCCATTTATTTTTGCGGTGTCATTTTATATTTAAACACACTAGAAAACAATGGACATAACACCAATTTATAATATGACAATCAAGTCTTAGTCCGAATATAACCGATCACTTAAATCGAAAAAATTTATAGCTAGTTTATCAAAGGACATACGATTCTTGAAAACATGTTTAAAACTAAACATTACCCCAAAATCTCATCAAGTAACAATAAAAACACATTTAGATCGAAACAATAGACAGAAAAGCTTAGTAGAGAAGAATTTGATAAAAAACAGCTTAAAGCAACTTTATAAAAAACCAAATATGCTCACATTAGAAGCATACAGTCATCATTTGAAATTGGCAAAAGTAATGGCACGACAGAATGAGGATATTATTTTGGCAATCAGTAAAATCAATACCGGCTTTCAATGTGAGAAATTAAGGAAACGAAAAATTCTTAATAATAAACTACAAAATCTATCAAATATTTATCGTACTCCAGATCAGAAAAAACAAACACCCCAGGTTATACCCAACCATGTGATAAATAGGCCTGACACGAATTCCACCAGCGATGAGCTTAACCTACTCAATAAAGGGCTGAACTACGCGACGGCTCCTCAAAAATCTGTAGTAAATACTATTGTAGATATTGAATCCGGAATAAAATATCTACATACTGACACAAAAGAAGAAATAAGACAAGATATAAGCAAAATATTAGAAACCAAAGACTATCAGCATAAAAATAACGAGTAAAAGATCTTACAACAATTGAAAACAAAGCCAGTATATTATCTTAAAGCAGATAAGATCAATGGAGTTGTAATCACTAGCAAAGCAAAACACGACGAACTGGTCAACAACTGCTTAACAAATGGCCACTATATGCAATTAAGAACTAACCCCCTCGCAGAGTCAATCAAAAGGGTGGAGAAAACCCTTAAAGAATGTAGAAGTGTGCTAAATCAACAAAACCTCAGAATGCATAACCCACCACTTCCCCGCATACGAATACAGCCAAAAATACACAAGGATAATGATGAGTTTCGTGAAATAATAGCTGATTCGAACTCGCCAACTTACAAAATCACAAAATTTCTAACGAAAGAAATCGAAAGTCTAACAACACCAATAAGCCGCAGATCTATCCAAAATTCAGCAGCACTAATCAAGCAATTGGAGGATATCGAAAGCGTAAAAACAGAGGAGGTTATAGTTTCATTCGATGTGAAAGCACTGTTCCCGAGTGTACCATGAAGGAGGAGGAATTGTATCTTTTTGAAACCTGGTTATTAAACATTGAAAATACAGCTGAATGGAAAGCGAAAGTGAAGTGTTATGTGAAGCTAGCACGGTTGTGTATGAACGAGAATTATTTCACGTTCCGCAACAAATTTTATAAAATAACATCAGGAACGGCAATGGGAAACTCGCTATTACCAGTGATCAGTGAGATCTTTATGGCTTATATTGACAACACCATCGAAAAGGAAGGCTTGATGCCAAGATTCTGGGCAAGATATGTAGATGATATATTGGCCATACTTCTTAGAGATGAACTGGAAAATACCTTCCAATTAATAAACCGTCTCCATCCAAAAATCAAATTCACCATGGAAACCGAACAACATGACGCAATCCCATTCCTAGATATGATGATTATCACGAATAATGGTAAAATCGAATTCGACATTAATCGGAGACAAAGCTACACTCGGCATACAATAACCAGCGACTTGTTTCACTCATACGCGCACAAAATGGCGGCGTACCACTCGATGATACACCGCTAAACGACGAACGCTATACTCGAGAAAAACAATGGATTTTTTACACAGCAAATATAAATGGGTTCGATAGCAACACAATCGAAAACGTAATCCAGAAATAGAAGAACAAGCTACAAATACGCAAGCGAACAACATTGGCCAAGCAAAGTCCGGAATGCAGGCGAATCAGTGTAAACAACACGAAACATCTGGAAGAAATCAAAAAAGTGCTCAAGGAACACCAGATAAAAATAGTGACAGCAAACCGCCACCATACCATTCAAACACATTTAGGAATGGGAAAGGACGCTAGAACCATGGAAGAAAGGAGCGGTATCTACAGAGTTAGCAGCAACGATTGCCCTAAAGTTTACATAGGGCAGACAAAAAGGCTGGTACCAGTACGATTCACGAGCATCTTTGAGAAGCAACCATAGCAGCGAAGCAACCAGGTACTCAAATCAAATCGTCAATCGCAAAACACATAATCGCCGAAAATCATAAAATAGATATTAATGGCCTGCAGATAATAAAAAGTGTAGATTGCCTCAATAAACTAGACGTCCTCGAGTCAATTTATATACGGCAGGTACCGTATATAAATTGACCGATGAAGGTAATTGCAATTCGAAACTGCTAAGCGTAACTAAAGGCAAGGGTAATGTGCATGTTTTCTGAATGTAGGTTCATTGTACTGAAGAAAATCACAAATAGTGGTCGAAAACGTTCCGTTATACAAAAATAAAAATCAATCTAATGTTTAAAGAAACAAAACAAATCTTTACATTTTATATTTAAACACATTAGAAAACAATGGACATAACACCAATTTATAATAAAATGATATTGAAATTACAACTGAATAAAGTGTGTAAATTAAACATATTATATTCAACACATTTAAATCTACTTTGAAATAGGTGTTTAAATTACCACAACCTTAATTAATTTTGAATTTTGTGTAATTTGTTTTTTTATTTCACTTATTCTAATGTTTTGAATTTAACTTATTTTAATTTTAAAATTTTTACAACTTATTTTGTTTGTTTGATTCCTTTATTTGTTTATTGCATCATATTTGAAATTGTATGTTTTTGTAGTCTGTTGATATTGGTGTTAAATAAATAAATGCCTGAGGCTACGATGGCTTCCGTAATTGCTGCAGTACTATAAAATATATCTTTTACTGTATTTAATACAAGTACGTAGTACTTAAAACCTTGAAATTGGAACTCAAATAAAATTGCCTTAAAAGCATTCTTATGTGTAAGTCAAAAGGGAATTCCTTCAAACAGCACAATATGAATGAAAAAAATTAAACTGAAATAGATAAAAATAAATAAGGGAAATTTTCAAAAACAATTCATTGCTACAGACAAAATTGAATGAAAGAGAAATTAAGTCCTTTCATTTCCTAAAAATAGAAAAAAACTGTCAATTATGCAAGACTTCTTTTACGGAGAAACCAAGGTAATGTCTTGAAAAAGACAAGAAAATAAAATACCCAGAACAACAACCTACACTTGACCATAAATTGTACTCTGGTAAGCAAAAGTTCAAAGTTCATTTTTACATTGCCACGGTTGTGCCGAGCTTTTTCTTCTTCATCTGAAAATTATGTTCAGTACAATCCTTCCTACATGATATAACCTTGACACGAAGGGTGAATTGTTTCCTTTCAGATCCCTTTTAGTCGTCTTCTTATTTCTTCATGTGACACTGAACAGACATTTTGTATGCTCATAATGTCTTTTCCTCCTAGCCCTATTTCTTTGCTCTAGGAACTCACTAAGTAAGAGCCACTTGAACTTTAAATTCAAGGTTCTATTCGTAAGTTAAGTTTCTGCCTCTGAAATTATTTTGTGCGGGTGTTTCATCAGTTCTAGTATAAAAATGAATTTTTATTTCTATTGTTTGTGTTCGTGCAAATTTAAAATATCGTAAAACTTGACACGAGGTTTACGAGGACTTTGTGTTTTAGAGCTCTGGAAATGTGCATCTGCTTTATGTTTTGAATTGAGAGGCACCGAATTAGGCCAAAATATATATTCCTTTCGGCATTTCTTGTTACTGGTATGTTTAACGAGCTATATTTACGACCTCATGACGACTGCTCGAAAGAGACATTATCTCGTTCAGCTATACATTGATTTCCACCGTGTCCCTGGAACAGCCATTTCTGTGATTCACTTGGGAAACTGGCAATGTTTATGAGGCGTCGGTTGTTAATTCGGTGATTAAATTAAGTATATCCTTCAGCTATAAAAATTCTAGGAATCTATTTAAGAATTTGGTGCTAATAAGCCTATTAGCTTTAGGAATGCTCAACGAAATTTTCACAGGATGGGTTTAATAGGCTACAGGATTTTCTCCAATTTAACAATCCTTCTGATTTTATTACGCGATGTCTGAAGCACATTTTACGAATACATATTCTATTTAGATAGCATATTGAACAAAAAGATAATTTAGATTTAGTCATTGCTGAAAGAAATGCCATGAATTTCTTTCAATCACACCAGATGAACGTGAACATGTCCGAAATAAAGTTACCATCTAGTCGTAGCCTTGGGAATATCTTCAAAGTGCAAAATTTAATTTGATAATTTTCTAGCACATCGTTTTGTCATAGTTTCAAAAGTTTCAGAAATATGTAGAGAAAGTTTTTCAAAACAATCTCCTCTCAACGTTGGTGCCATGGGAGATGGGAGTGGGGAAGAATAGAATAGATACACATCGAAATTTGGCTTCGTATCTTATAAAAATTCACCAGGCTGCTTCGGGTACTACAAGATTAAGATTTTAAAGTCAATTAATAACGCGGTTACTGAAAATTCAATTAATAACACGGTTTTCCCAAAAGCACAACTTTATTTGATGGTGCATTGCATACGAATGAATTTATTGGCCACCATTCTACCTCAGACTGATCAGTTCTATTTTTGCATTTTATCATTTTGTTTATTATTTGCTGTCCCGTGAAATGCCCTTGAAAACAAGTAGCAAAGCAACAGGAGTGGAAGAACGCTTGCTAGTGTTATGTGTATTTGATGCACTACATGTCATAATTAATTTTACATATGTACATACTCATACATACATACTCAGCTTATACGACTCAGTTTACAGCATAGTATACTCAAATGGTATCCACACTCCATCAACCCTCCGGAAAAATCCGAACACAAGCCGAACAGCCAGTTTGGGGGTTCTAACCAATCATCGAGAATTTTTCCTCATAATTTTCCACTAGCAATAGTCCTTATTCTACGAAAGTCAAACCGACTTGATAATAAATATTTTGTTGTCAATTTTTGTTTCGACATTCTCAACTTTCTCGATCTTGTGCACGTTTTTTTTTTTAATTTTCCCGCCTTTTTTACCTCCTATTATCAGTGTCATTGTGAATGCAACCATCGATACAACTGACTCGAACTGACTAGTCAGCTGTTTGAGCTGTGCGGACATTTGTTGACATTGATTTATTTTCGATCCTCATATTTTTTATCATGGAAATTCGTCGCTTTTTGTGTGAAAACCGCGGATTGAACACAACAATGTAAGTATCGAATGCTGTTGATTTCAGTAGAATATCAATCACAGCAAGGATTTGCAGGTTATTGTGCTACAGTTTATAGTATTGATGATACCTTTTGTTTATTGATAGGACGTGGGTGAATGTAATCAAGATAAACTTCCAACGGTTCAAACTCAGGCCGGATCTGCAGATAAAAAGCATGCAAGCAAGAAACGGAAGCAGGACAGGTATATTTTGATTTATATAATAGGTCATTTCATATCGGAAAATCTATTTGAATTTCTAGGGCGGGCACGATTCACAACTGCAATTAGAACATTGTGAAGGTTTCGTTGATTTTTATTCAGAGCATTATCATTGATACGTTTTTTATTTCAATATGATATTGACTTTTCAGTTATATTTTTAGAAAATTGCTGATAACGAAAAAACAATTTATTTTTATGTCACACCCATTAATTATTAAAAAGCTAACTGGGGTACAAAAAACTGTAAATAATGCATATTTGTTGCTAGTATAAACTTTTCATGAATGTATCAACAACAAAACGTATCTATCATCAAACCTGTGAAATTTTCAAACTTTATGTACAAAATACGATTTTACTAAGGCCGGACCTTCTTATGATTTTGCAAAAATTGGATATTTATTATATATTTACTTCCTCCGAACATCTGTTATATGTGTATTTACGACGTACTTCTTAACAATATTATTGTCCTACTTTGATGATTTAAAAAATACTGTTTGAGAAATTCCAGGAATTCTTTCAGTACATTGAAAAACCCTATATATAAAGATAATGAATTCAGTATGAACAGAGACTAATGTTTCTTGTATTCTCTTTTGCAGAGTTCTTCAGATATGGACATTAATCCTGAAGTAGCGAAAAGTCCATCTTCGCCAGTTTGCTGTACGAATGATAATCTAAGTTCATACGATATAGGATTATTCGTACAAAGGTCTTCGGCTGATGGGATAAATTTAATCCCTGGATTGCAAAAGAAAATTTGGACTCCACCTGACGGCTACACTTTTTCCGCATCGGGCCCTAGAAATTTAACGTTCCAACGCTCTTGGCTCCTGACATACTCATGGCTGGCGTACTCGGAGAGAGAAGACGGTGCATTTTGCAAATGCTGTATCTTATTTTGTGCTCGAGCGGGAGGGGTTGGTCGCCAAACCTTGGGCCTGTTAGTCACAAATCCATTGAGAAACTGGAAAAAAGCACTGGACACTTTCGAAAAGCACAATGCATCAGAATATCACAAAAGAAGCCTGTTGCAATGGAGCTTGAGACTGGAAATCGAAGACGAAAATGCTTTATCCATTGATTTACAACTTTCGAAACAAAAACTTGACTTTATAAATGAATGTAAACTACGCATGATTCCAATTATTGAAACAATTATTCTTTGTGACCAGCAAGGGCTTGCTCTTCGAGGTTCCAGGGATACGGGGAGAATTCCTGAAGATGAACCGTTAATTAATGATGTAAATTTCCGAGCTCTCTTGAGATTTTGAGCAAAAAATGATGAGGAGTTGAAGAAACAAATGGATGAATCGCCAAAAAACGCTATGCATATAAGCAACCGAGTTCAGAATGAGCTGATTAACATTTGTCATGATCTGATCATGAATCACATTGTCGATCAAGTCAACGAATCGATGGGCTTTTCTTTTCTTGGAGATGACACATTGGACATTGCAGGAATAGAACAAAGTTCAATTTGCACACGATACTTGGATAAGAGTGACGGCAAGTTTATCATTTGTGAAGATTTTTGTGCTTCATCACTATCGCAGATTTCACTGGAAAAGGAACTTCTTATCTCAATTTCTTGGATTCTTCTGGACTTAATTGCACATATTTTCTCGGACAGGGATATGATGGCGCGAGAGCGGTTAGCGGAAAGTTCCATGGAGCCAAAGCTGTTATCAGAGAGCGTTACCCACTCGCGCTCTAGTCCCATGGTGCTGCTCACAGCTTTAATTTGGCAGTCAGCCCTGCATGCAATATAACAGCAATCAGAAATTGTTTGGGAACCCTCGAAAGCATTCAAACTTTCTTCATCTATCCGAAACGCCAAAATGTTCTTCAAGATGCGATCAATGAAGATGAGACGCTACATGAAAGTCGGTTGAAGAAATTGAAAAAATTTTGCAAAACCAGATGGGTAGAGCAACACGAGTCTGTCGCAACTTATCTGCACTTACAACCAGCAGTAATTCGCGCTCTTGATGTGATTTCAATCACCTGGAACGATCCGACGACTTCATCTGGAGCTTTCCAGCTTCTTTCAGCTATAAAAATGCAAATTTCCAGGTAAAATTCAAGACTCACACTAGCACGTTACCAGCTCTCTATTATGAGATGTTTGTATATTTTTCATTCTTTGAATTTAATTTCCAGATCTCCATGCATATTTTGAGCTCAGTACATTCTTTGACTTTGTCTCTCAGTCGAGTACTTCAGTCCGAAAACCAGGATCTTGGCGAGGCTATCGAACTGGCTGATGCTGCGAAACAAGTCCTGCTTGAAAGAAAAGAAAACGCCGAAAAGGACTTCAGAGGAATTTTCAAAGCTGTGAGCGAAATCAGCGCAAAATACGACATCAAACTGCGGAAACCAAGGCTCGCGTCAAAACAGACTCAACGCTCCAACGTACAAACTGATTCAGTTGAAGATTATTTTCGCATAACGATTTACATCCCATACATTGATTTGTTTCTGACCCATTTACAAGATCGATTTTTGAATCACCGCAAAATTTTATCAAACTTTGCTTGCCTTTACCCCAACAAAATGAAGAATTTCAATGAAGAATCCTGCGCTCAATCGTTTCAACCATACTCATCAATTTTTCGGGATGATTCCCGTGACATCTGGGTGGACGAAGTCAAACTTTGGCGTCAACGCATCGCCAGAAAGAACGTTAAAAATTCGCTTGAAGCACTCGATGTGTGCAATGGAGATGCGTTTCCAAATGTTCATCAAATGCTTCGCATTTTGGCAGTTCTGCCTGTAACGACAGCGACAAATGAACGCTCCTTTTCAACATTGTGTCGCCTCAAGATTTACCTCAGGTCAACAATGTCTGAAGATCGGCTTAACGGATTAGCCTCGCTCAATATACATCGCGGTGTCGAGTTCGATCCGCAAAGAGTTTTGGAGAAGTTTTTTCTACACCTCTCAGAGTTAATTTATTATATAATAACTGAATATCAAGTCAAGACACAATAAAATGTCTTCATTTATAAGAAAAGTGTCTTATTATTTTTTATTAACTTCATAACCTAACATGATACACATATGTCAAAACCCCCCCCTCATAAACGAATTCTGCGCACGGGCCTGCGAACATCGAGCCTTAAATCTTCGGTAGCAGGTAGGTAGGTAAATGCTGACGCGAGGATTGGCGCGAAGATAAACATATGCTTCGATGAGAGATTTTAGAACTACCATATCTCAAAAAAGCAATAACTTTGCAGAAAAACAAATTCGTTCCATGCAATCTTTTAGTTTTTTATTAGGATCTGGCAGCACTCCTATGTTCTGAAATGCGTAAAAGAACACGTGCGTCGGAAATTTTATTTGCTTTATGCTTTGTTTCTTGAGCGTGCTAGGCCTGGGCTCAGCTAACGTGCCCCTAGGAAAATTCAAAAAGTGTGCAACACGGGGTAAATGAAAGGTGTGGGTACTAGGTGAATGTACTATGGTTTACAGTTCAGCTTCGCTGATAAAAGCCACGCCCTCGTGGCGTACTGTCGCTTCTTGATACGTTGTTATTAGCTCTGTTGGTTACCGTTCTGCGGAATGACGTCATCATCTTTATCGCTGTCTTCTTCTTTGTCATTCTCAACATCGTATGTTTTGATTTTATCGGTGGGAAAATACTATTATATATTCTTCGTGATCTGGTTGAATCTGGCACACCTTCTATCATATAGCGATCTTTATCCAAAACTTTTTTGAACACGTATGGCCTACTAAATTTAGGAAGGAGTTTTCTGCTTGCCCCCCTGGATTTCCTAACAACAACAAAATCACTTTCTTCATAGGTGGATGGTTTTGATCTTCTTTGATCAAAATATTTTTTCTGTAGCATCTGCTTTTCTTTTATTGTTTTGCCAGCTTCATTTTTCAGTTTCTGTAACTCCACAAGAATTTCTCCACATACTTCATTCGACAAGAAGGAGTCATTTGGACTGCGTGATATGAGGACTCTCCCGTTGTTTGATTCGGGGTCACATTCAAGCCCCATCGTATATAACTTAATACATTGTCCCAATTAGATTCACTCTCGTTGGATACTGCTATTGCATCAAGGATGGTACGATTATAACGCTCTACTTGTCCATTAGCTGTGAGGGCTGCGGTTGCATAAAGGACATGTTTAATATCCAGTGCCTTACAGTATTCAACAAATTTTTTGCTCGTAAACAACTGCCTCTATCGCTTATTAAGCGACGTGTAACACAAAACGTATTTATAATATAACCCAAACATCTACCTATATAACTTTTAACCAACTTTCTCATAGATGCAAGCCAATATATTCTGGATATATTTTTAATAGTCTGGTCTACAGAGAAGTGTCTAATATTATCATAATGTAACATTGTAATTTCTTTTCTAGAGCTTTTGGGGACCACCCACCTCTAACCATCTTCGCTGTGACGGTATAATCTTTGATTCTTTAGAGTGAACTCATGATGAACTCTCTATTCAAGTTTTGCTTCCAGTCTTTTCGCTAATATGTCTATTATTCCTTTACAATAAGCATATTTCAACTACGCTAGTAACATGCAGTCATTTGTGCTTGTATCTATTGCCAATGCCACTTCCTCCTGGATTTGATTCATGTGATTTTGGCTTAGGGTAGCAACATGCGGTAATCGTTTACGTGTAGTTCACGTGGTGTAGTGGTTAGAGCACTAAGCACGTAAGCCGAAGGTCTCTGGTTCGAGTTTCGTTGGCGTCAACGAGATTTAGTCCGAGTGATTCTTCGGACGGACTGTAAGCCTGTTCAGTTATGATACGTGCTGATTTAAAAACAGAACGTATCGAAGCTGGGTGGACGGATACACGGCCAAAGCGTGATAATGATCATATCACCTTGTGGAGTTCCAATTAATTGGATCATGATGATGAGATATTCTAATTATCTCTAAGCGAAGACCCAAAAGGGGCTGCAGTGTTACCAAAAAAAAAAAATCGTTTACCTGGACGATACTCCACCTCGAAACTATATTCTTGTATTGCTAGCTACCATAGTGCATTCACATAGTATCCACACCTTCCATTTACCCCGTGTTGCACACTTTCAAAATTTTCCCAGGGGCCGGTCAGCTGAGCCGGGGCATGTCAGCTGAGCCGAGGCCTGTTTTATTCAGAAAACAAAACAAAAAGCAAATAAAATTTCTGACGCGCGTGTTCTTTTACGCATTTCAGAACATAGGAGTGCCGCCAGATCCTCATAAAAAAACGAAAAGATTGCATAGAACGAATTTGTTTTTGTGCAATAACATTGGTTTTTTGAGATATGATAATTCTAAAATTTCTTTTCGAAGCATATGTTTAGTATATTCGCGCCAATCCTCGCGTCACCATTAACCTACCTACCTGCTGCCTAAGATTTGTGGCCGCTATTCGGCTTGTGTTCGGATTTTTTATGAGGGTAGATTGAGTGTGGATACCAGCTTAGTATAGTATGCTAGCTACCATTGACCTATTCGTGGCACCAAATATTTCTTCGTTAAACAGTGTTGCCAATTTAGCATATTTTTTGCTAGGTTTAGCATATTTTCATGTTGTTTAGCATATTTTTTCTGTATTTGGCATATAGCATATTTTTTTAGCATAAATTCACAAGAGTCTGGTCAAAGAAATGCGTCCACCTGAAAGAACGCTAATTTTAAAAACCCACATTATCGGTAGCTAAACAACACCAACAATGCGCTGAATAGCCCAGTTGATACTACAAAAAAGTCATTGATTATCATTCGAAAATGGAATAGTGTCTGCTCGGTTTAAATTCCGAGTTTTCGGCTGCGATTTTTTAAAATTCTCGCCCTTTCCTGTGAATAGCTTTCGTTTGTATGCCCATTGAACTACAATCTAAAAGCAAACCATTGAGCTAAAAACTAAGGAAACTTTGAAACTCGCTGTACGTGGGGGAAGCAAAGATCCTTTCAAAATATACTTACCCTTTCCATCATTTGTTTCTAACGAGCGACGCGTTATTAATTAGTTCAAGCACAGAGGTGTAGGTTGCACCCTCACTGTATGCGAGGAAAACAAACATCCTTTCAAAATCTACTTCCTCTCCTCTCCTTTTGTTTCTAGCGAGCGACGCCTTGTTCATTAGTTCCACTGCAGATAGCGCAGAGCTGTAGGTGGATTTTTTAGGCTCACTGATGTGTGATCAGAACATGACTTAATATGCGGGCTGAAACGACACTCCTTCATGTTTCTACACCTTTGCCACTTGTAAGAGGGTCATCAAAAATGCAGAAGCGAAGCTTCTTTCATATATAGGTACCGGGGATTTCCCATTTCCCATTCATTTATCGAAAAAATTGAAACTCAAATTAATTCCATGTTCTACCGCGTACATACCGATACTATGGTTTTCATTAAAATTCAAAGTTGTTATGTAGTAAAAAGTGTTGTAAAGTGTTTGATTAACCCAACATGCCGCCCAAATATAGTCAGCATTACAGATCGGAATGGGAAAAAGTGCCGCATTTTAAAGAGTGGTTGCAACCTGTTGAAAATGATACGGCGAAAGCGTCCTGTTAGTACTGCAAATGTGATATTATTGCAAAAGTGCATTGCCTCAAAATACATAACTCATCAGCAAAACATAAATAAGCCATACAACCAATGAAGAGCCAGAGTGTAATTAAATTTCCAAAAAAAAAGTGATGTAAATACAGAGAAAGCAAGTGCAGAAGCTTCATTAGCTACGTTTGTGTGCGCACATTGTTCAACCTGACCATTTATTTGAGCTATGTAAAAATAGATTTGGTGATAACAAAAGCGGAGACTTGCGAGTAAATCGCACAAAATGTACTAATATCATAAAAAATGTTTTGGCACCGCATTTTATAAAAGAAATAGTGTCCGATTTGGGAGAGATTATGATTATAGTCTCTTACAGGATGAGTCTACAGACATTTAAGTCAGCAAAATGTTGGGAGTATCGATAAGATATTTCAGCCGATCCTTGAAGACTATAACATCCACCTTCTTGGGGTTAGTCGAGATTGAAGATGGCACTGCAACGAGCATCGTCAACGGCATTCAAGGATTATTATCAGCCCTCAACTTTGATATAAAAAAATTGAAAGGTATCGGCACAGATAACGCTACTGTAATGGCCGACGCCTTCAACGGAGAGCATGCCTTATTAAACAAAGCAACTGGAAATGATCACTTGGTTTTAGTTCGCTGCGTGTGCCATTCATTACAGTTGGCCTTATCTCATGCGAGGAGACACTACCTCGCACCATTGAATTCCTCATAATAGAAACCTACAATTCACTTCACTCTTCAAACCGTGGGCTATATTATAAAAATAAATACCAGGCGATCAACTCTGGTACTAATTCCACAAATGTGCAACACCCGATGGATGTCAGATGAACCAGCGGTCAACCGTATTTTGGAACAATGGCTAGAATTGAAACTACTGTTTGAAGTTTCCAGGCGCGATAATAACTGCTTTATGGCAGAAACACTTTATGAAATGTACAATGATCCTGTGAATCACTTATACTCGTTGTATTTAAAGCCGGTCTTGGATGAAGTTCAAGTAGTGAACAAGCTGTTCGAAAGCAATAATGTTGGCCCAACAAAACTATACAAGGATTTGCGTGGCTTAGTTCATTCTATATGTGGACGTATCTTGAACCCAACTGCGAGAGTTGATATCTTCTCATAAAATATATAGAGTTATTTGGATCCTAGACCATACATGGGATATGCTTTTGAGACGAAATTACGGGAGTGCAACTTTCTTCCAGAAGTGGAAAATAATTTACGTCAACGGTGCATTAATTTCACGCTGAAACTTGTGAGAGAACTGCGTTCTAGACTTCCAATTAATTTTAAAATACTGGAGAAAGTATCTTCGTTTTCTGTGCAAGAAACTTTAAAGGTAGTCAAACTTTCTATAGTTGATATTGCTGAAAAGTTCCGAACTAATGAATCTATAATAGACCGACTCATGTCCTAATGGAGAAACATACGAGAAGTGCACATAAAATGGGAATGCACACACAATGAAGTAATTAATTATAAAGATGCAGCAGGCAATAACCCCTTTGCAGATTTATCATCGTTCGCAATATCATTATTTTCATTACCACATTCTAATGCGGATATTGAATGCATTGTCAAAACAAAGCTTCACAACCGTTTGTCGGTAAAAACTTTAAATGCCATTTTACATATCAGATTCGGCATAAAGAGGGTAGGAAAATGCTGCTTTTCTTACACAGTTCCAGACAACGTACTGCACTCTATAGGTACCAAGGAGAGTTACAGTTTTGAAACTTAGCCTGGCACTTCTACTTCCACATCAGCTGCAGATAAAGATGAAGACATTAACATATTATTCCATAACAAAGTCGATTAAAATATGTACTTAGCCTAAATTAAGTTTGTTAATAAACAACTAAAATTAAATGGCGTTTCATTTGGCATAAAAAAAATTTAACATAATTTTTGGCATTAATTTAATAACCGTTGGCATAATTTTGGCAGATTTTCACTGCAGTTTAGCATATTCTTTACTTCACTTGTTGGCAGCACTGTCGTTAAAGCAGTTTTGATTACATTACAATCCGTAATGACCTTGAATTCTATCCCAATCAAGTATGGTCAAAAATACTTCATCGAACATACAACTGCTAAAGTTTCTAGTTCGGAAGAGTGATAATTTTCTTCTTATTTTGTTGTTTTTTTACTAAAATATGAGAGAGGTCTTAAACATCCGTTTATCTGTTTTTGTAACAATACTCCTACTAAGCCTCTTTGCGACGCATCAGTGTGTAGTTCAGATTCATCATTATGATCATATAATGCTAAAAGTGGTTGTTGCGAGAGTTACCCTTTTAAAATAATGAAAGCCATATATATAGAGAGTACTGGATCCGCAACTGGTCGCGAGAGCCGAAGGAATTAGCAACCTTCGCTAAAGTTGTGCGAAGTTGAGGTTTGAAGTGATATGCTTTTGTTTTTGCACTTAATTCACTCCGAAACACGTTCACGTTTAAAAAGTTTTTTTGCGCCTTTACGAATCTCTTTTGCTTTGACGTTTGAATTTTCTGTGAGGGTCATTTGTTGTGTTGTACTCAAACTGTTTTACAAATGGTAACAAAGGAGCAATCGTGTGCACGTTAAATGAAATTGTGTAGGTGTGCGCGGGTGTCAGTGGGGGACAGTGTTGTCAAGTGGCGGGATTTATCCCATTTTGCGGAATTTCTCTAGGTGGTACGGGATGAAGGGATTTTGTATGAATTGGCGGGAAAAATGAATTCGAAATTTCTGTATAGTTAAACGGCCACAGAACTCGCACTTGGCAGCACTTTTTTTTAAATCGACAAGTTGCTTGGCTTTGCACGCAATCATCTGTCAGTTTCTGTCAACGAATTTCGTATAGTTAAATGGCTACAGAGCTTGCACTTGGCAGCACTATTTTTAAAATATACAAGTTGCTTAGCTGTGCACACAATCATCTGTCATTTTCTGTCAACGAATTCTCTGTTTCTGAATTTCTGTGCAATAACTAAGACTGAAAAAAAATGTCATCTAGTGAAGTAGAGAGTTCACCAGTTCGAAATAAACGTATAAGACAACCCAAAAAAGTGAACAAAGACTTAATTTCGAAAGAACAGTTTAAAGAATGGTTAAAGGTGGATGCCGAAAGTGAAAAATATTTCTTTTGCAAATACTGCCTCACGAAGTACAAGGGCGGAAAAAGTAAAATAGAAAGACACAGTGAATCAGTGAAGCATAAGAATAAGGCTAAAGCTATAAAAATAACTGGCACATTAGACTCCTTTGTATAC
The DNA here is from genome assembly GCA_963969285.1 of Odontomyia ornata. Taxonomy (NCBI): domain Eukaryota; kingdom Metazoa; phylum Arthropoda; class Insecta; order Diptera; family Stratiomyidae; genus Odontomyia; species Odontomyia ornata. Next base: position 120,456,391 of record OZ017742.1, on the reverse strand, counting down.
AGAGACGAGAATCTTCCTCACAGGAATAAAGTGAAAACTGCGGAGATAAAACTTGATACATTTTTTGCCTTGAAAAATGTTGCGTTAGTCATTGCTGATGATCTTGTCAACGTTTTAAAAGATGTATTCCCCGACTCCATGATTCTCAGGGATGTGACTTTTGGTCGAGGTAAATGTACGAAGATCATACAAAATATAATCGCTAAAGAAGAGCACGAGAGATTGATTCAAACTCTGCAAAAGGTATAATAATTGAATAATTTTACCATGAATTGCTGCCTCAATTTACTTTTAGATCCCGTTTTCAATTCTAATTGATGAATCAACGGACGTTACAACTACAAAGCATTTGTGTTTGCTAGTGAGGTACTTATCAGATGATTTCCAAGTAAAAACAGAATTATTAAAATTAATACCTGTTGACGCAAAGGACTCATCATCTGAAGTCTTATATAAATTAATTATCGAAGAACTAGACCGTTACAAAATTCTCTTGAAGAATATCATTGCAATGGCTTCAGATAATTGTTCTACCATGATAGGGCGTAATAATTCCGTATTTAGCCGTTTGAAAAAAGATGTTCCACATGTCTTCTTGTTTAATTGTACGTGCCACTCTGCGGCTTTAATTGCCACGCATGCATATAATGCACTCCCAAAAGAAGCCGAAGATTTAATGCATGCAATTTATAGCTACATTTCAGGTAGTGCCAAGAGGTGTGCACAGTTAGCAGAAACGCAAGAGTATTTCAAAGTTAATGTAAAAAAAATCTTGCAACTATGTAAAACTCGATGGCTTTGCATGTTTAACTGTGTTAGTCGGATATTAGAAAATTGGAATGTGCCTCACTACTTCACTACTCGAAATAGCAGTGCATGAAGATAAATTAATTTCAGCACAGAAAATTATAACATACTTGAAAGATCCCAATATTAATGCATATTTTTTATTCCTCAACTATGTTTTACAGTTTTTCAATAAATTTAATGCTTTATTTCAAACCAGTGAATTGCTAGTTCACGAATTACAAACGAACAGCACTCGAATTTACAGACAATTGTGCAAGAATTTTGTTCAGCATGAAGCGGTATCGAATATGGATCTTGATGTTAATGAATATCTTTTAGATATTAAAGATATGGCCTTGAATGTGAAGAGCACTTAAAACATTTAAGTATGGAAAATGTTTTACAAATAAAAACGCATTGCATTGAGTTTTACAAAATTTCAGTTCGTGAAATCAAAAAACGATTACCATTGAATAATCATTTATTTAAAGAACTCAACTTTTTAAAGCCCAGTTTTATTTTAGATATAGAATACGAACAAAATGTAAATAATTCATTAAAAAATTATGGGCAACTTATTAATACTAATAAAGCCAATTATGAGTTGAGAAATATTTGTACATATTTCTCAGAAGAAGAAAAGTCTAAAATAGTTAGCATGAAAATCGAAGAGTTTTGGAAAATGCTGTCAGAGTTTAAAGATTTTAACAATGGATTCTTATTTGAGAACATTTGCCACTTGGCACGGCTTTGTATGGCTTTTCCACAGTCCAATGCGGAATGTGAAAGAATTTTTTCTATTATAACTGATGTAAAATCAAAGAAACGAAATCGTATCGCAGATATTTCTCTTGATTCCATATGTAGAATTAGAAGCTCAATGAAAAATTATCAAGACTTTCATATTACTGATAAGCACTTGAAGCTTCACAATGTTACCATGTATGTTTAGTAAGATACCTACATAAACTGGAAAAGAAAACAAAACTTTCCTTAAATTTATCTTTAGTTAGTTTCTTTTTCATATTATATTTTTGTTATTAAGTTTATATGGAGTTATAGTTTCTTTTTTCAAATTATATTTATGTCGTTATTTTTGTTTGGTTTAAAAACAATAATAAAGCGAGTTATTTGAATTGTCGTCAACTGTTTTGATTTGTAAAAATGGCGGGATATTTGGGTTCTGATTTCCCGAAAATACGGGATTTTTAAGCTTGACCCATGACAACACTGGTGGGGGAAGTGGTTTTTCTGAAAAGAGGAAAGAAAAACCTAGCTGGAAACAAAGGGGAAGGAGGAGCATAGGGAATTATATAGTTTCGAAAGCGTAAGTTATTTATAACTTATTTATGTGGTAGATTCGCTTCCCACATGGACGAGTACACAAATTCCCGTTGCTCGTCCATTTATTTATATGTCTTTGTTGAAAGCGGTTTCGTGTTCTTTTTGTCAATGAAATTTTTCATTCTTTTTTAATTTAAGTTGCAAATGACAATGGTTTTCCAGCAAATAAATTTCCAAATAACTATTAATCCTAATTTGTCATTCGTTTATCATGAAATCATTTTTTAGTTTATTTATGTATGCAATTATCTTCATTGAGTTACTACAATATATACAATAAATTGTAATAATAGAATTGTGTTCTATTATAACGTTTAGTTGGAGAAGATATTTTGAATAAGATGACGATTACATGATTGATTTCTTATATTACTTTATCTTTCACAGTTATTCTACTGCACTTTCTTTGCAAAAACACATACAGAAACAAATTTAATTGTTCATTATCATTATCCATTTTGCCTTGTCGAATGCTTTTATAATTTTTAGTCGAAAGAAATATGTAATTTAGTCATTTTACTTTGGAGTCATTGTGTATCCTTTAAAATAGTATTTTTATGATTTAAAAAAATGGAGACGATTAACAAATAAATATAAAAGAAGTCGGTAAAAAACTCTTTCAACTGGATCTTCTCCTATGTTCCTGGAATGGGAGAGGGATCACCACATAGGGGGATACTGCTTTGTATGTGATCCCCATATAGTAGCCCAAACTCTTCGTTGGCGCTACAGGCTTAACGCGATGAGCTGGTAGGTCTTTGTAGATGGACCTTGTCATCAAGATTTTGATCCGAATGGGAGGGTGCATGAGGACACCAAATCCACCTGGTTGCCTAGTTTTCTTGTATTAGCTAGCTTCTCCGTTGAAAATGGAAGGATGACTTGTGTCATCAGTAGAGTTGGCAGCCTTAATAGACCCTTCAGTTTTCGTCAAGCCTGAATAGATTTGGAATCGTGTACATGAATAAATTTTTTGTAGTGTGCTTTGTGCTGGCGAAAAGAACCCACCCCATCACTGTAATGGAAATGTGTTAAAAAATAAAAATCTGTGTAATCGCTGCACACATAGGTGTATAATTTTTCACAAATACTCGTATGTTGAATTACCAATAGCAAGCGTGTTTGGTGTCCTATTATGATCGTTTTTATATTTTGAAAGCAAAACGCACTTTTCATATTCTGGTAAAATAACACAAAAAGAATTTAATTTTCAGGAAAATGTACCAAAGTCATGCACGGAACACCATTCTTTCACACTTCAAAGTATCAAACGCTTCAAACAAAGTCATTTTGAACGTGCTATATTGTAAACTGTGCTAAATCCTATTGAAGTTAGGATTGAAATAATACGTTAGATTTAAGTCGATTAAAAATAGAGAAAAAAAAAAACAACCTTTAAAGTATTTCTACGAATAAAACTAACTTATTTTTATATTTAAAGTTTTCAACGATGTAATCAGTTATTGATTGAATAGTTAGTTGTATACGAATATACCAGCGATAAAATATAATTTGTTGAAAGCTCTGATTTTCGTTAGAAATTACAAATCAAATAACTAAATTCATGGTTGGAAAAAGGCTAATCTTTATTCTTCATAAACTTGAAACCTAAGGACTTTTTGTTGAAACAATTTACACGAACCCCAAGCCTTACGCCCAGTTTAATCCAACAGCATCAAAATTCTCTCGCAGCGCACTATCACATACCAGACAGCTCGTCAGAGAATTGATCTACTCTTAGTTATATTGATAAGGAAGTTATATAATCATGGTGCGCTTGGATTCCCACCTGGCTCGTGCAATTTAAAGCCATTGAATTTTTTTAATAGATCCGCGTAAAGCGGATATTAGCTTATGTTGATGAATCAGCAATATTAGAGAGAGGAGTTGGCTCCGATTACTCTAAGTTATATTTATTCTTCTAAGCCATCAAATATCAATAAAAAAAACTCATATTGTATTTTTCTCTTAAATCAGTGTATATTTCATTTGAAAGGGTTTAAAAATTAATTGCTGCTTTATGTGAAACTAAACTTGGAGCGCTACCATCATTTCAAATATTTTGTCATTGCAGCAATAGGTTGAAAAACTGAAATTTTGTTTTTGGAAGTTCAACTTCCTTTACGGAAGTTCTAACGAAAAGTGAGCGAGAGGCGTGAGCCCAGAAAAATCGAACGTACAGAAAAAATAATTCTTCCACCGCAATACACTTTCCACATCACTTATCGCCGATGCTGTCCCAGCTCTTCCAATATTTATTTTCGCCAAAACGCTCGTCAACGCTGTTTTAGCTCCTGCAACGAACGTTGTCTTAGTTCGTCTTCCCTAAACCCTCCCAATGGTCGCACGCGTTTACTCGTCTCAATAATGCAACGCCTTCACACCACAAGAAGATTACGCCAAAACAGCAGTCAGGCACTCTGAGAGTGGCTGGTGGGAAGTTTAGCTTTGTTCCGCAAATGATTATGTGAAGTTTAAAAAGTTGTATATAGGTAATACAGGAAAAATTTCTAAAAAAATGTCATTTCATCGTGGAAAATATGTTGTATTTGATATTATTCTTATCGGGGACTTACGGCAGTTACCGTCAGTGAGATCAACGCCAACCTTCAAACAAATTAGATCTAAATTAACTGGTACAACTCTTTGGTGTTCTTTAAAATTTTAGGAACTGACCCAAAATTACGTCCTATTTTCTAGTACCCCAACTAAAATGGAAACCGAAGGCCCGAAAGAGACTGTAGTGCTACAAAGTAATGGAGGTATTAGAACTAGATCATGTGCAGCTCATAGAAAACTGACTTTTCACTAAAGAAGAGGCTGTTACCCTCCGCGTGAGAGTTCCTCCGGCTAGGAGCTTTAGACCTGGCTTGCCATCGGAGATGGTCGTAGGAGGCGCCACTTGCTTATCCTTTGGTTCCAAATAGCCGCCAAGCGAAAAACGCGGCTGCCGAACACCCCTCACACAGCTGGAAATAATCCTCCTATTTTCGTCTAACAAGGAAGAATTAGTCAAAGCCGAGGCGACCACTTAGGACTCTGTCGCCAGTATCAGTTTACCCGACGTAACTCGCACTGAGATCCTGAGCTAAAATCTAAAATACACCCAAGCCAGGTGTACAATTCCATTCTGAATAATTATTTTTTCAAATAAAAATCCACGATTCAAATAAAAGCAAGTTGGGTAAACAGACCTACGCTCATGTCAGAAGGGTTTTGTATTCAATTTACAAAATGCAGTCACCAGATTGAATCAAATCAAGAAACATGTCAAAGACAATTTTATTGGAGAAAATATGAAATACGAAGATCATACTATTATTAACAAAGTTGAACGAATTTCGACTTCTGACGTTTTTGGTATTGTTATACTCATAAATATCTCCCTTGATAATTATTTCAGATGTCCATCCGTGACGGAGGAAACACATTTTTCATGTATTTCCCCCCTGTGCCCCGACTGAAGCAAAAACTGTCAGTTTAACAACTGTTTTGAAAAGCTCTCATGAAATCCTAGAATGGTTACAAAGCCCATTTGCTAGGAGCTCTCTCCCACCTCCTTGACTTGTTTCACTTATGAGCATTAATTGTAGGTACTCATCTTCAGTCATTCATTAAATTGAATCAAGTGTTCAAAGCATGCACCTTAAACGTTGAAGTTGGGAAAAAATAACTCAAAATTATTCAATCTTCGCATTTAAAACAGCCACTATTTTGTTTTACGATTACTGATACCACTAGCTGAACCGATTCTCAAAGATATACATGACACCTATCATTCCTGAAATTTTCATGCAAATCCTAGCAAAACTGTAGTGTCTGAGTCGATAAAAAGCGCATGTTGTTCCATAGCCATATGATGCCATAGTAATAAATGCAGCGCATATTGTTCGATAGTAATACAGGAAAATTCAAACCGCTATAACTTCGCTAAATATTATTCAACCTTTATGAAACTTTCAGGATAGATCAATCTTATAAATAGACATCTACATTTTATTCGAGAAAATATAAAATCGATAAATCATACTATTACTAACAAAGTTGAGTGAATTGTGACTTCTAACGTATTTGTTGTTATTGTACTCACAAAGACCTACATTCCTGATTTTTTTCGGATGACAGGTGTCCAATCGCGAGGGGTGGGGGGGGGGGGGGTTTGACACACATTTTTCGTGTATTTCCCCTCCCTGTGCGCTCCTCGAAGCAAATTTTGCCAAACTAAGACCTGTTTTGAAAAGTTCTCATCAGGGCCTTTCATTTGATACCCATATCGGCTACCTTCAATGAAATTTTTTTTGGGGGGTCACTCTCCTGTATGGGGAGACCCCCCTTAAATACCTCATAAAACTTTTTTGTAGTTGAACTTTGAAGAGATCACCACTTTACACCTACACACAAAATTTGATGTTTCAAGCTTAAGTAGTTTCCGAGAAAAACTGCTGTGACACACGAACGGACGGACAGATGGACAGACGGACAGACTGGTCGCGAAACTAGTAGGGTTTTGTAAAATTATTTTACAAAACCCTAAAAACACCATTCACAAGTTAAGATATGAATTTTAGTCAACCACCAAGAGCTCGATATAATTACAAAAATCTTGCCTTACGTTTTCTTCGTGAAAATGAGACATGAATTCAAGTCCTCTGCCAGAAGCTCGATATAAATACAAATCTTTAATTTACTGTTCCTGTTTGGGGGCCCCCGAAGTAGCTCGTGTCGGGGAGTTCTTCTTCCAGCGCGCTACTTGTTGAATTTCTATCGCCGATCTTCCCTATCTCTGATGTTAATTACTTCGCTGTCGCTGCGGTAAAGTACGTCCCTCTGTCACTGTTATAATTTCTTACTTCGTTGAATTCCAGGATAAAATTTCTTGTTGGTCGTTGCACTAGATCCTCCACCGTCGATCTTTGTCCACAAAAAAAAGAGAACCGTTCTTTGTTTCCAGGGTTTTCATCGGCTCGGGTTCAACCGACGAGCCGTTAATTTTACTTCAGGGCGATTCAACGGTCAATTACGGTGCGGGATTGCATCAGCGATCCCCCAACTGTTGTTCATCGGACAATTGAAATCTAAATTTTACTTCTTCTTGTACATTCGCCCATCAGGTGTATATGCCAAAGTGACTGACACTCTGTCAGTATTGTGTTTTGTTTTGATTTTTTATTCATTTTTCATCATCGTCGTAGTCTTCGCTTTCGAACGAGTTGCCTGTATCATTTGAAGTAACTTTATCATGTGTCAAGTTGCGATCCCAGCATCGATTCAATTAAGTCTGCACATAACAAGTGATCTAGCGCCATGTTATGCGTTGTCATCTCGATAAGCAATTGATTGAACTCCAGTAAGATATAATCTGGCATATGAAGAATGAATGCTTTATAAATATCTACAGTCATTTGCATTGACATTTATAACTACCGACATAAATGATCACAAAATTAGCAACCATCTAAACGCGGTTTTACGCTGACTCGAGGAGATCAGCTTCATCATAATCTAACAAAATATTGTATTCAGTTCTGTGTCTTTTAACACTTTTGCTTTCCACTTTTTAACTAACTTTAAATTACTTCTTTAGTTATTAAACCACATTGCTCGGAACATGTTGAAAACGTTAAGAGAGAGTATCACTTTGCATCCGACTCGAGATTCATTTAGATGTTCCATTTGGTACTTTGTACCTAAAGGCACGCCAATCTTTGAATAGAGATGGGATGTAACCTAGAGCTTTCTTGACATTTTGTGTGAAGCGTTCGGAGCTTATCATTGAACAGCTCAGTTTTGAAGAAATATGGAAGAAAATCAAATTCTCTCCAGCGATAATATACGAAACGCCATAACCGTCATCAGCAATGGGTCCGAAACCACCGCCTGGACTGATAAAGTTGGGGGTTTTCTTCAAATCCATCTTCGGTGTTTGACCATGGTGTGTTTGACTAGTAGATAGATGCCAAGGCTTGCTAAGGGCTACATACAGGAATGGTGATTCGACTTCGAGATATTTTGAAATGACATACATCTTGGTATAGAAGCTTTATGAAGTTCATTGGTCGAAACGTTAGGGTCATCCTTCGACTTAACCCATTCGCAGGATTTCGTAGTACACGGACGAACAGTTTCTGTTCGACCTTCATGATACAATCGAGTCATTTAAGCTTCATATATTAATGAAAAACGCTTGGCGTCTTGGTAATATGCTAATTGTAGAGCCATTTGAATGTAAGCATCAGGGGATACTCCACAAATCTTCATAAAACTTTTGCAGTACTTATTGTGTATATAGATACGTACATCAACATCATTTAATGATTTAGTGGCATCAATGGTAGCTTCCTCAATCTGAGCAAGACATGATGTAAGGTCCCAATTCAACCCAGTAGGCGTTGGCGGAGTGAACTCAGGAGTTCCTTCGGTATTTCCATTTTCGTCTGAGTTTCTTTAAGAATCTAACCATGTATCTGTGACTTCGAACTGCTGTTGGGTAGTTGCCTCCAAGGCGGAACTGATTTAGTAATTCAAAGGGGTGCAACTGCTATTGTTGGGTTGTTGTCTCCGACTCCAGTGAAGCCGACGGGGACTGGCGTTCCCGGGGTACCCGAATCGCTTAGTAAAAATACTAGGATTGAAACTTTGTTCCGAAACATAGTGGCTTTCTGATTGTTTGATAACAAGATCAACTCATTGCTGCGAACCTCAACCCTGGAGGGGTATTCAGGCACCACGGGCAGCTGATGAGCCTCTATCTTAAAGATGGTCAGCTGATTGGTTGCGGCCCTTCGGGGAGTATCGTGGTGGCTAGTGGAGCAAATAAAGGTTGGCGTTGACCTTATAGCGTCAGATATAGCTAGGTCTCGGATCTACCAGTATGTTGAGAGTTGATTTGAGAGTTAACTCAATGTATACTGGTACCGAGCTAATGGTGACCGTGAGATTAGGCCTATACTAGGCAGGTGTTCACGTAAATCAGAACGACACATGTTGTTGGGTAGTTGTGTGGTGTTAGAATTGACATTTTGAGTTGTATTAATTTTATCCTTCAACCAATCTCCGACTTCTCGAAGAACCTATTTTATTCAACTATCTATTCTATTTTATTCAACTATCTTTTTTTGTTTTAGTTTATTTTTAATTTAAAATTTTTATGTTAACCTTCTAATCTTGGCTCGAGCGGTATTTTAACGACCGCATGGAAGAGTGCAAAGGGTATCCGTGACAAGGCTCAAATGTTATGTCCTGAAGGAGTCCGTTTAGTATGAAAAATCAGCGAATCTATGCAGGAATGAAAATTATTTCACATTCCGTAATTATTTCTATAAAATTACCAAAGGGCTAGCAATGTGCAATCCGCAATCACCACTGCTAACGGAAATGTTCATGTCAAGCATAGAACAGATCATTGAAGAGAAAGAATGAGTGCCACGAATATGGTATAGATACGTTGACGATATTATAGCGATAGTCCCCAAAGAAAAAGTGAATGAACTAATTATTAACTTGAATAGCATTCATAACAACATAAAATTCAGCATGGAAATGGAGGTAGAGGATCGTATCCCCTTCTTGGATACGTGCATAGAGGTATACACTGGAGACGGCGAGCTTTCATTTCCCATATAAAATATTGTAGTCTTTTAATGCATGCTCAATACGAACAAACATTTCATGTCCGTATACTCTAATTTCCGAAAGCTTTTGGACTTTAACCAAAACTGACGATAGATACAAGCCATATGGTAGCAATTTGCATATGTATTAGTCGGCCTACTATGGACAAGCTTCCGGTAGCTGTCACCCAACTGCGGCATTAGCAAATGCTTATATTTCGTCATATATACTATTTTCCGAATAAAAAACGTGCCGAACGCATTCCGTGCATGCTATAGATTCACCTTGTATAGCCCATTGTGCTCCTAAACTTTCCAAGACGAGTAAATGAAGCACACGTTTTGCACCTTCGACTGATAGCTCAGCGTTGAGATGTAAACAAACTCCTATAAATTCACTTTGAAAGGCGATAACAATTAAACGGGTATAAGAACTGAAATAATTTTCACTTCACTAGGAGCGCTATTGTGTTCTCCGCGGATCATCTGGATTTCACTGTAGAAATCCGTCTCTAAACCGTACAAAACCTCGAATTTTTGTTGGCACCTCCACAATTCTTCATATAACGCCATGTAAGTTAGCCAGCAAAGTCGGCCTACTAATGGTCATGTGTGTGGTAGTAAGCGCTGCTGCCACATGGCTTGTATCTGTCGTCAGTTTTGACTTTAACGAATGAGCTTACGTATGATTGTCCAAATTCTATCATTGTTCGAAATTAATTTCGAAATAGCTAAAAAAGTTCATTATTTTTAGTTTTCTCTTTAATGATCATACAGCATTTACAATTGTAAACAATGCCTCCAAATATTGTTCAACAAACTTCTTTCCTTTCCATAAAATATACTAACAAACTACGAAGTGCGCCACATTCAAATCGTTTTCGATCGAAATCAACAATTGTCACACCCCTGATTTCGGAAATGATGTTTCAGCTGATAGAAAACAGGAAGTTGACAATTCCCGCGAAAACTCCATCAAATATCGTAATTTTTAAAAATTTTCAATGAAAACGCTTGTTTCGGGTGTATTCTATAAGTGGTTTCGAAAATAAAGTGTTCAATGTGTAAACGTGAGCAAAAATGTGAGCGCGTTATCGAGTATTTTTCATTATTTAGGTGAGTAAAGTGCAGTCAAGGAAACAATTATGTGTCCGGGTATAATTTACGTGATGTTTTCTGTGTCCGTCCAGGTTTTCGGTGCGATTCGTGAACGAGAACATAATTTCGAATGTTGTGTGAATCGTGCCTGCTAGAAACGGTATATGGGAGACGCGAGTTTAAAGATTTTCTCGGTTGAAACAGATTTGACGCCGGTCATAGAATTCCGATAACATGCAACTGAAACTCGCTTGCATTTTAAGAATTTACGCGCTTTTTTTCTGATTTTTATTCCTACGGATTTAACTGGGCCTAAGTTATCCTTAAAGCTTCGTGCTGAAGTAATTAATTGTGTTTTTAAGTAAAAGTTCGTAATTATCAAAGAGCAAATTGCATGTGAAATAGATGTTGCGCGCAAATGTTGAAGTTTTGTTGGGTCCGTCCATAATGGTGTTAAGGTTAAATTGTTGAAAATAATTCGTTTTGTTATTGCGAAGGTGCTTGTAAAAGTTTCATGTATCGGAGTAAACATTTTAATTGAAAAACTTTGAATGTTTTCTAAAATACGTGATCTCGTACCAGTGCAGTGCACCTACAATATGGGAGCTGTTTTATTAATTTCGAAAACTGGTCGGTTGAATTTAAAAATGTTTTTCTAGGTTTCTGGAGTTGTGGTGATGGGACTGAAATTGTTGTTGAAAATCGAGCCAATTAATGCAGAAATGCATGCATGGTGGTTTAATTTGAAATTATTTGTTTCTTTACCGGAAAACGAAAAAAACCGACTTCAAAGTGCCCTACAAAGGATGAAATAAGTTTTATGAAAGTGATATTAAAGCACCATGCAATATAGCACCGCTTTTAAAAAATTTTATTCATCTTTCTTACTTTGGAGTCCGTTTTTTTTTTAGCTGAATTTCTCAAGAGATATTTACCTATTGCGTATATATATATATATATATATATATATATATATATATATATATATATATATATATATATATATATATACATATGATTTATATATAATATAACGAAAATCGTGACTATGCTAGAGGTCACAATTTCGCTCCAATTTTCACAAAATTTTTAGGAAAGGCGTATTGGGTGAATAGCTCAGTTAAATTGTTTAACCAGCCAAATCGGTCGAGGGAAAACAAAATGGCGGCCATTTTAGACAAACATTCGTGATTTCATTTCTGACCAAACCGTGGCTCCTTTTTGGATGAAATTTGGTATAGAGGTTTATTGAGATGTGCGATGAATTTCACAATAAAAAATCCAAAGTCGAACCGTTTGAAACAAAATGGTGACCGCTCAGACGTCGAAAAGCGTGTAAGCATTGGATTTTGTAGTTGTTACCAAACTTTTCAACCGATGTTAATGAAATTCGGTTCTTTGGTAAAGACTGTAAATGCCTAAAGAATCATGTTAAAAAACTAGAGATCAGGTCTCCAAAAACAAAATGGCGGCTAGTTGAAGCTAGAAATTTCAAAGGCTTCTGAAAGACCCAATTTTGATTCGATGTGAATGAAATTTATTTTCAAGATAGGAAACAATTAGATCTAAACATTTTGCTATTTCGGTGCACAGACATGCTCAAGTTTCAAAATGGCGGCGATTCAAATTTGCGATTTTTTCAGATTTTGTGGCCCTCTAGTGGCCGAATTTACCAATGGATTTTAATGAAACTTGAGAAAGATTTTAATATTTTTAAAAATCAAAAATCAAATGCATGCATTCAAAATGGCGGCCCACAAAGGTCAGAAGGTAAGCGCAATTCGCTATTTTAGTAGCAACTGTAATGAATGTTTATCATGGAAACATTTTTAATGGCGTAACTTGCAAGTATTTATAAAACAGACCATTTTAGGGGATTGTAAAATGTTTTTACAATCCCCTATTAAAATCGTGATCTGTCTTTTCGTCCGCCTGTCCATCCGTCCGTGCGTCACAGCAAGTTTTCTCGCAAACCACATACTTGAATGATGAAATTTTCTTCGTAGGTCAAAAGTGGTACCCTCTCAAGCGTTTGCAAGAAAATTCCACCAGAATAATAATATCAGCACAAATGATAATTTTTTGGCTTTCTTTTTGTAGTAAACAATTAATTTTCAACCGCTGCATTCTCATAAAGTTTATCGTCAAGAGTATGATACACCTTATCATATGATGAACGAAATTTCGACCCCAATTTCGAAATTAGCTTCGAGCCTATGCGAGTTATCACAATAGCAAAGGCAAAAGCTCGTGGCTTCATGAATTTGATCTTTTGCCGTCTCCTGTATATACCTCTATGGATACGTGGATCATAAAGAGTGAGGGAAGGTTCAAATTTGACATTTATGGTAAACAAACTAACTCTCAAAGAACTATTCCGGCAACCTCATGGCACACGCAACCCCAAAAATTAGCGGCGCATAGCAGTATGGTCCATCGATTGCTAACCATTCTATTGACGGCAGAGAGATACGCAAGGGAATATGACTACATCATCAGCACTGCAAAATTGCATGGATATGAACACATAAGTATAAAAAATATGATAAACAAGAAGAAGAAACAAATAAGGAGAAACAGTATGACAACACTATTTCAAACTAATAAATTGATGGACTCTGTAGGCAAACGTAGAGTGATCATACCATAATCGACAATGTATGGACGATTGGCGGATTTATTACGAAAACATCAGCTCAAACCAATAGGCAGCTTAAAGCACTGTTGGGCAGCGAAAAACATCGGAAACTCAAGGGCAAAAAAGCAGGATACACCAAATTACGTGTCCGGTTTGTGAAAAAGTATAATATTAGTACAAACAAGGTTTGAAGAACATGTTAAAGAAGCCACCAGCATAAAAAACAAAAAGGAAAATAGTACGAAATCATCAGTTGCTGAGCATATCGTAAGCGAAGGACATGTGATAACCATGGAAAACCTCAGGGCCATTAAAGAAGGATTAAAGAGCAATAAACTTGATTTATGTGAAAGCATTGACATCAGAAAAGTACTTGCGAACCGGAGATTAAATAGAGATGTCGGAAATAGTGATGTCGGAAATAGTGATCCAAAATCAGTCGATTTATTGTTTGTAATGTGATTAGGATTAAGTTTGTGATTGTTGTAGAAAAAAGTAAGTTGCATAAATACCAGTTCAATAAGAAAAATTATTGAGTGTCCTGAAGAAGACCAGATGTTCTGTGTCGAAATACTTATTTACTGTAAATATAAAAAAGTATAATCGTAAAGGAAACAATGTTGTTTTTATTTTAAAATTCCTAGTACTAATAAGATATCGTAATCACGACAAAAAATTATTGTACTTAGTATTTTGTCATATTATATACATTCTAGATTTTTTAATTTGACACATTGTTTCCTGAATTTTTCCTGCATTTATACAAATACAACTCTTTAACCTGTACATAATCATTTGCAAAATGAAGCTAAACTTCCCACTGGACACGCCCAGAGTGCATCACTGCTGTTTTTATTCCAACATCTATGAAATTGCAGTTATACATTTTTAATAAAAAAAATTAGGTACACATCGACAAGAGATATATGTTTAAAAATTGAGAGACAGTACTCAAACGTATGATGTTAACCAATAATGTATGTAAGCTGTTATTTTCCTTTTTTTGAGAAAATACTGAAGCAAAACTTTTAATTTTAACTTAATATATTTATAAGATATGCTGAGAGTTTCAATAAATTACATTCATTGCTTCATTTCCAAAAAGTATTTACTTCCTTAAAAGAGCCCATAGGGCCAATTTTGAGAAAGAATTCACTGCAACGAACACAGTCGCGGAATATATGTATAAATTTTCAGCTCAATGTTTCAATTATTTTGTGTGTCATGTAATAAAAAATCCAAGCGTCCTCATTAAAAATCCAATAATAATTATGACAAAATAACAACTTGTCTTTAATTATAAAAGTGAAAAATCGTTTCGATTCAGATGCAAAAGTATTAGGAAGATGAATGATTCGTTTCCCGCATGATCATCAAAGTCAAGCAAAGTCAGTTTGAGTAGAACTTAGATAAGGGATCACAAATTATACGTTGAATAATGTAGCCTTGAAGTGTTTCGATCAATTTTTTCCACGCGTTTTGATACAATCCGTGGTAAAAACACAGATCAAGTATATTAAAAGACTCACTTGAGCACTTGAAATTGTGCAAAAAACTGCGTTGACTTTTGCATTTGCAGTGATACCACAGAAACTAGCTGCCACCGTGCGTACGCGTTGTCAGGCAAAGGCATTCCAGCAAGCCCAAATCTTAGCTCACTGAGGCAGTAAACATCGCTGCTGTCTGCAATGAACTTAAAACAAGTTGGATGGACAGACCTACGCTCATGTGTGTGTGTTTTGTACTCAACTTACGAAATGCAATAACCAGCAACGAATAAAATCAAGAAACATGTCAAAGACGGTTTTATTGGAGAAAATGTGAAATTCAAGGATCATACTATTATTAACAAAGCTGAACAAATTTTGACTTCTCATATATTTGTTATTGTTATACCCATAAATCCCTTGATAATTTTTTTCAGATTTTTTAGGTCAGATACCTTTTTCATGTATTTCCCCCCCTTGTGCCCCATTAAAGCAAAAACTGTCAGTTTAAGAACTGTTTTGAAATGCTCCCGTAAAGAACTTTTATTTGATACTCATATCGGCTACGTTTGATGAATTTTTTTTCAGGTGCCACACCCCTGTACTGGATCATCGATTCATGGCCAATTTTTTCGAATCCTAGAATGGTTACACAGCCGTTTTGCTAGGAGCTCTCTCCTGCCTCTTCGACTTGTTTCACCTATGAGTATTAATTGTAGGTACGCATCTTCAGTCATTCATTAAATTGAATCAAGTGTTCAAAGCATGCACCTTAAGCGTTGAAGTTGGGTTAAAAATTACTCAAAATTATTTAATCTTCGCATTTAAAATAGCCACTATTTTGTTTTACGATTACTGATACCACTATATGGACCGATTCTCAAAGATATAAAATGATACCTATCATTCCCGAAATTCTCATGCAAATCGTAGCAAAGCTGTTGTGTCTAAGTCGGTAAAAAGCGCATATTGTTCCATAGCCATATGTTTCCATAGTAATACAGCGCATATTGTTCTATAGTAATACAGAAAATTCAAATCGCTATAACTTCGTTAAATACCATTCGATCTTTATGAAAATTTTAGAAAAGATCAACGTTATAAATAGTCATCTGTGCGCTCAATTTAAGATTTTATTCAAGAAAACGTAAAATCGATAAATCATACTATTACTAACAAAGTTGAGTGAATTTTGATTTCTCATGTATTTGTTGTTGTTGTACTCATTAAGGCCTACATTCATGATTTTTTTCAGATTTTTCGGATGAAATGTGTCCAACCGCGAGGGGAGTACGCGAAAAGTTCGTACATTTCCCCTTCCCCTGGCCCCCTCGGTACAGATAAGGGAATTTTAAGACTTGTTTTGAAAAGATCTCGTTGAAACCTTTCCAATGACATCCTAACTGACTACCAATGGTGAAATGTTTTTTTTGACGGGTCACCTCCCTATATGCGGAGACCCCCCTTAAACCCCTTTGAAAAAATTTTCCGCCCTTGAACTTTCAAGAAGTCACCACTTCTGACCTGTCTACAAAGTTTAATTGCTGTAGCTTCTATGGTTTCGGAGAAAAAGTGCTGTGACATACAGACGAAAGGACGGACGGACGGATGAACGGACGGACAAACGAACACAGGTCGTGATTGCATTTTAGTACAAAACCCTAAAAACCTTTAAGCACTACAAGCTTTATCACAAATCGTTTATAATATTTTATAAAAATTAAACGTTTGAAATGCCTTGCAACAAAGCAGGATAACTTTTAATTCCATTCAAAGCATTTAAGTGATTTAAAACAGATCTCGAACATTTGGAGTGAACGTAACACATTAAAAGTATTTTAAAGCAAGTTATTTAAATTTCATTTCTTTAAAAGCCGTTGGGCCTTGCTTTGTTCTGTGAGCAGATGTGTTTCGACTTATTTGAATTATCTTCAGTATCACTGTGAACAGACGCGTTTCGGTTTCTTTGAGTCATTTTCAGTGTCACTGAAGATGACTCAAATTAGTCGAAACGCGCCTGTTCACAGAACAACGCAAGGCCCAACGGATTTTGAAGAAAAAATAGAATTGGCTTGCGGATATGGAACAAACAAAATAATTGACTGAAATATCTGAATGTTTAAAATCAATGTAACACACTTAAGTGCATTGAAATAACACACTGAGATTTAGAGTGGAAGAAGATTATATTCCATGTGAAAGTAATATGGCATGTTATCACAGTAAGGAAATTTAATTCTTGACAACAAGCAACTTATGCATTCAAAACACAGCTGATAATCAAATAACTGACAAGTTTTGAGTCTAGACACCATGTGGTCAGAAAAATTTGATGAGGCCAACTTAAAGTGGATGAAAGCTTGGCTTCTCCTTGTCAATCATCAATTAGCGAGGAATCGACTAAATGTTGAAAGCTGTGCAAATCTATTTAGTAGTAGTAGCACTTTATGGAGATTTTTCTTTTGACATACTATATGTTACTTAACTTACTTTTAATGTTACGATTTATTTGACAGTGACACTTTTGTCAAATGTCCCTAGCATCTTTCTATAACCTGAGTCTATACTTTACAGTTTTAAATGCTAATATTAATTTTTCTATTCCGTTTGCTCTTATGGTTATTGTCTTTTAGTTGCATATTTTAGTTGCCTAATTACATTTTGTAACTCTTCTTTGTAGGTTTGGTGGGTAGTGTGTTCTCTTCAAGCGTTACATCCAAAATCGTTTTTCAGAAGAGGCACAGTTCCTACCGACCTGATCTTCAGGATATACGCAAGTTATTTTTTTATTTATTTAATCGGTTGCTTAGTTATTGTTTGTTTGATTTTTATTTTTTTTTCCCGATAGAAATTCAAGTTGCTTTAGCCCCTGTAGGTATCGGGGAACAGTATATAACAGCAAATGGGTTTTAGTGGGTTTGATTGGGGTTCGGTGTTAATCTGGAACTCTTAGAGAATTCTTATGGGAGAGAGATAATATGGGGTTTCCGAGATGGGGGTACTACTGAAGAGGTTTCGAATTAGATTTGATTCATGTATCTGTCATTAAGCTATTCACTTTTTGCTTGTTTGCAGGAAATGTCAGGATGGTTTGGTCGACTGATATGTGATCTCGATATAGAATGGCGGTCCCTCTGCCTGCGTCGTTTCTAAGTACTTGGTAGTTTTCTGTTCGGACTTTGTGTGTCGGTTTTAAGACTATTTTGTTAGGGAAAACTATGTCTGGTTGAATGGATTTTGTAAGGTTAGACACGAATGTTCTTTTGTCATGGGAGACTGGAGAGTTTATGTTGAGACAGATAGTAATCAGATTATTTACCCCCATTCAGGTTAAAGTATAGCTCAATGAGCAAAACTGGCTTGTCCTGTGTTGGCGTGCCATCGTATTTCGGCCAGAATTGGGCAACCTTTTTTAGGAGTTCTGTTCACACTCCTAAAACTTGGACTGTTTCGTAGTGGAGTCTTTGAAGGGGGTTCTCTTGTGGTACTGCGTTCCGGGGTATACTTGAATTTCTTCCACTCATGACTTCCGAGTATAAAGGTACTGGTTGTGCTGATGTGGCTGTTGCTATTGCAGTTTGTATATATTCGAAAGATGGGGTTGAAATGGGGGGTTGTTCTTTTATTTTTTAAAAGCGCTAACTTGTCTACCACTCTTCTCCTTTCCGCGCATCCGGAGAAGTTTGATGCGTGGCCTTTCTCTTTGTTGAGGACACAGAATGGTGGGTTACATGTTTTGTCAATATCCTTTCTTGGACATTCTTGGGGGTTGTAGTCCTCTCCACAAGCTACACATCTTGCCTGGAAGGCACAATTCGCTGAAACATGGCCGAAGCGCTGACATCTATAACACTGGAGTAGGTCACCCCTTCTGGGCTTTTCCCATGTCGCTTTCTGATGAAGGATGAAACGGAGCTTAAGGAGGTGGTCTTGATTTTCTTTTTGTTTAAGGTTATTTTGTATAAGTCTAAGTTCACGCCATTCGCCTTACACCATCTGGTGGTTAACGGTGAGATATTGTCGATTTTATGTCCGGACATTGTATTTCGATGTCTTCTCTAACCTGTGTAGCTCCGAATGCCGAGTCTACACCTCTGAGTATGACTGTATATTTTGTACGTTCTGTTGGTGTGAAGGAGTAACCTTCCGCCTTAGATCTGTGGATCAAATCCAGTAATTCATCATGGATGGCGGCTTCGTCAACTGTAATTTTGAATTTGCTCGCGTTCAGGCGAATAGTTCCTTAATTCGCTGTGGGGCTCCTTTCCACGATTTCCCATCTAAAAATATAGGGGGACACCATGATTTTTTTCTTTTCAGGGGCACACGTGTTTTGCTTGGAGGTTATGTTTTCTTCTCCCGAAAGAGGCCTGTTTGGGTTTGGATTATGGGGGATTGGTGCTTGGATAAAAATGGGTAACTTTCTTTTAATTGCCAATTTACCTTGAACCGTTCTAAATCCTTTCGATTCCGTGTTGATTAGGTCGATAATACCCTTTTTGAAACGTTTGTTGCAGCTTGCTCTACTTTCACTGTTGCTGATGGTAGTATTTCTTTCTTGACCGCTTTCGTTCTTGGTGGTAACGCCTTCTCGTCATTGTCCGCATCGGACCATCTTTGAATAGTGGGGGACTCGCTTTGTACCTCTGCTGTTGCCAGTTTTCCAGGCTTCATTTCCTTTGTTCCGGTATACTTGTATTTTATTTTCTTTTTTACTTTAATTTTTGACACCTTAGTGTTTTCGCTTGCGATGTGTTCGGTTTGACGTCTCAAAATCCAATCTGCAAATCTATTTCAGCATGACAAATTTGCTCCCACCAACCTAAGCCACCTAATCAAAACCGAGAGACAGGACTAGGGTGGAGAAAAAACTCATAGAGTGTTGAGTTAGACTGCCATTAATAAATGCAGGGTTACCTCCGCTCTCATCAAGTAAAATTGTTATAAATATAGAAATTACTAATAGTAGTTTAAGTTCTTGCTCATAGATGTCGCACTGGATAAGCGTGCCGCGCGCACTTTGCTCTGGGCTGAGTCAGATTCATCTTGTACCTTGACGCGTTCACTACTCACTGTGTAAACTTATTATTTTATATTCAATAAAGCACTTGATTAGAATTAACTCCACTGTGTTTAAGACTTATTTAATAAGAGGTTATGGGCCCAGGCCACTGAGTAGTAGTGCTTATTGTTGTTTAAAGTTTACGAGTAATAAGAAATAGTGAAGTTGACATAATGTCGGACAGTGACGCGGTAAAAGTAGCAAAACTAAAAGGTGCTGAAAATTGGAGTGTTTGGCGATTTTAAATTCGCGTGATTTTATTATCACATGAAGTGTTCGATGCTGTTAATGGTATACTGTCAAAGCCAACACCGCCTGTTGCTCCAGCAGAAGATGCAACGAACGAAGCAAAAGCAGCATACGTGACTGCAAAAAGTGACTATGAAAGAGAGCTGAAAATCTTTATACAGAAAGATAGCACTGCACAAAAGTTTATCGTGACATCCATGGAGAGGCAGCCCATGACGCATATAATGACGTGTGAAACTGCAAAGTCTTTGTGGGATAAACTGCACTCTATTTACGAGAACAGGTCGGAGGCTAGTGTACACGTTTTGCAACAACGTTGGTTTAGCATGACAAAGGAACCTTCTGACGATATCTCCACGTACATTTCGAAAATCCTAGATTTGAGTTTCAATTTAAAAGTATTGAATGAGCCAATGTCGGATAACATGGTAATGACAAAAATCCTGATGACTTTGCCTCCGCAATATAGTGATTTTGTGTCCGCCTGGGATTCTACGCTAGTTGCAGAAAGAACTCTGGAAAATCTTTCGGCACGTTTGCAAATTGAAGAAACTCGTGCTTTGCAAAGTGAAATCGAACATTCTGGTGCTTTGATCGCAAATAATTTAAAGAATTTTGTGAAAAAAGAGAATAATCATCAAAATGGAGAGAAGAATCGTGGTAAACAAAAACCAAAATGTTGGCTCTGTGGAAAAGTTGGGCATATACGTAAGAACTGTTGGAACCTTCCTGGTAATGAGCGTCACAAGAACGCGCAACAGTCCAATGCCGGTAAGCTGAATTCTTCAGTCTCCAGTAAGCAGAATTCTTCGAACGCAGCTTTGGTCGGCGAAATATTCATATCTACGGAGGTTGATACCAGTCAGTTGTCTTCTTGGATTTTCGACTCGGGAGCGTCACAACACATGTCCAAGGAACGAGAATATTTTTCTACGTTTCAGCAAATCGAGGGAACTCCTATTCGTCTCGGAGACGGACACATCGTGCACGCTGTTGGTATAGGTAATGTTGATGTTTATGCTTTCAACGAAAAAGTTTGGACAAGTAAATATTTGTCTGATGTGCTTTATGTGCCGAATTTAAAGTTCAATATTTTTTCAATGAGCGCTGCTCTTATGAAAGGCATGAGATTTGAGTCTAATAAAAATATTTGCAAATTTATTAAAAATGATGAAGTTTTAGTAATTGGTAAAAAACCGGTAAATAGTAGCTTATTTTTAATGTAAATTTTTGCAAGTAATAAATTTAAGATGATTGATAAAAATGAAGTGAATAACAATAATAAAAATGTTGAAATATCTTTGATAGCTGAAAATAATTCTGTTAAATCTCAATTGCAAATATGGCACGAGCGTTTTGCACATCAAAATTTTGAACACGTTAGGAACTTTCTTCATAAAAATAACATTGTAATCAAAGAAGTGACTCCGTTTTGCGATGCCTGTGTGCTGGGAAAGATGCATAGAGTTCCTTTCCCGATAAGTGACCATAAAACGACTAAAGTCGGAGAAATTATTCCCAGCGATCTTTGCGGCCCTATGGAAGTCTATTCACTTGGCAATTCGAGGTATTTTTTGCTTTTTAAAGACGATTTCTCGAAATACGTGACCTTGTGCTTCATATTTAGTAAAACAGAAGTAAAAGCTTGTTTTGAAAATTTTATGCAACATTTTAAAAAGGAAACTAGTAACGAGATTAATGTACTTCGTACTGATAACAGATTGGAATATACCAATAAAGAACTTTCAAAACTTTTGTTTGAGAACGGGATAAAAGAGGCAGAGCAGAACGGAAGCGCTGAGCGCGAAAACCGTACTCTTGTAGAAGCGGGGCATACAATGTTGCTTTCAAAGGGCCTGAATAAAAATTTGCGGGCCGAGGCTGTAAATTCTGCTTGTTTTGTATTGAATCGTAGTAGAAAAACTCGTGTTGATGGTAATACACCGTTTGAAATATGGGATGGCCAAAAGAGTGATTTTAATTCCTTTAAAATCTTTGGTACCGAAGTGTACACTCATATACCCAAGGTGAAAAGGCATAAGTTTGATCCAAAATCAAAAATTGGAATATTTGTTGGGTATGATGTTAACGTAAAAGGCTGTCGTGTGTTAATGAATGATAATAAAATTCAAACGTTTCGCGATGTTTTGTTTAAAAATGAAAATGCTTCAAAAGATATTGTAATTGAAAATATTAGCGATTACGATTTTTGTATATTTGAGTGTCCGAAAAATGTTGAACCAAGAGCTGATGTGAACGAGGTACGCGAAATCGTTGAAAATCAAAACAATGTTGAGAATAATAACAATCAAAATTTGAATGAGCCTAACGTTGATATAAATGTCGAAAATTACCAAAATGATGATTTGAATGAAGTTGCTCGTGATGGTATTGTTGAAAATGAGGGGGAAATTCATGAACCAAATCAAAATAATAACAATCCTATTGTGGTACCTGAGCGTCCTCGCTATAACTTGAGAAATCGAGCAAATATTCAGCCACCTGATCGTGGTGAAATTGTAAATTATTTCATGTTTGATGACGAAGATCATATTGATATAGACAATTTATTTGTTGCTTTAAATGCTCATGCTTATAAGGATGAACCAAGTTGTTATGAAGAAGCAATAAATTCTGAGAACTCTCGACAGTGGCAAGCGGCAATGAGAGACGAATATCAAGCTTTAGTTAAAAACGGTGCGTGGGGATTACAAAACGCGCCGTTAAATGCTAAAATTCTCTCGGACCGCTGAGTATATAAAATAAAACCTAATCTCGATGGAGGTAAACAAAAGTTTAGGGCGAGACTCGTATCTTGCGGTTACCTTCAATGAAAATACATCGATTATACCAACATATACAGCCCGGTAGCTAGATACACTTCTAAACGTGCTTTTCTCGCGATAATGGTTTCGGAGCAAATGTTTTGTAAGCAGTTTGACGTGAAGTCCGCGTTTTTAAACGGCGATTTGTCTGAAACTATATACAAAAAGTATTTACGGTCTCAAGTAATCCGCGAGATACTGGAACTCTAAGTTCGCATCATGTTTAAAACGTTTTAATTTGCATCCGACGGACTCCGATCCATGCATCTTTGTAAGCCATGATGCTGCGGACAAAAAGCTAACGTTAATTATATACGTAGATGACGGGCTTGTTGCATCTGAAAACGACCGTCGAGTAAATGAACTTCTTTCTTATCTTGAAAGTAATTTTGAAATAACTACAAATAGTTTACAACTGTTTTTAGGAATTGAAATAAAATATTTGAATAATGGATCAATTTTGTTACATCAAAGTATGTATGCTCAAAAAATTATTGATAGATTTAATTTGCAAGATGCTAAAATAAGTAAGACTCTAGCTGATCCAAATTACATTTCATTGTGCTATGAAAACTTGAAGGATTATGCGACTAATGTGCCCTTCAAACAACTTATTGGTAGTTTGGTGTTTTTAGCCACCGTAACGTGGCCTAATTTAGCATATTCAGTGGGAGTACTTAGTCGATTTCCAGAAAAACCATCTAAAACTCATTGGATCGCTTTGAAAAGACAGTTAATTTCGGTTTAGTGTATTCGAGCAAAAATGATTTTTCGAGTATCACGGCTTACAGTGACGCCGACTACGCAAGTGATTTTGTTTCGCGAAAATCTGTATCGAGTTTTATCGTAAAACTAGGTAATGGTACAATTTCGTGGGGATCGCGAAAACAAAGCACGATTGCTCTTTCAACCACTGAATCGGAACTCTATGCTGCTTGCTGCACTGCTCAAGAGATTATTTGGACTCTACAAATGGTTCGAGATATAACAAATAGTAAAAATGTAAAAATACCTGTATTGTACATTGATAACCAAAGTACCATTCAGATACTTAAAGATCAGCGATATCATTATAAAAGTAGACATATTGATACAAAATATAAATTTGTAAATTCACTTTATAATTCTAAAGCATTGTTGTTAGAATATATTAATACTGAGCATCAGCAAGCTGATATCTTGACGAAAGCATTAAGAATACAATCATTTTATCGTTTGAGAAAATTAATTGGCATTTGTAATGTATGTTTCACATGTATAGATTGTAATTTCTAAGCGGGAGTGTTATAAATATAGAAATTACTAATAGTAGTTTAAATTCTTGCTCATAGATGTCGCACTGGATAAGCGTGCCGCGCGCACTTAGCTCTGGGCTGAGTCAGATTCATCTTGTACCTTGACGCGTTCACTACTCACTGTGTAAACTTATTATTTTATATTCAATAAAGTACTTGATTAGAATTTACTCCACTGTGTTTAACCCTTATTTAATAAGAAAAATATATCAAACGTTGCCATAGTGAATAAAGAAACTAAGCCAGTGTTTGCTGGAAAAATTTTTTGGTGAAATCTTGGGCGTTATACTCGCAACTAGGTGCATTATTCCTATGATCTCGCACAGTTAACCTTTAGCTACCAAATCACAAAAGCGAAACAAACGATTTTTTTCTGGCTAGTTTACGAGTACTTACAGCTAATAATTATGATGTGCACTTTACTATCACTAAAGTGTCCACTATTTACTACTCTCAACTAGATACAACCCATTTATGCACTTGGCATCCCACAACAGCACTTCTATTGCCTATCACAGAAAACAAGTGTTTTATCATGGTCGATGGTAATTATTTGAAAATCAGATAACAGCACGCAATCGCTTTCCATCGTGAAAATCGGTCAAGGACTTGAATAAAACAAAGGGAGAGCACCTACAAACTTTCTATTAAGATTCCTTTTTACAACTTTCAAGCAATTTATAACATGTTAAGTATCGGGTATAATCTCCTATTGGCACTTATGACATCGTCCACACATAATACTAACAATATCGTTATGTTCATCAAAGTCTTATTAAAAATACCATCCCCCTCTGAAGTTTTAATCAATTTTACCCGAGACAGGCGCAACGTTTGCGAAGAAAGAGAGGGTTTAGTATATGATTCAAACAGAATTGATTCATTTGTAGTCATAGTAAGCATGTAAGGAGAAGCAAAATGTGTGTTGCAACTCGAAGATTGTCAGTCCTTGCATCTTTACCAGGCAAGAATCTGTACATGAGAAACTGTAAGGGAAAATGGATAGATTTTGTTGATATTATTATAGCCTGCAACTATATTTGAATAGTTCTCAGAACATCTCCCTGAGGCTATCGAGCATCAAATGAATCTGCTTTTGTGGCTCTATAAGTAAGCATCAACTTTGGACTAAACTTTGACCGCAGTATTTAATATGTTCACAAACAAGGAGGTGTTAGCTCACAATTCAAATTCAATGAACAAAAAGATAATTTAATGAAAGTT
Source organism: Odontomyia ornata (assembly GCA_963969285.1). Classification (NCBI taxonomy): domain Eukaryota; kingdom Metazoa; phylum Arthropoda; class Insecta; order Diptera; family Stratiomyidae; genus Odontomyia; species Odontomyia ornata. The sequence continues at coordinate 120,430,770 of OZ017742.1, read as the reverse complement.
TTGGCCTCATGAAGATTGTCGAAAGTGTTCTAGGTGAGACTCTGCATGTTCTAAAGTGGCTGTTAAACAATATTTTTTCATCAAAGCTACGTATTCAATGAAAGGTCTCGATAAGAACTTTTAGTATCTATCTATTATGAGTTGCAAGTAGAGGTGCAAAAAAATGAATAATTTTTGCCTTACATGAGCCAAAAAATCTTGTAGAGTTTAGAAAGATGTTAAAAGTTCGTAAAGGACAGCAATGGCGGAATGCAGCCTTAGCGAATTAGCTTAAGGAATTCTGCTGGAATTGAAAAGGTCCAGGGACACCTGCATACATATGTGGCAGCTAGCTGGCTGCAGCGTCACGGGATGGATTTTTCCTCTAGAACCAAGCCATATGCTGAATTGATATATCTTAGAAATTTGACCAAAGAGAAAAAGGTCTAGGTGAGAACTAAAGGGAGCAAATTACATTTCTTCTTACTTATTTTTTGCCGGACGGGCTCAGGGGATTACCTGTCTTTGACGGAGGAGGTTGTGGCCCATGATAAGAGGTCACTTATTCCGATAGGATAGGTACCCTCTTAGGGTCCTGATGGCGCAAATCAACAAGCAATGGCTCGCCATCCTAGGCAGAGGTCCTTACAACGTCAAAAGAACCACAGCTCGATAACTGCGTAAGTGAATGATTAATTAGGCACCGAAGTTAGTCTCACACCCATATGGAAGCCTAGAATTGAGAAGACCGAAGTTCTCCGATTTCAACAATTCAATATTATTCTCATTCATATTTTTCATAGTGATTAGTGGTATAAAATCATCATTACCTAAGCTCGAATGCTGTCGTATCTCAAAACTTTGCTAATTAGATTATACTAATCATATCCTGACCTTGAATTTTTACACAGGACGAGCATTTTTCGTAACCATTAATATTACGAAAATCTGTATGGATGGCAAAATATCTGCTTATTGATTTTATGTGAGCTATTTACGAACAAAGTCCTGAATTATACTTAACTGCCTTCTAAGTTGATAATAACAATGTAGACATCAAATGAGAGGTCTTCAAATATACAGATATTAACATAACTTTCTGAATATTTTTGGGTTTAAAAAACATCATCGTGATTGCACATTTATTAAACCTCCTGAATTAATGGACTACCGTTGAAAATTCCTTTACCGGAAAAAGTTAACTGATCTGGGTTATGTAATGATTTTAAACTCGTTCGTTCATTCGAGAGATTTCCCGAAGGAAATCTAAAGCGACCTCTCTTCGGTTCTAGACGTGAAGTTTTGGAACAAGAGAACAGACTGCACCCATCAGGTTGACAAGTTCGGACACTCTTAGTCTATTCCGAGGAAGCTGCTGAATGGCTAGTTCGGAGAGGAATTTCGGTTGCAGGTCTTACGCGAGCAGACTAAGACCAAAATACAAAAAATTAGCCACCGGTTCAAATGCCCGATTTAAAACGCGTCGAAGAACTTCCACCGACTCGACTTTAACTTACGTTGCTTTCGTTTCGAGGAACAGGACCACAACAAAAAACGCTAAACAAAAAAGTACACGCTCCCGAATATTACCGACGCAGTGCCCGAAATTGTAATGTGACGCCTACGCCCGGGAATCGAAGTGATTCCGATCCCGAACCCTTGCAACCGGCCAGATGGGTATGTCCTCGAAGTGCCAGCGGACTTCATCTGTCGTGCGGATATCGTTGCGCAGAAAATATTTCTTTTCTTTCCAAATATTTAGATCTGTGGATATAAATATTCGAAATATAAAATTAATCCAAACCCCGACACCTTTCGAGACATATCCATCTGGAAATGCCCCTCCACCGTGGTCATCGAAAAACTATGCCACTGGCGACAAATGGAGAGGCACATTGCCGCCATGTGGCGTGCCATTCCACACACATCTGTTTTGTCGGTGGTTGTCGGATTGACAGTCCGGCGCCACGAGGAAAAGGTACAGAAGGTGCGCGGTTGACTTCCGATGAGTGAGCGTGAAGATTGTTCGAGACCAAAGTGTTTCACTTGGTTAAATCTTCACTATACACAGAAAAGTGCGGTGACTTTCGACAGTTCGGTGGTAGAAAACAAAATTGCGAGTGAATGTTGTCCAAAATTATTGTTTCATGGATGGTTTTGCACGAATAGCCTTCTGTATGGAAACAACGGTTCTTCGTCACAGTTGGATGCATCTTCCGCTAGAATCTAGTAAGGGTAAAATCGGTGTGTTGTCGCATCTGCAAAGCGAGTGGTAATTTTCTATTCATTTTCAGAAAAAGGAAACGAAGATGCTCTTCGCATGCTTCAGTCGATTGCATCATCATCGATCACCTTGACTGACCGCCTTCCACATCATATCTGTCTACAATGCAACAATGAGTTACATGTGGCATACAACTTTAATTTGTGCTATGCAACTGACATCACGAAGAATTTTACCAAGATCAAAAGCAATACAAACACTGAAGGCGGAGAAAGTGTGGCTTATGGGAAGGCTAATGGAGCGGAGGATGACCCAGGGGACCAAGGAAAATCACTGCCGAGCTCGGTGAGTAATTTTGACATGCGGTGATTATGAAAGAAAACGGAGTAAATTCTGAAAACATCATAATGAGAAATCATAGTAGAATATATCGGTTTCCCAAAAATATTCGTTAAATTTTAATTCCATTGTAACGCCCAAGTACTTAATAAGCTCTCCGTATGAAAATGATAAGAAAACAAAATAGAAGACTCGAATCGTTACTAAATGAGTGAAATACCTAATCACTGTTATTACGACAAATGAATAAAATTTTAATTATAAAGGAACAAAAGACGAAGGATAGAATCGTCAGTGATTCTTAGTTAAAGGAACGGCATCCGTAATTATGTTATGAATGAATTGTATATAATTAAAGCTTCTCTATGTACATAAGTTCACTTTGATTTGCTACGTGTTATTAATGCTGACTTATTTAAAATATATTTATGGTTTCAAAATGAGAGGAAACTAGATCTTGTGTACCTTTGCTAATTACTTCCGACAAATTTCAATTATTCTCTTGTTTTGAATTGAAAATATTTAATCAAGTGATTTGATGAAATTCGGGCTTCCACTGGGTCTGATCTATGAAATTTTCTTTTGAATGTAAAACGTGTTCAGTTTTTTCTCTTTTAGTTGTTTACATTTATAGTTTCGTTATACATATTCTTCATTAAACTTACTTTAGTATGCCAAGGTCGGAATAATAAAACGCAAAATAACTTAAAAACCTAAAATAAATTTAAAAACACAAGTTGTCTATGATCTCAAAACAAGATTTAATTAATCAGAAAGTAAATTGGAGGTATTTCATCTGAAAATTAAATATTTCTATCACATCTACGTTAACACGTACCTAAATAACCTTCGAGATTAACCTGCAAATCGTCAACTTAATAAACAACACATTTACAATGGCTAATTAACATTCTTTATGCTATCGTCAACTAAACTGCAAACAGAATTAACAGCACATCGCAAATAATAAATACCAACAGACAAATGGATTATATTCAATCAGTGAAATCAATTTTATATGAATTTTTATTAAAACATATGTACTGGTATCTTACTCAAAGAAACAACAATTTTTTTTACACAAATTCAAATGTAAGATCATGGTAGTGAATAGTTGTAAAGATTCTAAAAAGAGCATAAAGGCTAGCAAATTTAAAACCGGATGAATTAGAACTTTGAATAAGTTAGGAATGATATTTGATTAAGTTACAAACGTACATTTAATTTTAGTCGTAGGCTTAGTATTGAATCAATTTATTTCAATTTCGAATTCGTCAATGTCTTATAATGCACTATTCATATTATGATATCTTGAGAAATTCAGTTCAATGTATTGTATTGTACTTAGATTAAATTAAGGCAATTTGGTTTTTTGCGCTTCTTGAAAATACTTATTTTATGTAAGAAACTCCTTCGATATTTTGGAAACTATAAATTTAAACTTATCTTTAATCTTTCCTTTTTTATCCTAGTGAAATTTTCATTCTTGGTGACTATCAAATTTTTAGTTTCCTCAAATCCAGTTTACTCAAATCCAAAACCGAAAAAATTTGATCTAATCAAAAAAGATATGGCACCGCGTATCGCCCGCAACTCGAAACCAACCAATCGCAGATTATCTAAGCCCTACTCTCTCGGTGGCACACTCACCTTTTGCCTGCATTAGGCTTCTGAAAGGGAAAGAGTTTGCTGTAAAGGAAAGACTGTGTTAAAGTTAGCAATTTATTTTGATATTTTCGTCTTTGAGATCTCCAAAATATAAAATTAACCACCGACGAGTAAGATGCTTCCTTCATTTTTCAAATCAACAGAACTATAATTTTTACCTTTTACTTCTAACTTTGGAACAGTTTATCTTTTCCTATTTCAGTATTTCATAACAATTATTCTGCTTTTTTTATAATCGTAAAATCTATTATGTAGCTCGGAACAATAAAAGGTACCTCATATTCTTGCTTTCAGTACTAAAATTAAACGTATTTAAACGCAATAAATACATTTAAATCTAATACTCATTCCAATGGAATTATCAAGACTTGTAATCAGTTTACAAGGATTTAACATTTCTTCTTTCCTCTAATATATTGTTACTTGTTCAAATAATTCTGCGAGCTACTGTCACAATTGTCGTCGCAACTATTAATAACATCATGATCTGTATTGATTGAAAAGAAGCAACTAAGAAAAGTAAACGAATTTACTCGAAAGCACAAGAATTGACCTAGTAGATCCATGATCAATATCTGATAGTGACGTCACTGCGGGTATTCAAAATTGTTACAATATACTAGGTAGTTCTCGTCAGAACATTCGCCAATATACGAGAAATGGATTGAATGACTAGATATCCTATATAAAGCCGAGCTGAATAAATGGGGGATAGAGTAATAGTAAAACCGCGATACTAAAAACTGCGATAAGTGTAGAGCACGAGTTGAAGGTTGAAGCAAAGGTTTTTTGTAATATATTTGAAGACATTGGAAACATAAATTGATAGGACAAGTGAAAAGCAAACTAAAGTGTGATTTGTAAAATAGTTAAGTTAATAATAGTGCATTCTTAGCAAATAAACTATTTTAACTTAATTTAAAAGATAGTGCGTGATTACTTTCCCGGAACATTAAACTTGTCGGCCGGGAGCCATAACATGCGACAGTGGTGTCAGAAGTGAGAAAGAAAACTTTGAAAATGAAAACTTTTAGGCATCTTTAAAGTGCAAAATATTGAAATTTACCGTTAAAACTGATGGGAAAAAAGCTGAAATAATAAAAATGCCACATAGCCTGCATTTAAAATTTAATGAATTGACTATTTCGGAGCTTAAGGAAGAGTTGGAACAGCGAAAGGACTGCAGTGATGATCTGCTGCCTAGGCAAGTAAGGATGTTGATGTTCACCAGAATTGGCCTTGTCTGAGGAAACGTGAATTCGCTGGCAGGCTAGCATTGTGTTCTTTTGGGGTGGGTTCTTTTCTTCAGAACAAGCGTCCACTCGAAAAAAAATTTCAATGATCGAATGACTTAGAGATAACCTAGTGAAGGGATGGCATGCTTAAAAAAAATAACAGACGGAGCCTGGTGGATACGCATGAGACTCGAGAGGATCTCGTCTATACCATTTATTGCCTACCATCCCCGAACAAGCATGGGGCATCCAGGTGGAAGCAGTGCCCCTGCACACCCCCTCCGCCATCTGGATCAAGTTCCATCGTAGTCGTGGCCCCATATTTTCCATTTAAATGAAAAATTCATTCAAACATAATTCGTAGAATTTTTCCCTTAAATGAAAAATCTGAACGTTTCATTCTTATGTTAAAGACTTATATGATGGAATCATATAACGCTTTAAAAAAAATGGGAAACCCAAGCAGAAAGCCACTCTACCCTGCAAGAGCACCGACAAAGAAAAAGGGGTGGGCTCACTCGATCGCTAGTTAATGAGTGGAAGGGCCAGCCAACGTGGCGGAAAGAAAGACTGAAAGTGTTTTTCAATTTTTCTATTCATATTTATTCGATTCTTCTTCATTCATTATAAAAAAATATTTTTATAAGTTTTTTGCTTTATCAATCAATTGCCACAAATTTCGCTTCGCCACTTTTCAAATCGAAAGGCCTTTACCCAATACATTCCTAGGGATTTAAAAAAATAGAGTATTTCATAGAAAAAATTAACAAAATTTTATAATAATGATAATTATCTAATTAAAAAAAATGAATGAATAGTATTACTTTATGATAAATACAAAAAAAACAAAAATGTGCTTACCCAGTCCTCCTCCGACGAGGGGTGGTTTTGGGATTAGTAAGGCCTGTAACTCTTGAAATGATGCAACAAAATCAATACAGATGGCAATAATATTATGTTACTTTTTTTTAAAGAGCACAATATCTTAAAACATAACATCACATATCAGTTATATAATATTTATCTTGAGGTTATCACGTTTTGATTTTATTTAAATGTTTCAGTATATTCTCTTCTTCCCGCCCTTTCTATATGAATGTGGACTTTTTTCGTGAAAAATACAATTTCACTTCTAATATTTAATAGATAATGTTATTTTTTTTTTTTTTTTAATTTCATCATTTCCACTCAAATAACACATCCACTAACTGCAGCAATCAATATTTAATCAAATACATCACTGTTAATTAAATCTCCATAGAGCTCAACAAACAAAAGTCGCAACGTTTCCGAACTTTCACTGAATCGCCAAATATCGAAAAGGGAAATGCATTCAAATTTACATCAACAAAAATGCAAAACCTGATTCATTTAATCGCATACGTAAACGCCTTTTTCTTTATGAGTTTATTAGCCCTTTTCAAGGTTATTTCAGCCCTTGTTTTCAGCGTTTTGTACTAAAATACAAAACTCTATTGCCCTGTGTTCGTTCGTCCGTTTGTATTTCACAGCACTTTTGACCCTTCAAAAAAAATTTTCCACCGTTGGTAGTCGAGTAGGGTGTCATTGGAAAGGTCTTAATGATATCTTTTCAAAACAAGTCTTAAAATTGCCTTATCAGTACCATGAGGAGTAGATGAAGGGGAAACGTTCGAACTTTTCGCATACCCCCCTCGCGATTGGACACCCTTCATCCGAAAAATCTGAAAAAATGATGAACGTAGGCCTGTATGAGTACAACAACAACAAATACGTGAAAAGTCGAAATTCACTCAACTTTGTTAATAATAGTATGATTTATCGATTTTATTTTTCTTAAATTAAATCTTAACAGTACCTTTGAATTCAATGAAATTCAGTCTTTAAATGACCATTAATCAGATTGACCTGCCCTGCAAGTTTCACAAAGATCAAATAGTATGTAATGAACTTTATGTATTACTATGGAAACATTTGGCTATGGAACAATATGCACTTTTCACCGATTCAGATACTACAGGTTTGCTAGAATTTGCATCTTTGAGAATTAGTTCAACTGGTGGTACCTGTTATCGTAAAACAAAATAGTGGCTGTTTTAAATGCGAAGATTAAGTAATTTTGAGTTATTTTTCCCCAACGTCAACGTTTAAGGTTCACGCTTTTGACACTTGACTCAATTTAATGAATGACTGAAGATGAGTACCAACAATTAATACACATAAGTGAAACAAGCTGAGGAGATAGAAGGAAGCTCCTAACAGAAGGGCTTTGTAACCATTCTAGGTTTCAAAAAAAATTTCTGATGCCATGAATCGATGAGTGGCCGCTGAAAAAAAAAATTTCATCAAAGGTAGCCGATATGAGTATCAAATGAAAGGTCTTTATGAGAGCTTTTCAAAACTGCTGACAGTTTTTGCTTCAGGGGGAACAGTGGGGGAACTCACGAAAAATGTGTATCCTCCCTCGCCATTTGGCCACCTGTGATCTTAAAAAATCTGAAAAAATTATCCAGAGAGCTGTTTATGATTACAACGATAACAAATACCTCAGAAGTCAACATTCAACCTTGTTAATAATAGCATGATCTTCGAATTTCGCATACTCTCCAATCAAATCGTACGGACACCTTTAAACCTAACACAATTTAAGTAGCGTTACACAAGTTCCTAACACTCTGTAAGTTTGATAAAATTCGTATCATATTCACCCAAGTTATATCCATTTGAAATTTCTCCAATTACAACAACAATAACACACAGTTTTGGTATTTTATGGACTTTCCATCGAACCAGGTACTGCAGTTTTGATTTGACTTTCTTAAAGTTTTCAGATAAGATCGATGACATAAATGCTTGATAAATACAAGCAACCACCAAACAAATGCTATGCGATATATGTTTAAAGCGAGCAGTGGAGTCGATTGCCCACGAGTGCAGTTAACCAAACGCGACCCTTTCCACTCGATGTTCCCAATGCGATTCCCGCTTCGAATCAAATCCCCTTCACTCTGTGAGCCTCTTCATGGCGGTTACGGAAGATTCTCGTCGACAAAATCTAGCAATTGCTTCGCTAGACTGTGTCGCATTATCAATTTTTGTATTCGTAACATAATTTTTTTTAAATTTTTTTGGAAAAACTTTTTATTGATAATGGTAAATAAGTTGCGTATCAAATTGTTTGGCACTTATTGCCTGGTTATTTCTTTGAGATGGTAATTTCTTCGCAAAGGTCCTTCGAGCAGTTTGCCTAGGCGGCTGCTCGATTACTACAGGTTTGTTGAATATTCAATTTCAGTGCTTGAGTTGTTTGTGGATTTTCCACATAACTTCGATATTTCACAGCGCTCCATAAAAAGAAGTCTAACGGTGTCAAATTGCAGCTTCGGGGCGGCCAATTGACATTGCCAAGGTTGCTGATTACATGCTTTGCGAATTTTGTGCACCAAAGATCTATTGTTGGATAAGCTGTATGGCATGGCGCGCCATCCTGTTGAAACCAAAGGTTAGTCAAGTCCAAATCATCAATCTCTGGCCACGGCTATCATGCCTCTGTAGCGGTTCCCGTTGACGGAAACAGCATTTCTAGCCTAATTTTCAAAGAAAAACGGTTCAACGGTGCCACCGCTCCAGAATCCACACCAAACTATCATTCACTGAGGATGCATTGGCTTCCAGACAATCACGTGTGGGTGCGATTTCAATATTTTCCAACGTTGTTCAAGCGTAAATCGATTCATTTCGTTCCGCGTAAGGTTAATACTGACTCACCAACATAGTTTTGAGCGGGAAATATCTGTTCGTGTCAAAATAACATGTGATTTAAAAAGAAACTACAATATTGCTGGTATATACAGTGAGCGTAAAAGTGTAGGTATAACCAACAGAGTTGAATGAAAAGCAATATTTCCCAAAACCGTGAGAATTTTTTTAACTTTTTTTGCATCATATAATTATTTCAAGTCTAAGGAAATACGCCCCATTCAAAAACAAACAGAAAAGAAAGTCAGTAATGAAGCAAAGTTCGACGAAACTTAAATCCACCCTCCAAGACGCGCAAAAAGTGTTCGTACGGTTGAACTTAGCACGCAGTATGTTCTAGGGGACCCTTTATTTAATTAATTTCTATTGGAAATATCAACAGCTGGTTAGCCAGCAAGAAGGTCAAACCTGATTTTGTTGTTTTCAGTGCTAGTGGCTCGTACTTTAAGTGAAAAGTTAGTGAAAATGAGCCCAAAACGGAAAGAAGCTACCCGAGAGGAGAAAAAGCTCATTATTCAGCTGCATAATCAATGCAAATCATTGAGAGAAATCGCTCGTATAACTGGAAGACCTAAATCTAGCATATAAGGCATTGTTGATAGGTTTTCAGAACGAAAAACAGTTAAAAACAAGGTCTTAGTGGACGTCCTCGTATTCTAAATGACCACAACCATCGTGAAATCGTTCGAAAAGTCAGGGATAACCTGAAAATAAGTGCACCATGAATTGTTTCTGAGCTTCTAGAAACTGCAGGCATTGATGTGTTAGCGAGTACCGTAAGGAATGACTTACGATCGGCTGGATACCATGGTCGTACAGCTAAGCGAAAATATTTCATTTGTGAGGCCAATCGAAGGAAGTGCTTGAAGTTTGCTAAAATGTACATGAATGAGCCCGTAGAGTTCTGAAAACGAGTGATGTTCTCATATGAAAGTAAATACAATATTTTTAACTCCGACCGAGAATGTATGGTATGGAGAAAACCAAACACAGAGCTGGAAAAGGAAAATTTATGTCCAACAGTAAAACATGGAAGAGGTTCTGTTTTAGTGTGGGGGTGCATGAGTGCTTCTGGGATAGGAAATTTAGTATTTATTGAAGGCATCATGGACCACAAACACTATATTAATATCCTGACGGATTATATGGGTCCGAGTGCGGAGAAAATGGGGATATTGAACAATTGTATCTGCATGCACGATAATGGCCCAAAGCATACTGCAGAGAATACACGTCTTTGGCTTTGGCAGCGTATTGAAAACACCCTGGATAGTAATCCTATAAAGCATCAGTGGGACGCTTTAGGCAAGCAAGATCGAAAAAGGAATGTCACAAACAAGGCTGCTCTAAAATTAGCACTACAGGAAAAGTGGAACTTGATATCGGAGAATGTGACCAGGAACCACGTCAAATCAATGCCGAGTAGACTTAAGGCAATAACGAAAGCGAGAGGATATCCTACCAAATATTAAGTGTTACTTATAACACTCTATTCCCATTTTTTAATATATTTTGGTAATTTTTACTATTCCATAGGAGCGTGTAGAAGGGAGGATTTGCAGGTCGAGAAGCTTTTCTTCATTTATGAATTTTCGAAGTTTTTTCTTTTAATTGAGTTTTGTTTCTTAGACTTAAGATGATCATATTATCAATTATCATTGCAATTCATGAAAAAATTATAACGTTTTGGTGATATTGATTTTTATTGAAAATTTCTGGTCGTACGTACAATTTTTACACTCACTATATATATAAAATATATATATGTATATATATATATATATATATATATATATATATATATATATATATATATATATGTATATACATATATCTATATATATATATATATATATATATATATATATATATATATATATAGACATATATATATATATATATATATATATATATATATATAGATATATATATATATATATATATATATATATATATATATATATATATATATATATATATATATATTATATATATATATATATATATATATATATATATATATATATATATATATATATATATATATATTTATACATAGGATATAATGAAATTTGTGTGTGGAGGTCGCAATTTGGTTACGATTTTCGCCAAATTTTCAGAAATTAAATGATTCTGCTAGTTTTGTTAATCATTCAAATTGGTTAAGCAAAAACAAAATGGCGGCTGTTTTAGATAAAAACCTGTGATTTCTGTTCTGACCAAACTATAGCTCCGATTTGTGACAAAATCGGTACAAAGAATCATTCAAGTGTGTGATAAAGCTCACAATATAAAGTCCAAAGTCGAGCCATCTGAAACAAAATGGCGGCTGCTCAAAGGTCGAAAAAAAAGTTTAACAATAGAAAAAACTTTAGGGTCAGGTCAGAATGTCAAAATGGCGGCTAGGCAAAGTTCGAAATTCGAAAACTACTTAAAGCTACAATTTATATTGGATTTTTATGAAACTTAAAATCAACGTAGATGTTGATGAGATCTTGTACTAAAATTTATCAGAACTAAATTCGATTCCTATGAACACTGCAGATTTTAGTAGTAGTGAGTTTCACATTGCAGTCAAGAAATTAAATTTTAATATACATGGTATGATGTATTCAAAAAACAGAGTTTTAAAAGATGAAATCAAAAAATTTTAGGAAAAAAAAGAAAACCGACTTCAAACTGCCTTAACAAGAATGAAATAGATTTTATGGGAGCATTGCCAATTTCCCCATTTCAACATAAAAACTTCCAACACGTGGAATGAATCGGCCCTACACCACTGGCGACTAGTACAAATGGAAATTTGCTACCATATGGCTTCCTATCTCACGTCAGTTCTGACAACTGCCAATCCCACGTCAGTTTGGTCGAAGAATGTCAGAGTGTCAGTCCGGCGCAGCTTTATGGCGGAGCAAGTGGCGAGGTGACCGTAAAAGATTTTTGTGAAGAGCACGTGCACGCCGTAAGCTCCAGGTTGGTACACCCGAGGTTAAAGGGTACAAACAGTGATGGAAGTGTTAATTTATAATTAATTTTGTAGCGAAATAGCAAATATAGTCTAAAGCTGTCTCGCTGTCGTAAATAAGATCTTCATGCGGGGTCTGCGGTAGAAATTTGGGGTCATCTGCGTCGAAGTTGGAAAGGCATTCAGCAAATATGGTCCATCAAGAAATGTATGTATTATTATTTAAATGTCAAATGGGCATTAAATTTGAGTGTTTCGATTGATATGTTTTCTGAGTTTTCTATACTTTGCTACCTGATCTCAATTGGGATTCTCAATTCAAGCCTTAAAGCGTTGGGCCGGATATATACGACAATAGCGACAGTCAGCACTAGGGCTCACTGGATGCTGAAGGTAAGTGGAAAACGAATCGGAAATTAGGTATTTGAACGCTCGTTTTCGCCGTTCAACGTCTTCGAAAGCCAAGAAGGATGATCTCGGATCATCAACTCCGCAATGTATAAAGGTTATATCCCCAAGATTTGGTATTTATCCTGACTTGCTTCTCGCTCTAGTCCTCTCTTAACGCGTAGATGAAAAGGGCATAATTTTACGATCAAGCCTTGCAGACGAATTCATATTCAAAAATAAGCTCAAACTTTACTACCTCTGTGATTCGATGAGCAGGTCTCCTGAAAACGTGATCAGGATCTTGTCAGAAAAACGCATCAGACATAATTAAAACTCAGCCAGCAAGCGATTACTATGCCAGTCCTGATTTCACTAATCTACAAGAAACAAACAGTCGAGCTCAGTAGAAAGTGGTATTAACTTTGGTAACACACGGCACATGTAATGTCAGGTAAGCAATTCTATAAGTACAGTTATAAGTATATATATTCGAACTACGGTGAATACGAAGCAAGTGCTTCGACTGCCACAGACAATCCCCTTGAAAGTGATCGTCTCAATGAAAAACTGCTTGTGGCTTCGGTTGTGATGTCGAAATTAAATTCATATACGAACATACATTAAATTTGATTTAGTGTCATTAAATGACATCCATGTAACGAAAACTTAAACTGTTAATTCATTAGTTACAAATATGACAAGAATATCATGGAAAACTAATAACTAGTTTTATGGCATACGTGAAACGTTGTACTCAATTACCGAAAAAAAAAAAATTTGGAATTTAATTTGCTTGGTGACAACTTATCGAATTCAGAAAGTATTCTTTTTTTGTAAATCATTGAGATATTTGCGCCTTATTTCGTATTGTTTACATTTTTTTGCTATAAAAAAAAGAGTTAACAGGAGCCATGGCTTTAAGCATGTCCAATTAAGATAATATTGAACGAAATTCACAAATGTACTTAATTAATTTTAAGTACTTTCAAGTATAGAAATCAAATAAATTTTATTGCAGAAATAGATTTATTTTTTTGTTTTTTTTTTGTTATTTGCACTGTTAAATGATGCGCATATCTTTTGGTAGTTGTTCGATGTAAATATTAGTTTCCAGATGATAACCATAATGCTTTGGATAAATGTGAAAACATCTCTATTATTCTAGACTAGTTCTCAGCGCTGAGGCTATTTCAGTTTCTGTCAATTCGACAACCTTTCTCGACACACTTGTGCGTTGAAGAGCCGTCAAAAGGTTTCCCTAATGCTCTTTTGCATTTAATAATGATTTTCCGTGATTGTAAATATGTATGTAAACTAATAACCAACATAACTTGCCATTTAATGATTTGCCTTGGCAATACAACATTTGATACGCATATATTCTGTTAAATGCCTTATAACCAGTGATGAATATTCAAGTAGAGTAAAGAAAGCTTTTATTATTACGGAAAAATTTTTACTGAACAATTAAATACACACATACCATCAACAACGACTGATTGAGTGGCATTGAATATTTAAATTAAGTGTTGTTAATCACACAAACACAAAGAAATTGTATAATTTAATTGCAATCTCATTGAAGATGGAAATTTTTTTGATATAAACAAAAATTTTACACATAAATATAAAAACAAACGTAATGAACCGCACTAACTGATTTTCATATCAATCCTGTTTTGCTGTTAGCGTTTTCATCGTTTCGTTACCAAACATTTCAGTTACGTGTACATAAAAATGTAAATGTTAATAACTACATTAAAGATAAAGCACGAAAAGAATTAGTAGACCGGAGATAGAAAAGAAGAAAAACAAGTTGGGTAAACAGACCTACGCTCATGTCAGAAGGGTTTTGTATTCAATTTACAAAATGCAGTCACCAGCTCGAATCAAATCAAGAAACATGTCAAAGACGATTTTATTGGAGAAAATATGAAATACGAAGATCAAACTATTATTAACAAAGTTGAACGAATTTCGACTTCTGAGGTTTTTGGTATTGTTATACTCATAAATATCTCCCTTGATAATTATTTCAGATGTCCATCCGCGACGGAGGAAACACATTTTTCATGTATTTCCCCCGTGTGCCCCCGCTGAAGCAAAAACTGACAGTTTAACAACTCTTTTGAAAAGCTCCCATGAAAACTTTGATTTCATACTCATATCGACTACGTTTGATGAATTTTTTTTCAGGGGCCACTCTCCTGTACTGTTATCATCGATTCATGGCCAATTTTTTCGAATCCTAGAATGGTTACAAAACCCCTTTGCTAGGAGCTCTCTCCCACCTCCTTGACTTGTTTCACTTATAAGCATTAATTGTAGATTTGCATCTTCAGTCATTCATTAAATTGTATCAAGTGTTCAAAGCATGCACCTTAAACGTTGAAGTTGGGAAAAAATAACTCAAAATTATTCAATTTTCGCATTTAAAACAGCCACGTTTTTGTTTTACGATTACTGATACTGCTAGCTGAACTGATTCTCAAAGATATACATGACACCTATCATTCCTGAAATTTTCATGCAAATCTGTAGTAAGTCGGTAAAAAGCGCATGTTGTTCCATAGCCATATGTTGCCATAGTAATAAATATTGTTCCATAGTAATACAGGAAAATTCAAACCGCTATAACTTCGCTAAATATGATTCAATATTTATGAAATTTTCAGGATAGATCAATCTTATAAATGGACATTCACGTACTGAATTTCATTGAATTTAAAGGTACCGTTAAGATTTTATTCAAGAAAACATAAAATCGATAAATCATACTATTACTAACAAAGTTGAGTGTATTGCGACTTCTCTTGTATTTGTTGTTGTTGTACTCACCAAGGCCTACACTCCTGATTTTTTTCGCGATGGTGTCCAATCGCGAGGAGGGACACACAAATTTTTCGTGTATTTCCCCTCCCTGTGCGCCCCTCGAAGCAAATTTTGCCAAACTAAGACCTGTTTTGAAAAGATCTCATCAAGACCTTTCATTTGGTACCCATATCGGCTACCTTGTATGAAATTTTTTTTGGGGGTCACTCTCCTGTATGGGGAGACCCCCCTTAAATACCTTATAAAATTTTTTTGTAGCTGAATTTGAAGAGATCACCACTTTACACCTACACACAAAATTTGATGTTTCTAGCTTAAGTAGCTTCCGAGAAAAACTGCTGTGACGCACGGACAGACGGACGGACGGACAGACTGGTCGCGAAACTAGTACGGTTTTGTAAAATTATTTTACAAAACCCTAAAAATAGAAAATCTTAATGGGCTGATATTTTTTTACTAATATGCAAACGAAAGAGTGTATATAGAATCATTCCAGATACAAAAATACATATACAAACATATTTTATGTTATATATATTTGAAAGAAAGCCTTAAAACATGCAAATTTCACAATAGTAGATGTATGAACGATCGAGAGCGAATGCATCCGTATTTTTGTTACATGGAATAAAAATATGGATAAAATAACGGAAGAAAATTCAATGAATCTATTCAAATTAAATCGATTATCCTTTATAGCAATCCCTGACTGTATGGAATGTATAATAAATGATGATGTAGGTTGATGACTACGAGCTCAAAAAGTATCGCGAATTTTGAATTTTCGCGGGTTACGTATATTCGAATTTCGATTTTTTTGTGGCGTTATGTTGGTACTCATGTCTGTCACTTATGCCGACAAGCTCGGCCATTTTGAATGTTCACTTGATTGGTGATAGCTGCTTTACTTGCACGTGTTTTCAATCGTCTTCGATTTTTACTTATTCAAAAAAAAGGATCAAAGAACGTGTATCAAATTTTGTGTGAAAAACGAAATTAAGTGCGCGGATGCATTCCGAATGTTGACTGTGGCATACGGAGAAGCTACCTTGGAGCGAAGCAACGTTTATCGGTGGTACAAAATGTTTTTAGAAGGCCGAGAAGATGTGAACGACGAAGAGCGTGCCGGACGCCCGAGCACTTCAACAACAGACGAAAAAATTAATGAAGTGGAGAAAATGGTATTGGCCAATCGTCGAATTACCGTTAGAGAAGTTGCTGAGGACCGAAACATATCGATTGGCTCGTGCCATTCGATTTTTATCAACGGTTTGGGCATGAGACGGGTCGCCGCGAAATTCGTACCAAAATTGCTCAATTGCGACCAAAAACAGAAACGCATGAACATTGCTAATGAGATGTTAAACTCTGTCTGCGACGAACCAAGTTTGCTCCAGAGGGTCGTAACTGGTGACGAATCGTGGGTTTATGGTTATGACGTGGAAACCAAAGCTCAATCATCTCAATGGAAGCTGCCGCATGAACCAAGACCGAAAAAAGCGCGCCAAGTTCGGTCGAATGTGAAAGTTTTGCTGACAGTTTTCTTCGATCGCAGGGGCGTGGTGCATCATGAGTTCTTGCCACAGGGAAGAACGGTCAATTTGCGCAATTTGCGCGAAGCAATCCGCCAGAAACGCCCGGATTTGTGGGAGAACAAAAATTGGCTTTTGCACCACGATAACGCCCCTGCTCACACATCGTTGCTTGTGCGCGACTTTTTGGCCAAAAACAACACACTAATGATGCCGCAGCCACCGTATTCCTCAGATCTGGCCCCCTGTGACTTTTTCTTGTTTCCTAAACTGAAGAGGCTCATGAAAGGACGACGTTACGCTACGCTTGACGAGATAAAGACGGCATCGAAGGAGGAGCTGAACAAGATTAAAAAAAAATGATTTTTTGAAGTGCTTCGAAGATTGGAAAAACCGTTGGCACAAGTGTATAATATCTCATGGGGACAAAATAGATATTCATGAATAAATAAATAATTTTTGAAAAAAAACAAAATTCGCGATGTTTTTTGAACACACCTCGTATATCCATGATAAATAGAACATAATATCAGATTGGATAAATAAAGAAATAATTGTAGAAATAAGAGTCATTTTTTAAAAAAATACTTTAACCATAATTATTAACTCGCTAATTATATTATTATACATTAATGAGCAATGTTGAAATAACATGGATTGCTAAATTATAACCAGACTTTCCTTTCCAGCCTGCCCTTCTCTTTCAGCGGGAGGGAGAACGAACGGTAAGTATGCCGTGACGAGGGTAGGGTTCTAGGAATCCGCGGATGGCTGGTTTCGTGTTGCATGCGATACGTAGAATATTTTTCCGTACTGCGTCGGTGAAATTCGGGAACGCGAAAATGAATCTAGTTTTTTTTGTTATTCACTGGAAGAATGAAGGAAATATGGAATAACTCAGAGATAGGTCTCATTGAGGTCGTATGTTTGAATTTTTGACGCGTTTGAAACGGGCACTTGATGGTGGCTGACACCACGTAATTGAGTGTAATCCATTTTAAAGACCTGTGACCAAATCCTCTCCGAACTAGCTGGCCGACAAGCAGCCACCGCGAAATCGATCGGGTGCACGGACTGGTTGACCGGTTGATACCATTCGTTGGCACGACTCAGACTTCACGTCTAGAATCGATGAGAGGTCAGTTCCGATTTCGTTCGAGCGGGTTTAAACGAAAATCATTACACATGTGCGCCTTCACAAAAACTGGAAAAACAGATATGGCACCGCTTCCATAAAATTTATTTCATCCTTGTTAGGGCATTTTGAAATGGGTTTTCTATTTTTCCTACAATTTCTTGATTTCAGACAAACTTTAGATATGCATGTCAATGAAGTTTCTCTTAAGTTAATTCACTATTAATTTTTCCATACCATAAGTTGAGTACAAAACCATTCTGACAGGAGTGTCCTTCTGTCCACCCAACTTGTTTTTAAGAAGTTCAGCATCCGGTCTAATCCCATCTGTCCATTGTAATAAAGGACTAAGTTGGCCACTACTTGCATAAAAACTATTACTTTTATTCCCATTGACTCAATCCAACTTCTATTGCTCGACATATGCATGAAGCGCATTTTCACTTTATACTCGTACCATCTTTTCGCGTACATTTTCTGCGTCATAAAAAGTTTTCACATCTTTAAATGTTTATGTGCAAAATACATGTACATTCAATTTCATAGAGTTTTTATAACTTTATAAACATACTCTTCTGTAGTCGATTTCAATGGCAGGGAGCAGATGGAGAAATCATGAAAGTCAAATAAATGCTTTTATTACTCGATTCAAATTAAGTGAATCGATACGTTTTGCTGGGTACGTACGAGCATATCTGCGTTACATTCACATGAACTGAAGCATGTGCGACATGGAAAGGGATGTTCCATAGAAATGATATTAATTCACAACTCAAGAGAGCAATACAATGATAGGGAGCCGATTCTTGGGAATACTGAAATCAATGAATTCATGCCCACTCAGAGCCTGCTTGTTATTTGTAACCACTCGCTTGTGAAATCAACGAGGCACATACACAAATCATTCAGTCCCGCTCCGTCCTTGCTGTATTCATGAATTGAGGAAATAATTTACCATACCTTAATAAACCATTCTAAATGTAGTTATATCCGCCGGATAAACGATGAAGATTAAGATGAAACTGTAAATAAATGATACTCACGTGCTGTGCTCCATTCTGTTTCGCAATTCTGCCACGGCAGTTCCGATGCAAAGGACGCGCACATGTAAAATATCGTCCACGCAATAATTAAATTATAATAGAGCATAACAATTGCCGAGACAATTATCATCCCATAACCAAGTCCTCGCATTAACGGACAAAATCGGTGATAAACTGCAACTGGGCCTAAGGCTGCGTACTGGCCAAATGAAAGCTCCATGAACATCAACGGGAGACCGGCAATTACCAGCATGATTGTGAACGGGATCAGAAAGGCTCCTGGAAATAAAAAAGATATGGATGTTATTTCTAAGGATATGATATGATAATGGTATTTGCAGCTGTGACCGTAAACGATATTGATTCATGTCCTGTTGAGCGACTTGTTAGCTCAATAATAATAAGAATTGATTGTCTGTATCGGTAGAAAGAATTGGGGATAAAGCAGGAGAAAAGGAAAATTGTTATTCGGAAAAAAATATTAGATTATTGATTTTCATTTGGAGTTACGGATTATGATTAAGGATTTTATAGAAATTTCAGGCTCATAAATCATAATTTGGGCTCAGGTTGCCGATTTATTTGAACCCTCATTAGTAGAAGACCTTTTTACGATTTTGATCAACTCACAAGGCCATCTTCAAATCGCGGCTTGTTTGTTGGTCCGTCTGACTGCTTATGTTTTCCAGCAGTTTTTCTTTGAAACTATACTAGCTGGCAAATTGTGGCCTCTTTCGAGCATCAATAATTTTTTTATTTATTTATTTGGAGAAAATAACAGTAGAAGCTTATTCATGCAAAAGAAGTAGTAAACTGTAACCTATAACGTTTTCTCACTGAGAGATTTAGTGTCGACAATGATTTTTTTTACTTAATTCTATTATATACAATACAAAATAAATTTCGAAACAATACAATATCCATTACATTTTGAAAGCCTCCCTGCTTTTATTATAAAAATCGCAGCTACTGAAATAGCAGTTGAAATCACTGCATAATCTAAACAAAAGAGCTCTGTGACCTGCGTTAGTGAGACACTCATTCAGGGCAAATACATGAGATAATCTAGACATGATACGTGGAAGTTTATTTGAGTTAAAAGCTCCGGACAATCTACAGCACATTGACAAATATTTCTTAAGCTCATCGCATCAAGAAGTAAACGTCTATTTCCCAGCGTTGGTAGTTTAAGATATGATAAACGATCAACATAGGGGCGTTGTGTAGTAAAAAGTAGGTATAAAAATGCCCGTACAGGACTGCAGCGATGGTCTGCTGCCTCGGCAAAAGAGGATGGTAAGGTCCGCTGAGATTGGCCTTGTCTGGGGACGGTTGAATGCGCTGGAAGGCTAGCGTTGCGGTGTCGTTGGGCGGGTTCTTCCCCCCCAGCACAAGGATCCACTACAAAAAAATATTTCGCATTCACGAATTAGAAAGGGTCTTAAATGCCGATCGACTGGTGTCGAGGCCGAGGTAACCCACTAAGGGTTGAAAATTGCTTGTTCAGAGAACAAGCTGGGACGAGCAAAAACGGACGGACTGACGGAGACCTCGTCGTTAAGGACGATCCTTATAGCCCACATATAAGAGTGGGGCATCCAAATGTATGTTGTGCCCCCTCGCACCCTCCCAACCGGATCAAGATCCAAACGTAGACGTGGCCATTTGTCTCCCATTTGAGTGAAAAACTCATACAAAAGCACTTTGTATGACTCTTTCCCACAAATGAGAAGCACAAACGTAACCAATTTATGCTATAGAGCTATGCAGTGAAATCACATAACCCTAAATCATAAAAGAGCACCCGAGCGGAATGCCACTCTATCCGGCAAGAGCCCCTGGACACAGCAAAACGGTGGAGCGCGCCCGATGGCTAGCCCATGTTATGCGAAAAGCCTTCCATTATGACGGGTCCTATACCCGATTAGATTTGATGGAATGGAAAGACCCCAGGGTACGTTTAACAATCCATTTATTCATATTATAAACAAAACGAAAAAAAAAATTACCGAAAAATTCTAGTTCGTTTATAACCTATCCAAATTTTATTTATTTTTTTTCTTTGTTTATCTGTATGTAAACATCGTTCCAACGAAAAGCAGATCAGCAAAACTTTAAAAACTATAATAATTTCTAATTATAGTTTGGAATCTTTGGTTTTAACTAGTTTCCCTTATATTTTTCTTTTTTTCGTTTCGATTCCATTTCTTTTTTGTTTGTACTTCGCAAATATTCTTTTGAAATTTACCACGATTAGCATGAAACAAAGCGAGTAAATACACCCAATTTTTAAAGAGTTCTCTGACTGCTACGTTGCGGCAAATAAATAGCTAGTTATATTTTTCTTTGTTGCTACGTTATTCTTTTTTTTCGTGTATTTCTTCTCCTTTCGAATTAAAAATTTATCTTAACTAATCTCCCTAAATGCTGCTTAGTTGATGTTCAACTCTAGCTCAAATCCCCATGTATATTTCCACAGCTTAAAAATTTCTACTCACTCTATATTGAGACAACGAATTTAGAGTGATGCGTATCAATGTTGAACTTTGTTCACAAATTTTCCATCAATACAATTCATGACCTATTTCATCCAGGCTGCACCTTGTAGTTGCCTATAACTAACACGGACACACCCGGTCGACTATGGCAGCTTTCATTGAATATGCCTAACTTAGTCCAAGCAACTCGATGGGTTTTATGAACACATAGATGTGGCGGTGTTTGCTGTACTATAGTATGCTCGAGTGCACCCATCGCGGTCGTTTCACATCACTTCGGGATTCTCACAAGTACATCGACTACGGACGCGAGCAAGCTCACCAATAGGCACCAAAATCAAACAGCGGCAAACCGACGAACCAACACACCTTGCAAGCCGTTCTCTCACTCGTCCACACACACTTTTTTTTTTTTTAATTACCTCCATTCCCTACCACTCTCTCCATCACTCTTTCTTCGTCGCACAACGCTCGTGCGATCTGCATTTACATTACGTCGCTTGGTCCTTTGTGCCACCCAGACAATGTTTAACACATCGGTATAAGGGGGCACACAATATAATGTGAACTAGTCCTTTTCGTGAACATCTAGTCCAAAAAATCATGATCAGCTCTCAGAGATAAAAAAAATTCAATATCATACGACGCATTCAAAAAAAAACTCTGAGCAACTGTCACTTCAGTATCTCGCCGATAGGGTCAAAAAGAACGCCCTAAGATACTGGGCTCATAAAAGCAGAATTACAGGTCCACGCTTCAATCAGTGCTCATTAAATGCTCCCTTAGTCTTTTCTTAAATACCAAAAGTGAGTTTGCTTCCTTAACAATTTCTGGTAGATTGTTATATATACGCAGAGCATCATTCGTTGCATCGTTCTTTAGTCGATCCATTCTGGCAAAAGGTATTACAAATTGATTTGCATTCCTCGCATTACTCGTATATGGGTTGATCTGTGATACCTTAATTAATGGCGCTCGTTCCGATCCATTGGTTTTTAAATTTCTGTAGATAAACTTCGCTTTCTCCATAATAATAATTTGACTAAAGGTTAATGATTTTGCCAATTGGTAAACCAAACTAGTTTGAGTAAGCATTGGCAGCTTCAGAATGTTTTTATACGCTTTGGTCAGCAGCCTGGATATACTGTTTAAATGTTACTTTGCTGATTGACTCCAAATAAGTACTCCATAATGCAATTTCGCCAGGACAAACGCATTTAGAACAAGTTTCTTGATGTGCATTGGAAAATCCTCATATCTTCTTAACAATCCTATTATTCGGGCTAATTGCCTTCTTAAGCTATTTATGTGTGGTAACCAGGTCATACGATGGTCTATGATAAGACCAAGATATTTCATTTCTAGCACTCTTTGCAATTTTTCGCCGTTAATATTTAGTTCGACATCTATGTCTCCTTTGTTCTTTTGCTTAAAAACAATATATTTTGCCTTTGATGTGTTCAATACTAGTTTGTTTCCAATTAACCACTGATGGAATTTTCTTAGATCGTCGTTGATAGTGTTCTCAATGGCAGCTTTGTCTCGTCCTGAATAAAGTAGAACTGTGTCATCAGCATATTATGTGGGATGTCCTGTCAGCCCACATGTATTTAGATTATTTGTGTATAGCAGGAACAAAGTTGGGCCCAGTATTGAACCTTGGGGAACTCCTGTTTCCGTAGGTGCATGGTCGCTCAGGACATTGTTGATTAAAGTTCTCTGCGATCTTCCCTCCAAGTAACTCTTAAACAACTGCTTAGGACTACCCTGAATACCATACGATTCAAGTTTACGAAGCAAGAGATCATGATCAACTGTATCAAATGCTTTTTTCAAATCCACAAAAATTGCGATGACATAATCACCTCTGTCAAGTCCTGGATTGATGAAACGTGTGACAGAATGTAGGGCATCCAGAGTACTCTTGTTCTTTTGAAAACCAAACTGATGTTGGCTTATGATAGAGTTTTTAACTAAGAATGATGTAAATCGATTGTTTAGTATTTTTTCAAATATCTTACTAAATCCCGTCAGCAGCGCAATCGGGCGATAGTTATTCGGGTCAAGATGATCACCACCCTTAAATATAGGAACTATTTTTGCAAGTATTTCTTCTTCCGGAAAAGTCCCATTCCTAATATGCACGTTTATAAAATTTGCCATAATCTTGGCTATGTCCTCCTTTATTATACTAATCTCATTCATCGTGATGCTATCAATGCCTGGCGCCATATTCTTTTTCAATTCATTGATTACATTTAAGACTTTTTATTTGTTTGATGAATGTAAAAGATGGAATTTATTGCGATACTTACTGAACTGGCAACGAGTTCTTTAGTGATTCTTCCACCAATTGTTGAAAGTGGACACGATGTGTTAGAGGGCCCATCAGGATTCAGTTGAAAGTTTTGTGATATACCCTGGGTTGAAGAGTTCTCCTTTACCTCATTTATTATTTTCCATATTTCGCGGGAGTTGTCAGCCGCTGTTTCCATTCTTCTTGAGAAATATAAGAATTTAGCCTCTTTCACCAGTCGTTTCGATTCTTTTTTCGCTTGCATATACACAAACTTGAAAGCCCGGTTTCCACTGTTCTTCCTGTAGTCCATGTATGCCTTCCTTTTTTTAATACTTGCATCAATTACTTCTTTCGTTATCCAAGTCCGTTATCGACACCTGATTTTTTTCTCAATTGTATAACTTTGCTTAGAAGATATGATGATATTTTTGAGTTCAATAATACTATTTGGTTTCCGCTTTTCCAGTAACTCTCGTATGTTTGATTTAAAGAGCTCCTTGTCTAGAAATCTGAACGTTTTGTAGGTCGGCCTCTGTTTGTTCAGGGTTTGGTCTTGAATAGCAATTTTTAACACACGATGATCCAGTTCCGGCCAGTCCTCAAATATGTATGTCATGCTTTCAGCGACTTTTAGATCATTGGTTACTATATGATCCAGACAGGTATTTGACACTGGGCGAGTAATTTGGTTGTTGTTTATGATTACCGTTCCATTCGTTTCTAGCGTATCCTTATAAATCCGTGTTTCTGGTGATTCCGTTAGCACATCAATGTTTGTGTCCGCTACTGTGATTAAATTTTTTTCAGTTGGGAATAATGTATCTAGTACTGTGCAAAAATCTTGCGCATTCATACGATTGGGATTGTAGTACGTCCCTAATTTTATTTTTTTACCTGCATGGGGTACTTCAATTGTTATAACGTTATACTTATCAGGCGTCACTCTCTTCGTAATGAAATTGATTGTATTTTTCACGTACATTGCTGTACCTCCACCTCTTCCAGGTCTGCAGGAGAATACCGCATTATATCCTTCAATATTGTAAAACCGTGCTTCTTCTGGGTAAATCCAGATTTCATTTAGAATAAATCTATGTCAGGATTTTGCTGCAAGTAAATCTGAATATCACTTAGCTTATGTCTTAAGCTTCTTATATTATCATACATAAGTGTTAAATTTGTTCCACTTGATTGATTAGAAAGATTAGCAATCATCAAAGTTGTAGTCGGTGCTCCTCCTGGCGATCAATATTCTGCGTTGAAACTCCGGACACTCTACAGAGTCAGCTCTGTGAGAATGATCAGCATTGTTATTGTTACCAATACAGTTCGAGCACTCTTCAATCGTGCTTTTGCAGTCCTTTAGGTCATGCTTTCCTCCATATTTTACACATATTTGCTCCCCTTCACATTTTGATGCTTTGTGGTTGTATTTTTGACACTTATAACACCTCGTTACGTTGAAGTCCTCCTTCATTTGTCTAGGACTAGCCAACATTCTAAGGACACTTCAAAATATTTTTAATTCGACCATCAGCGATAGAAATCGAATTCCTGATTAATTTCCACACAAGTCTGATTGCCCTAGCACACTGCACTTAACTAAATCTAATTTTTCTTCCAGTCGCGACGGAAGAGTCAGTCGCTTCGTCACACCATGGAAAATTCGAATGCCTCTTTCTTCTTTCCCTTCGTCTTGCATCCCGTACTCTGCTTGGAACACATCACTACTCTTTTGCTTTCGCTTAATGTATACCGTACGTACGTGACGGTTGAGGTATTCCAATGTCGGACCATACGAAGAACCGGAACATTATTTTTCACGACTTGAAATAAAATTTACATAGCTCGATACGCTGAAGGGTCGAAATCACAAAACATTGCATTATTCACTCGAACTCCGCGGAGTGTGTCGATAGCTGCCGACAGCAGAACCTTCGCCACTCCGATGGTACAATGTGACTTCACTTTTTAAAATCGGGCATATTCACTTTCGCGATCTGCAAAAATTGGCGGTTTTCCGGAAAATGTTCTAATTTACATTTCTGCGCGTATTGTGTTGGAACCCAACCAACTTCAGTTAACCCAAACTGTGGAGTCAGCACAATTTTCTAAATCAGCTAAATTTTAAAGCATAAACAAAGTCCAATACTAAAGATTCTTTGAAAGAATGAAATTCGATATTGTAACCAACTTTGTAAACAGAAATAATATTCTTAAGCTGAAATAATGCTGACCACTAGATTTGGACGTATTGATTGCGATACATAAAGATTGTCAACGAAATTGATATTGTTCAAATGATAAAGTGCTGACAATTAAAATCAAAGACGCAAATGAAATTATAAAAGAAACTTAGAGATTATTTCTATAGTTAGTTAGCACTATATATCGGCGCTCAGATTGTATAGATCGAAAAACGGAAATTAAAATCAATCTTAAAACTAACTCACCTGTGTTTTAATTAATACTGTATAATCAGAGGAGCGGTATTCCTAGTAAAAGTATATAGTGTTTTTTTTCTTCCTTTGAAAAGGAAAAACTTAAGTTGCGTCCAATTAGACTTAAGATTTTTTAATTTCGGAATCTAAATTAAGCTCTCATGCTACGACGTTCTAGTGCCTCACCCCCGTCGTTCCTCCGTCCTTCCCGTATCGTGCTTATCATTCAACTCCCCGCTCAACCTTCTGAAATTCACGGTCCGTCCCATGTGGCGATTGAAAGCTGACCCCATCTTCTTCCCTTCCCAGCTGAGTCTGCATTCCACAACGGTGGGTTTTTCATGCCCAAGCAGGTTTTACTCCTTGCTTGTCCGTCATCTACCGTAGCATCACGCTGTTACGGTGGATGAAGTCGAGCCCCTTGCCCAGCCACTGTAGATTACATTTAGCAATGCAATCCGTGAAATGCTGCATTATATCAGCGTTCCTACACTCGAAATTTTATTTGGCAGATTAAAATATTTTTATTTTATTTTTTAAAACAAAATTTAACTGAAGTAACGAAAAATGAAGAAAATTTTAAATAGTAGTAAAAATTAAATTTCATGAAAAATATAATTGAAAGAAAACGTTTAAATTTACTATAGAGGAAAATTGATAAAAAGTTACATTTAATAATAATGTCGCGTGTTATTGGTTCGCGGCCAATAATTTTAATGTTCCGGGAAAGTGAAAACGCAATGTCTTTTAATTTAAGTTAAAAGTGTTTATTTAATTCAAGAAAATGCACAATAATCAGTTTAATACTTTCACTAATTTTAATTTTCACTATTAAAATAAAATCTAACACTTGTCCATAAATTTCTTATCGCAATTGTCTTCTAAATCACTTCACTATTACGAAACACACTTCCACACACTTTCGCAGTTCTTATCGCGGTCGAATGAATGATGATCCCCCATTCATTCAGCTCGCCTTTATATAGGGTCTCTACCTATTCACCCATTTCTCGTTTATTGGCGAATGTTCTACCGAGAAAATTAATGAATGGAGTGACGTCACTTGCAGATGTTGATCATGCTTGTTGGGTTCTCGGGGTTTCGAGTGAATTCGTGTTCTTCATTGTTGTGAAAACAATTGCGACAGTAGCTCGCAGAATTATTTGTACATGTAACACTGCCCCCACCTCAGTTCTTTTCGCCCCGAAAAGATGTGTCGCCAGTTGTAGTCAATTCTCCCTGGGTGTAATATGGGGCAAGACGGTCCAGATGCACGATTTTCATTTTAGCTCTCGGCTTACGATGTTCCTGTATTCGGTATACGACGTCGTTGATTCGCTTTCTAACTCGGTATGGTCCCTCCCAATTATGTTGCAACTTTGGAGACCTACCCTTTCGCCGTTGCGGGTTATAAAGCCACACCAAGTCATCTTGCTGGAAGCCAGTAGAATTAGCCTTTAGATCATACCTGGTCTTCATGCGGTCAGTAGCCGATTCGAGGTGTTTTCGCACTGTCCGATGTATCTGGTTCAACCGTTGTCTTAGATCACTTGCGTACTCCGAGACCGTTTGGGGTTTCTCAGGGGGTGTTCCGAACTTTATATCGGCTGGCAAACGAATAGACTTTCCAAAAATGACTTTGGCTGGGGCTTGGCCCGTCGACGCATGTTCAGCGGCTCTGTACGCCATCAAAAATAGTGGGATATGTCGGTCCCAATCCCTTTGGTTCTCGTCAACCATCTTGGCCAGATGTTTATTGAGCGTGCCGTTGAACCGTTCGACCATTCCATCGGATTGGGGATGCAGCGGTGTTGTCCTCGTTTTCCGTATTCCCAGTAGTTCACACATTTCGCCAAAAACTAGTGACTCAAAGTTTCGGCCTTGATCCGAATGTAGTTCGCAAGGTACGTCGTACCTACTGACCCAATTTAACACTAGCTGTTCAGCTACGGTAGTCGCTTCCTGGTTGGGAATGGGGTAGACCTCGGGCCACTTGCTGAAATAATCGGCTACAACCAGCGTATATCGATTTCCCCATTCGGATTCAGGAAAGGGTCCTGCGATGTCAACAGCAATCCTTTCAAACGGTACCCCCACGTTATAGGTTTGCATTTGTCCTCTCAGTCGTCGCTTTGGGCCTTTGACGGAAGCGCAAATTGTGCATCTGCGACACCAGTCCTCTACGTCTTCTCGAGCGTGGAGCCAGTAGAACCTTTCCCGCAATTTCGCTAAGGTCTTGTTAACACCAAGGTGGCCTCCCGAGGATCCTTCATGCATTTCCTTAACCACATCGTGGATTCGGCTTTTGGGAAGTATAGTTTGCATCCTATAGGAGCTGCCATCCGCCGTTTCCCATTTTCGCTTGAGTACGCCACCCTCCACCTGAAGGGAGTTCCATTGTGCCCAATAGCTTTTCAGGGTTGCGCCATGCGTTGAAACGTCCTTCCACTCAGGTCGCCCAGTTGTCTCCTTCCATACGAGCAATGTTCCGATGTCTTCATCGGCTAGCTGGGCATTTCGAATCTCTTCCGATGACCAACCTTCATCGAATTCCGCCGTTATCAGTCGCAGATCAACGGGCGGTTCCTTTTCCTCAATCCGTCGGCAATGCTTGCAGTTAGCTGGACATGGATGACGAGATAGGGCGTCAGCAATTCCATGAACTCTGCCCTTGTGAAGCAGTTGGGGCCTCACTAGGTCTGGTCGGATCGTAGATCGGGTTGCACCAGTGTCGTTTGTTAGGGTGCATTGTTCTTCATCAACTTGACCAGGAAGGCATCTGTCTGCTTCTCCACGATGTTGCCTTGGCACGGTGCTGGGGATGTCGATACTCCTAGCCAACGTTCGCCCCACGAAGTTGGCCCTTGCAGTTTGATGGGCCTCCATTCTAGGCTCCTGGCACGGTCTGGATCTCCACCACCCTGGACAATAGCTCGGTCTTCTTCCCTTCTTGCAGTCTCTTTGCAGGTGCCCTTTTTCCCCGCAATTCCAGCATCTAGGCGCACCATTCACCTGCAGCTCACGCTCAATTCCCACGCGATCACACCTGCAATTATCTGCCAGTACCTCGCGAACCCGGGCAGTGGTACGGGTCACATTTTTGGCTGCCTCAAAATTTAAACTATAAGCCAATGCATCCTTGACTGTTTGCTTTTGAGCTAACCGCACGGCTTGTTGCAATTCCTTGTCCTTTAAGGCGCTGATGAATGCTTCTGCTGCTACGTCATCTCGATGTTCTGGGTCGTACGCTGGGTAAGCCAACACTGCCAGTCGCTCAATGTCTTGTGCTAGCTGCTGCAAGGTTTCGCCAGACTTCTGCATCCGATGCCGTAGCTGCGCCCGGTAAATCTGCTTTAGATGATCGTCTCCATAACGCATGTCGAGCGCATTCATTATAGCATTCGGGTTTGAGTGCAATTCATCGGGGATCGTCTGCAAAAGCTCGGCAGCTGGGCCTCTTAGAGCAAGAATCAGTGCAGTTGCTCGTTCCTGCTCGTTCCAGTGATTTGCCCTTGCGGCAGCTTCAAACTGAGTCTTGTAAATACTCCAGACCGTTTGCCCATCGAATATTGGTGCTGGCACATTTCTGGATGTGCTTTGCGCTGCGGTTACAAGCGGGGCAGGTGGGGCGGTTACTACTGCCTTTGCTGCTTCCAATTCTTTTTTCACTTTTTCCATCTCATGGTTCATTCTCTCTTCGACCTGGCTGATCTCATAGTTAATTTTCTCCTCAACCTGGCTGACCTTCTCCTCGACCTGGTAAACCTTTTCCTCGACGCATTTAATTTGATTGTTCAGGCTACCGAGCTCCACTTTTATTTCGGTTGACTGTTTTTGCACTTCCTTGATTACGATCGCTTGTTGGTCCAGCTTCACTGATTGTTCATCTAGCTTCGTCGTTAAGTTGGATGACTGCTCATTGAGCTTCGCAGTTAAATTGGATGACTGTTCACCTAGCTTCGTTGATTGTTCATCTAGCTTCGCAGTCAGACTCGATGACATTAGCATCAACATTTGCATCAGCGCATTTTCTGGCTCCTTTGATTTTGGTGTGTCCACTTCTCCACCTTCTGCGCCTTTTTCCGCATCGGAGAGCTCACCCGAATCCAGATTCACGCCTTCCGACTCGATCGCGTCACGCAAGCGTGCAATCAGTATGGCCTTTGTACCTTGTGTGGCCAGATTCCGCTGTTCCAACTCCTCCTTGAGTTCCGATATGGTCAATTCATTAATTTTTAAGTTTAAGCTTCGTGGCATTTTTAATGTTTCTTTAAATTTTACTATTGTGCACTATAAAAATGTTCAAATTTTCACTTTCAAAATTTTTCTTTCGCACTTCTTGACACCATTGTCGCGTGTTATTGGTTCGCGGCCAATAATTTTAATGTTCCGGGAAAGTGAAAACGCAATGTCTTTTAATTTAAGTTAAAAGTGTTTATTTAATTCAAGAAAATGCACAATAATCAGTTTAATACTTTCACTAATTTTAATTTTCACTATTAAAATAAAATCTAACACTTGTCCATAAATTTCTTATCGCAATTGTCTTCTAAATCACTTCACTATTACGAAACACACTTCCACACACTTTCGCAGTTCTTATCGCGGTCGAATGAATGATGATCCCCCATTCATTCAGCTCGCCTTTATATAGGGTCTCTACCTATTCACCCATTTCTCGTTTATTGGCGAATGTTCTACCGAGAAAATTAATGAATGGAGTGACGTCACTTGCAGATGTTGATCATGCTTGTTGGGTTCTCGGGGTTTCGAGTGAATTCGTGTTCTTCATTGTTGTGAAAACAATTGCGACAGTAGCTCGCAGAATTATTTGTACATGTAACAATAATAATAATAATAATAATAAACTATTTTGCAAGTTACGATTATGAACGGAATTAAGTAATGATTTTCTTAATCTGCCATTGAAATTTCAAAAAGGAGGTAGGAAGGTTTTCGAGCAGTTTGTTAGTGTGACTGCTCGATTACTAAAGTTGTTTCAACTTTAGTTGGTAGAAAAGAATCTTGGGAAATTTTCTTTGTATGGATCCTATATTATTATTGTGAGTCTCATAATATGGACTCCAGACTGGGGATCCGTATTCGAGTTGAGACTTAATTAATGCTTGATAAAGCGTCAAATACGTGGAACACAACTTAAGCTTCTTCGTGGTCCGCTACACGAAACAGCATTTGAGAACCTTTACAGTAGGTATCTGAATATGTTGGTCAAAAA